>CM053505.1:99237737-99504463 GCA_028627145.1 Eidolon dupreanum
TGTTTTGCCTCTATTGTGAGTCCGTTCTTTAGTGTAGCCACCTCCATTCATTATCTTAGCTAGATCTTCTGTATAACTTGCTGCAGTTGCTACATCACTTGCTGCTTCATCTTGCACTTTTAAGTTATGGAGACGGCTTCTTTCCTTAAACCTCCACCAGCTTCAAACTTTCCTTCTGCAGCTTCCTCACCTCTCCAACATTCACGGCATTGAAGAGAGTTAGGTCCTTGCTCTGGATTAGGCTTTGGCTTAAGGGAGTGTTGTGGCTGGTTTGATCTATCCAAACCATTAAAATTTTCTCCATATCAGCAATGAGACTGTTTTACTTTCTTCTCAACTGTGTTCACTGAAATAACACTTTTAATTTCCTTCAAGAACTTTCCCTTTGCATTCACAAGAAGCCCAGTTTTTGGCCTGTCTCAACTTTTGGCATACCTTTCTCACTAAGCTTTATCAGTGAGTTCAAGTGAGAAACGTGTGACCTTTCCTCTCATTTGAACACTTAGAGGCCATTGTAGAGTTATTAATTGGCCTAATTGCAATATTGTTGTGTTCCAGAGAATGGGGAGGCCCAAAGAGAGGGAGCAAGCTGGAAATGACCAGTTGGTGAAGCAGTCAGCATGCACGCATTTATGATTTTAAGTTCACCATCTCATGTGGGTGCAGTTCATGGAGCCTCAAACAATAACAATAATAACATCAAAGATCACTGATCACAGATCTCCATAACAAATATAATAATGATGAAAAAGTTTGAGATATTGTTTTACCATTAGCAAAATGTGGCACAGCAACACAAAGTATGTAAATACTGTTGGAAAATGGTACTGATAGACTAGTTTATGCTGGGTTTCCATAAACTTTCAATTTGTAAAACTTCAATATATGTGAAGCACAATAAAATGAGGTGTTCCTGTAATCTCCTGAGTCTCTATTTTCTGCTGCTATAATTTTCTTATTTAGATTTTTTTTTAATTTTCAAACTCTAGTTTGGCTTGGCCACAGTGTCATACCTTCCTATTAGACTGTAAGATCAGATTGGGGTGAGGAAAGGGTACCAACCATCAAATATCTAATAGATTCCAGCTGGAAAATTACAGAAAACTCCTTATTTGGGGTGCTTCTGAGTATGCAAAATAAGTTGTTCATCATAGCATAATGGAAAGAATGTGGACTTTTCAATCAGGACAGATCTGGACTTGAATCCTAGTACTACCATTTACTAACTAGGGGACGTCAAGCATGTTACATCACTTTTCTTTGGGCCTTTTTTTTAACATGTAGGAAAATGAGCAATATGCTTCAAAAAGTGGTTTCTAAAGATTAAATGACATAAACATATATAACTTTGCCTAGCACAGTACCTGTCACATAGGTACTCAGTGCAAGGTTGCTATTATCATCTTACATTTGTGTAGCACTTTCCATTTTAAGAGGCCTCCTCCCATCCTTTCTCATTCTCTTTCTCTCCCTCTGTCTCTTTCTCTATACATATACATACACACATATATGCATATACATACATATATACACACACATCTATATTAGACATTGATGACCTAAGACTCAGGTTCAACTGTTCAACTTGGCACTTATCTTTAGGCACTGACTGTTCACCTTGGAGTTAGGTTTCCATGCTTCCCAACCTTCCTGGAGCCAGACTCTGTAGATTCCTTTCCTGGACTTTAATCAGCAAGTGCGAAGCAGATAAGAGAGGTGCTTAAATTCTAACAATAGGCTGTTTACTTTGCATTTCTTAGCACAGGACTAGTTTTCCTGAGTGACTTAGAGGAATGTCTTTGAATTGGGCTCATTTGTACTTTTTGTTCAATATTTGGAGACCATGAAACTCTTAGGACATAACACTTCCCAACCCCTAGGAGTGTGCCTGTGAGTCTGACTCAGCTCAAGGATACAGTGGGAGAAGAGATAAGGCCATTTAAAGGTACTTTGCTATTTTACTGTATTTGTGAAAAACAGAGTTATTTTTCAAAAATGGTGTTCTAATTGTAGATTGTATTAATTCTTCCTTTTGTCAACAGTTGTATCCCCAGCACTTAGAACAGTACCTGGCAAACAGCAGGAACTCTGAATATTTGTTGAATGGATGTGATACTTAAACCACCTGAAGCCAATTGTATTCTCTCAATGTAATCTAGTGAGAGTGGGGTAGGGAGTAGCTGGGGCAAGTTTGGGAAAGTTGTTATGATTGTAGTCTTCCAAGCCCTTTCTCAGGTTGCTTTTCCCAGAGCCAAGTTTGGATCCCCAAAGTGCCTGACTCTCATGGGCTCAGATTCTGAAATCTGTTCCCTATTCTGACCTGGAAATGCATTTTATGGGCACAGTCAATAAAGTTGCTTGTTCAAATAGAAAACATAAGTGTGGTAGACAAATATGACAGTTTAGTAAGGAAAAAGAACCCTAGGCCAAGAGTCAGGCATCCTGACTGCGTGACCTTAGATAAGCCATTATGCCTCTCTGGACTTCAGTTTCCTCCTCTGTTAAATAAAGGTAAATGGCTGCACTATCTCCCACACAATGTTGTTTGGAGGATATGAGAACCCATAGACACTCAATGCCAAAGATTCTCTTGAAGGCTTACTCTTGCCCAAAACTGAATCTGCAATTTTAATGTGATCCCTATGTGGTATATAGCAATGGGTCTGTGCAGCCTGTTTCTCGGCTACTTGGTAGCCTGAGTGGTGAGGCTGACACACATTGTGGGAGATAGATGCACATGACATTCTGAAAGCAACAAGGTTTTCTATTTTTGAATGAAAAATTCCCCTTCATGAAGTGAGAGCCTCCCCATATGCTCAGCCACCCATGAGTAGCCAAAGACCTTATTGCAAAAAATGAATATTCTCTGTTAATGTTGTGCCATCTTGCTCCCTTACAGCAAGAAGAATTTTTATCTCCTTTTCACTGCTTCATTGATTTCTGCAAATATTTCTATGCCAGCCATCAAACCCAGACCATTTCTGCCTTTAAAACCTTGCTTAAAATTTATTTCTGCAGTCTTTAATCCATTAACAAAGATTTGCTAAGCACCTACTGATGGTAAGCCCTGTGGGGACTAAGACAGGTTGTCTCTTTTGAAGAACAGTTGGCTATAATCTGGGGGAAATGAGACCCTCACATAGAATGCTAATTAGTAATTGTTAGTTCCATATTTTGAGTGCCAGAGGAGTTGTATAGGCAGTGTCCTGGTGGAGAGCATTGTGGGCAGGCAAAGTCAGGAGAAGGAACTTGAGCTGGGCCTTGAAGAATGTGCTGATTTTAAATAAGCAAAGGGGAAGGGACAGGATATTGGAAAGAGGAAGGGGAGTAATGTCAGCAAAAGGCAAAGAGGTAGGAATGTAGATGTTTGTTCTGGACAATGAGCTAAAGTTATGAAGAGGCAGAATTTCATCAAGGCCTAATAGCATGGCTGGAATGGTAGTTTAGGGCCAGACTGGAGGGCTTTGGCTGCCAGGGTGAGGAGTTAGGTTGCTGTTCTGTAGTGAGCGAGAAGTTCTTAAGAGTTACTATGCAGAAGAATGACTTGATGGGACCTGGATTTAAGCACATTCATCTAATAACAGTTGTCTTAGAGTTGAGGCAAAAGGGTTGTGGCAGCAGCAGCCAGGCTGGTGGGAGAAAAAACTAACTTCCAACTGGTTTATTACTCTGCTACTCCAGAACTCTCACAGTTTCTGAGTGTCTAGTTCTATGAAGATGAGTTCTGCATCTGTCAGTAGCTGGTAATGTTAAGAATAGAGTATGGAATTTTTGAACCAGTCAAACTTGAATTCTAATTTAGACTCTACCAATTGGTTACAATATGAATTTGGGCTAGTCATTGAACCTCTTGGTTAAATGCCTCCAATTTTTCATGTATGAAATGTTCATAATACTAACCTCACATAGAAGTTAATGAGAAAGTCTGGCACATAGAAGACAAATGTTCGACTAATGGTCATTTCCTTTCCTAGCCCCTCCTCTAGTTAGCTGTGTGGCCTTTTTGCATATCTTTCTCTGGGAGAGTTGTCTCATGTAAAATGAGATGTTCCTTCCAGCTTTACTATGCTGGAAGAAAAGTCCTTGCTGATCTGGTAACATATCTGACCAGTACTCATTTGTCCTTCCTCTTAACTCTGCTAAAGGAGGAATTCAATCATTCTATCAACAAACATTTATTGAGTCTATTATGTATCAGGTATTGCTCTTGGTCTGGTAAATAAAGGAGTGACCACAAACAGGCAACAATCTCCACCCTCATGGAACTGATATTCTAGCTGTGGCTGTAGAGGAGTTGCACGATAAAACAAACACATATATAATATGTCAGATGGTGATGAGTGTTAAGAAGAAAAACACAGCAAAGGAGGGGGACAGAGGATGGGATATTGGTCAAGGAAAAGTTCTTTGATAAGGTGACATCTAAGAAGAGACCTGGAAGGAATAAGAGAGAAGCTATGGAGCTATTAGGAAGAATAGCATTTCAGGCAGAAGGAAACATGTGTAAAAAGACCCTTGAGTGGGAACATGCTTTGCAAGTTCAAGGAACAGCAAGAGTTCAATGTGTCTGGAGCAGAGTGCAAGAATAGTAGTAGGAGAGGAGCCCAGGAGGTGGCCACCAATCAGATTATGTAGGGCCTTGTAGGCCAAGGTAGACTCTGAGGGAGATGGGGAGCCGTTGGAGGATTTGGAACAGAGGGGTAGTAGGCTCTGACTTAACATTTTAACAGAATACCTCTGAATACAGGATAAGTAATAGACTGTAGGGTGGCAAGGACAAAAGCAAAAGGCATGGAGACGTGAGAAAAAAGTAAAGTAGTAATTCAGTGAGGCAACATGGAGGCTTGAACTAGGATGCTGACAGGGAGGTGATGAGAAGTGATCAGGTTCTGGGTATATTTTAAAGGCAGAACTGACAACATTCACTGACAGATTAGATGTGGAATGTTCAAAAAAGAGAGGAATCAAGGATAACTTTGAAGTTTTTGTGTTGAGCAATAGGAGGATGGCTTTGCCATTTGCTGAGATGCACAGGACCAAGGGATAAGCACATTTTAGGGGAGAAGAGCTTTGTTTTTGGTCATGTTGAGTTTAAGAGGATGTCTGTTAGATATCCAAGTGGAAATGGAGAAGAGGAAGTTAGACAGACAAGTCAAGAGTTCAGGAGAGGGTAATGGGAAGCAAGGAGTATCATCTCAAACTTGAAGAATGTGAAAAAAGGGGGGCAAGCATTTGACAAGGGCAAAGTATGTAGATGATTTTCTGCATTTGTCATGTCTTTAATACTGTGATGTTTATTCTCTCATCTCCTTTTTATGGAAGTCTCCTAGACAGCAGGAACTAGCATTTACTGTGCAGTTATTATGTACCACACACTTTGACACATAGTGTTCCATTTAAGCACAGCTATCTTACAAAGCATATGTTGTCATTTCTGTTTTACACATGAGAAAATTGAGGCTCTCCAAGAAGGCAAAAATTACTTGCCCTGAGCCACACAGCTAATAAGTGAATATGCTGAGATTCAAACCAGGATGCAAGTCCTAAACCCAAGTTACAACCATCTATCTGCTTATTCCTAAGTGGATCAGGGCCATCTCTGTGATCTGTGTCAATGATTTGTTCTGTGGATTAACCAGAGCTAAGAGGTATTTAAAACCAGTTCCTGCCTAACTCCTTATCATATTCCACCAGAGATGGTCAGCTCATTTTGAATATTTATTATTCAGGTATTGTCATCTAATATTATTTTAATATTAGGTACAGACAAACAAATTTAGGAAGGGAAACTTGATGCAACAGAAATCCAACGAAGTAGAACAAATGAAAGATATTTGGATTTCTCAGTTATTTTCTTTTCTGGATTGTCCACAACTCTTAACACTAGCCCAAATAGGGTGATAAATGCACAATTGTCATTTGGCTCTATTTCCTTTATGTCTTTCCATAATGTGTTATACAGTTCCATATACAGTAGGTCCTTTATAAGGGCTACTGACAGGCATCCCTCGGCTCAATTCCCTTTTTGGAATTCTAGCTAGTCTAGGTTACCATAGCAGGCTTCATGCCCACAGGGAACACATAATTTGTTTCTTGAAGAATTTATCAGGTTTCTAAGGTAGGGGCATTCCTGGCAAAGAAATCAATTTGTACAAAGACACAGAAGTGTGAGAGGTGTCAACAAATTTAGTGTTGTCAGAGTATGGGTTCCTTGTAGGATGATGAAAGATGAGGTTGGAGAGGCAGGTTATAGGTCATGCTAAAGAACGGATAATTTTGTTTCCTAGAGTACACGGGGCCAGAAAAGTAAGGTAAATGAGTGACAAGGACAATAATGGAATCTAGAAGAGGTGGGGATGACTGTGGGAATGTGATTGCTCCCGCTTTTCTCAAGGGAGCAGTTCTAGCTGCCTGTATGGGAATGTGAATCCAGTGTTACCAGGTTTTCTGATTTTTTTAATAGAGAAGCAGGAAATATAGATTTTTTTAATGTGAAATCTCCTGATTTCCAAATGCTGGCAATTAATTTTTTAACTCAGAGTTGTAGTCAACATTTCATCAAACACTTATCTGTTTGCTGGGTTTAGTTGCAGGCTATCATTTTGAGACCTGTTCTGTAGAAGATGAGGTACTTATGCACTCACAGAAGCTAACTGAAGTAACACTTGAAAATGCTTTTTTTTCCCAAAATACTTTAAAAAATCACCACATATGCCCCTCATTAAATTGTCCCATTCTAATATTTCTAGTGCATATGAAGCCATGTATTCATCCTATGGAGAACCAAATGCAACCTGTAAGGCCTTCTGAAGATAATGGTACAACAGCTTTTCTCATTCAGCTGTTAAAAGCCTGATAGAACATGGTAAGCTGAGACTAGTAAGATCCCTGAGCACCACCACCACTACCAATACAGAGCTATTTGTTCCCTTTTCACCTTGGAGAAGGGGTAGCCTCTTTGAACTGTGTATGCAAGCAAATGAACACAGCCAGTGATGACACAGGTATAACACAATGTTATAGCTGCGAACATGCAAACTACCCATTTTACAGTTGGAAAAAATTAAGATCTCAAAAAGCACAGCGACTTGCTCAGGGTGACCCAACAAACCAGTGGCAGAGGCAGGTCGACTAACTCCTAGTCCAGCATTCTTTCTAATAGTCTTGGGTTATGGAAATTAAGGTAAATCAGCCTGGCAGTTCCCCTAGCATCTAGAATTCTCAGACTGAACAAGCAGTACTTGAGATTAGCTGTTAAATGACATTTTAAAATTTCTTATCTGCATGATGACAGTACTCTTTGCAAATCTGATATTTCATGTGTAAGGGCCAATGAGAGGATACAAAGATGTTTCTGAAGCATGGAGGCCAGCCACAGAGTGTCTGGAAGAAAAGTTGTCTGTGGCTAATATATTTAAGGTTTTTAACCTCTGTGCTCTCTGGACTGACCTCTCACCATATGCTTTGTTTCTGTTTCGTTGTTTCTCTTCTTTTGTATTCCCCTTATTTTTCTTCTTTCCCACCAGCCTAGGTCTTAGGCCTACCCTGTTCAAGTCAATGAAACTGCTAATTATTCATAACATGGGACTGGGAGTGCATAGTGGCCGAGAAGCATACATATTCCCCCTGCTATGGTCATTTAGCTCTTTATAATCTCAGACCAATGACTCTTGTCAGCGGTAACTCAACTAATCCTTTCCATCCTTCATTTCAGGGTCTATTGTTCGGATGTTTGCTACTCTTTTTTGTTGTTTTGCTCTGAACACTTTTCTGATTGGTGCAGCTGTTGAAGATGCTGTGGTTGCAGCAGTGTACATCTGGAACATTTGGCTGACTTGTTGAACCTTCCCCAGGGACTACTCCAGGGAGAGGAGGGGAGGGGTAGAGAGCCCAAAACAGTTGCCTGCAAATAGAGATGTCAATATTGTCTGGCCATTCTGTGACCATCTTTGTAAAAATCCACCTCATCCTGGCCCTCAGTTTCCCCACTTGCTCATGTTGATGGTACAGGTTATCCACTCAAAAGCCCAGCTATGGCAGGAGATGAGAAAGCATATTGGCCGAGGAGTCTCTCATATAGCACTTTCTACATTGGAAAAGGATAAATACATAGTTGTTGAATTAACATATCAAGAAACCCCAGGGGACTGCTTTCCCCTGGGGCAACATCACTTCGGTTCCACCTGCCACAGGTGGCTTCTTCATCACTTAGATTAAGACCCCAGACTCACTCCAGGAGTGCGACTGTCCCAGTCTTACCCCATTCTCACTCCCTTTGGCTCTCTGACTCTTGAGTCTCCTTTACTTTTGGCGCGCCAATGGATTGCAAACACAGCAGGCATGGTCTCATTCCAAACCCAGAACTGTTTTAATTAGTTTAACGTCTGTTAACCGCTTTGAAGATTGAAAGCAACAGATAAGTACTGGATGATGTTATTAGCAACTGCAGTTAATTGCAAACATTTCCATTAATACTAGCTTCTGCCTCCTTTTCTTTGCTTTCCAAGGTTCCCAAATTCTTCTCAGCCTCCCCCGTCCTTTCCTCCCCTTCCCGGTACTGGCGCTAAAAGGTTAAATTGAGGCGGAGTCCAGGCATGAACGACAGCGGTAATCACCAACTGAAACCCGGCAAGGGGGAAGAGCTGGGTGGGGCCACCAGGCAGAGGCAAAGCCACACGCCCCCAGGCCCCGCCCCGCGGCCGAAGGCCCGGGGTGGAACGCCTGGGGGCGGGGCGCCCAGGCTTGGCGGGCCCAGTGGTTGGGCGCCCGGGCAGCCGCTTGAGGGATGGGGCGGGGTCGGCCCGGGCCTCCTCCCTCATTCCCTCGGCGGGCAGAGCCGCCCGTCTCCCGCCCCTCCTCCTCCCTTTCCCACCCCTCGGAGTGGAGCTGCACATGCGGCTGCTCTCTGCTCTGTCCCGCCCAGCCTCGGTCGCGCAGGAACGGGTCCCTGCAGCCCCCAGCCCATGGCAGGACAGTAGCCGCTTGTCAGGGGTCGTGAACGGCTGAGGCAGACGCGGCGGCTCCCGGGCCTCAGAGAGTGGGCGTCTCCGGAGGCCATGGGCTACCCCGAGGTGGAGCGCAGGGAGCCCCTGCCCTCGGCAGCGCCGCGGGAGCGGGGGAGCCAGGGCTGTGGCTGTCGCGGGGCCCCGGCCCGGGCGGGCGAAGGGAACAGCTGCCGGCTCTTCCTGGGCTTCTTTGGCCTCTCGCTGGCCCTCCACCTGCTGACGTTGTGCTGCTACTTAGAGTTGCGCTCCGAGTTGCGGCGGGAACGGGGAGCCGAGTCCCGCCTTGGCGGCCCCGGCACCCCTGGCACCTCTGGCACCCTGAGCAGCCCCGGTGGCCTCAACCCTGACGGTCCCATCGCCCGCCACTTCGGGCAGCCGTCACTTCAGCAGCAACCGCTAGAACCGGGAGAAACCACACTCCCCCCAGACTCCCAGGACTTGCACCAGGTGAGTCACCTAGGAGGGGTGGCGGCGGCCGAGGCCCCGTCCCATCATGAGTAGGGTGGGGGCCCTCCACCACCGGGCCCTGGGGAGGACTTGGCCACCTCGAGCCAAGTTGGAGGGCAGGACCGGGGAAGGGGTGGGTGAGCGGGAGAGAGGTTGCCCTGGGGCAGGTTATCCGCGGTCCTTGGCTCAGCTTCCCCAAACTCCCTTAGAACCCCCGATCGTGGGAGCTCCTGCCTGCGCCCGCCGCCCCGGCTACAGGCTGCCTCCGGGAAAATTGGCGGCGCTCCCAGCCGGGCCGCGGCGCTGGGGTGCCGGCGCTGCCCCTCTGGCGGACTAACGGCGGCTGCTTGGCCCTTCTGCTCCGGGTGAGATCCTTTGCCCGCGGTGCTTGTTTTGTCGTGTCCAGAGCTGATGCCAGCACTAGCAGATTCTCCCTTGGAGCTGGAACTGTAAACAGCTGTAATAACTGCTCCACTCCCGTTGAAACAACTTTTAATCGTATTTTCATCGCGGATCCTTGTGCACTGGCCAGGATGTAGGCTTGTTCACACTTACCTGCAATTTGAGACTGGTTGTCCTCGGTGTTCTAGTGAGGATCAGCGCCCCTGAGGAATTCTGGTAGAAATATGCCGTCTTGCTAGACAACTTCTGAAGAGCAATTTTAAAAATCCAAAAGGGAACTCAAACTCACCCTTTGCATGCCGGTGAACACTCTTTTGGGGGAGTGGGATGGAGACGTACGGTGTGAAGTGTCTTCACTGCAGCTGCCTCGCGAACAGGAATCTACCGATGGAATAATTACTCAGGAGTAATCTCTCAAGGGCAGTTTTTTTTGCAGTCTTTATGATGTTTATGCTCTCGTTGGCAAACTATTACCTTTTGTGTTTATTTTCGACTTTTTCTAGCTCTTTATTCAAGTAGTTTACTGCACTTAAAGTAAGTATTCCCTTCACCTCCATATTCTGTCTTAGGTGCAACTTAAGAGAAGCATCCAAAATCCTTTTGAGATGATTAAAAAATAATAGTGAATGTGTTCTTCTTGGGGAAGAGGTCAAGTTGTGCAAATAAGTTCCTTGAGGTGAGGGACCCAGAGGTTCTATACTTACCTCATCCAGCATCATTGTCATACTATGTAAATATTTGTGCTAGTTTGACACCCATCCTAAACTGGTGTCACATTCATGATAATACTGTAATGTTAGGACAGGTACATTTTCTATAATGTGCATTATAAAGTTACCCTGAGCCTTAAAATGTCTTGCTAGCACACTCCAACTTATATAACAGCTTATCAAAGAACAGAATCAGTACACATGCTTCTCATAGTTGAAACTTTAAACACTGTAGCTAAATGATAATTACCTAGGATTCTGGCTCCGTTTATCTATCCACTGCCCCCTCCATTGCCCAATAGAAATACTTAACAACTGAACATTGATATGCTGTGAGAAGATGAAGGAATTGAACTTCTTTAATCAAATGCAAGCCAAGGCTTTTTGACATTCAGAATGGACAGACCTATGTTTATACACAGGAATAGAGGGACAGCTGAACTCTAGGGTTTCTATGATGGTGTGGGACTCTCCGAGGTCTGTAATGGCATTTAGTTGCCTGTTCTTTGCATAACACTTCAAATGGTCTGTCTAGAGTAACTATAGCTCCCTATCTTCTGTCCTTTAGCCTTTCTGTTTTAATCTTTTTCAGCAGTAGAAGAAAGCATAATGGCTCTTTACTTTTGCTGACATCAATTGGAATCAGAGGTTTTTAGAGTTGTGAGGGTCCATATGAGTCCATTTTGTTTGATCCCCTTGGCGAACACATAGATTCTGAGGAGAAGTGACTTGTCTGAGGTCAAATAGCACTGGTGAAAATTAGAATAGAATTTGGTCTCTTGACTCCCAGTTCAGGGCCCATTCTGCTATAGCATACTACCTCCCAGATCCTTTTTGGGGGGAGAGGAGTGGATCTCCATAGCAGAATTTTTACAAATTAGATGGCTCAGATCTGCATCACTTTTGTCTACTCCACCTATGTTTTGGCCAGACTAAGTTTAACCATGTAGTCATTCTTCCTGAACTTCACTTTCAGGAGAATTGGAATATGCTTTGAAGGAATTGTAGCCCAGATTCAAACTAACTTTATCTTGAGGATATTAGTTTTGGGAGAGGGAGAGCGAGAGGGAGGGAGAGGGAGAGGGAGGAGAGAGAGAGAGAGAGAGAGAGAGAGAGAGAGAGAGAGAGAGAGAGAGAGAGAGAGAAGGAAGCTGATTGGTTATTAGAGTTAAATTGATACTGCTACATTTTGGGTAAAATTTCTAGTGCCCTGGTGCACCCTCTGCTGGCTTTGCAGGGACATTTAATTGCAGTATCTGCTGACAGTCAAGATTCTAAGTTGTGCTGACAGATTATGATTCATAAGTAAGGAAGTAAACAGCCTTGTAGGATTTGGCCACATAGGTCATACTTTTATATTTTAGTTTTCCAACACAGACAATTGCTGTTACAGCAACTCTTAGGTGGAGAGGAAGACAGATAAGAATAACACATCCTTCATTGAGTAGATCATTAGGATTTCTCACCAGTTTATATGCAAGTAGTGAAGGCAAACTGATGAGAATAAATTACAGGAAGATCTCAGGAGACCAAATGGGCAGAACAGTCAGAAGTACTTTATCGTATAAGGTCATTCAAACCTGTCCAAGTTTATGGTATGATGGGTTCAGTTATGACTCAAGAAAGGATCGAGAAATCACTGAAAATATGTGTATGTCATAACTAAATTAAAAAACCTTTAAAACTGGATATTCAGAAAGGAATTAGGGAAGTCAGGATACATGCCAGAGAGATCAGCAAAGTTCTCTAAGGGAATTGTTATAGAAAAGCCTCCCCAGTGGGAACATGGTTGCTGATGATAAAAAGTGAGAGGGTCATTTGGACCTGGGATCATAGCTGTTTCCTTAAGCTGGAGTAGCTGAGTACCTGTAGCTTGATCTGGATACTCACGGGAGATGGTCTCAAGAGAAACATCTCAACAGTCTCTGAGTTAGACAGCACACAATATTATTGCTAGAGTAAATAAAATAAAAATCACAGTTGACCATTTTGTGAAGAAGTTGGCCCAGTTGTGATTGTGGTCCTCAAAGGCAAGAATATGGTGGGCATCATTAGGAACTGTGTTGAAAATGACAAAATAAAACTCTTATCTTTTTCATATGAAAGACCAAAATTAGATTTATATCCAGAAACCCAATTTAATTAATCAAAAGGATGGAGGGATTTTCTAGTTTTTTTTTTTTTTTCAGTCTAAAGAAACGGAGGTTGAGGGAAGCATATAATCAAAGTATGTTAAACCATTAGAGAGATGACTAAGGTTAATATATTGGTATAATTTAACTATTTAGTTCAATAACTAGAAAGCGTGCTGCAGGTGGACACGATGTGAAGTATTAGATATCTTTTAATGCCTGAAAGATTATTTGGGGAAGGAGGCAAATAAGAATAGTATCTCATTCAAATGATTGCCACAAGAGATAATCTAAACTGAAACTCTAAAGTTTAGAAAGTATTTAGAAAAATATGTATGGGTAGTTTAATAAGGGTTTTTTGGGGGGTGATTGTTGGAGATATTTGGAACATGTTCCTAATTAGTTGAGGTGATGTCACAGAAGTCAACCTTAACTTTTTATGAAACATCTCTTGGTTTAACTAGATAGAACATTAATGTATTCAGATTTGACATTATTTATTAAGGCTGGTTGATCAAGAAAATAACTAGGAATCATTAAATCCAAGAAATTTTTTAGGGGAATGCAATCCAGATAAAATAGTTTTCTATAGATTTAAACCTAGATTTTTCAATGTGACATTCAAGGCTATCGATCAACTGACTCCATTATACCTATCCCATTTTCTCTCTCAACTCTACGCTTGCAACCCACCTGCCACATCCTGTCTTGGGATCATTCTGAGTTGTAATGGTTCTTTTCTTTAATAAATTTTATGTCTTTCTTTATATCAGAACTCAGAAATCTGTTTTCTTTTTAGTCTTTTTCCATAATACCTGACACAGTGCTTGTTCTAGTTAGGGTACTTAAACGCTTGTTCAATTGAATATTATTTTGGGCCTTTGGAGATTTTTATGTAAAACAAAGACATTTTCTCTTTATGTAACAGGCCTGTTTTCCTTCAGGTCTTGCTAACCCTGTGAATTGTCAGCTATGCGAAGGTGAGTAAATGGTTTCATTAGCAATGTTTCACTGGTTTCTAGAATCATTAGAAAGTGAAATGGAGGAGAGCCCTAACCATATTACCTCTAAGGCGGTGCAAAAAGCTTTCCGTAATGTATTGTTTGATGTTTTGTTTTACTTGCTTTTAGTTCTCCTCTCAACTTGAAATGAAAGGACACTAAACAGCTACGTGATAGCATACGAAAGTATGAAACTCAGTACAAGTAAATATATAGACATATACAGAATGCAGCATTACTGTAATGGTAGTAGATAAACCACTTTTATTTCTAGTATAAAAGTTAAAATACAAAAGTATCAAAAATATAACTAAAATATGTGAAAAGATACATAATATGAATAGATGTCAAATATGACAAAAAGAAAGTGTTTAGGGGAGAAGGTAGAATGTAGAGTTTTGTATGCAATTAAACTTAAGTTGTTATCAGCTTAAAATAGACTGTTGCTAGGTATTTTATGTAACCCTCAAGGTAACCACAAAAATACCTATAGAAGTACACAAAAGAAAAAGAGAAAGGAATCAAAGCATATCAATATAAAAAAATCAACAAAGCACAAAGTAAGATGGCAAGAGAGGGAATACAAATAAAAGCATGTGAAGACTAACAGGGAAGAACTAACAAGGTGGCAATATTAAATCTTTCCCCTATCAATTATTACTTTAAATGTAAATAGGTAAAACTCTCCCACTCAAAGAAATACTATGGCTGAATGGATGAAAGCATGACTCAACTATATGCTTTCTACAAGAAACTCACTTTAGATTTAAGAAAACAGACAGATAGGCTGAACATGAAAGAATAGAAAAAGATAGTCCATGCAAATGGAAACCAAGAAAGAGTGAGGATATCTATACTTATATCAGACAAAAAATATCAGAAGAGACAAAGAAGGACATTATATAATGATAAAAAGAGTCAGTCTAACAGGAGGATATAACCATGTGTATATGTGTGTGTGTGTGTGTGTGTGTGTGTGTGTGTGTGTGTGTACACACATACATATATATATATATATATATATATATATATATATATATATATATAATATTGACAGAACCAAAGGGATAAATAGACAGCAATAGAACAGCAATAGGTGATTTCAGTATCCCACTTTCAATAATGGATAAACATCTAGACAAAACAGTAAGGAAACAAGACTTCAACAACAGTATAAAACAGATAGATCTAACAAACATATACAGAACATTCCATCTAACAGCTGCAGAATACACATTCTTTGTAAGCATACATATCTTTCTCCAGAAAATATAAAATGTTAGGTCACAAAACAAATCTTAACAAATTTAAGAAGACTGAAATCATACCAGCTATCTTTTCTGAACACAATGGAATGAAACTAGAATCAATTGCAGAAGAAAAACTGGAAATTTTACAAATATGTGGAAATTAACACTCTTGAACAACCATTGAGTCAAAGAAGATATCAAAAAGGAAATTAGAAAATACCTCAAGACAAAAACAAAAACACAACAAACCAAAACTTATGGGTTATGGCAAAAGCCATACTAAGAGGGAAGTTAATAGCAATAAATGCCTATATTAAAAAAGAAGAAAGATCTCAAATAAAAAAACTTAACTCTACACTTGAAGGAGCTAGGAAAAGAAGAACAAACTAAATCCAAAGTTGGAAAAGAATAACAAAGATTAAAGCCGAAATAAACAAAATAGAAGATAGAAAAATCAATGAAGCTAAGAATTGGTTTTTTGAAAAGATAAACAAAAGTGGCAAACTTAACTAGATAAATACAAAAAAGATAGATGACAAATAAACTCGGAATTGAGAGATGAGACATTACAATTGATGGCAGAAATAAAAAGGATAAGAAACTACCATGAATAAATTATATTTCAACAAACTGGATAACCTAGAAAAAATGGTTAAATTCCTAGAAACATACAACCTACTAATGCTATATCATTAAGTATTAAAAGTCTGAACATACCTGTAATTTGTATGGAGATAAAATCAGTAATCAAAAACCTCCCAACAAGGAAAAAACCAAGACCAGATGGCTCCACTGGTGAATCGTACCAAACATTTAAAGAAGAAATAATGCCAGCCTTTCTCAAACTCCTCCAAAACTTTGAAGAGGAGAAATACTTCCAAACTCATTTGAGACCAGCATTACTTTGATAGCAAAGCAAGACAAAGAAACCAAAAGAAAATGAAACTACAGGTCAATATCCCTGATGAATACAGATGCAAAAATCCTCAGCAAAATACTAGCAAACTAAATCCAACAGCACATTAAAAGGATCATACATAATGACCAAGTAGAATTTATTCCTGGGAAGCAAGGATGGTCTAAAATACAAAAATCACTTAATACGATACACTACATTAACAGAATAAAGAAGACAAATTACATAATCATCGAAATGCAGAAAAAGTATTTAACAAAATTTAACACTATTTCATGATAAAAACTCTCAATAAACTAGAAATAGAAGGAAAGTACCTCAGCATAATAAAGGCCATATACAAAAAGCCCACAGCTATCCTCATACTCAATGGTGAAAAACTGAAAGCTTTTCCTCTAACATAGAGACCAAGTAAAGGATGCCCACTCTCACCACTTCTATTCAACAAAGTACTGGAAGTTCAAGCTAGAAGAATTAGGCAAGAACAAATAAAAGACATCCAGTCAGCAAGGAAAAATTAAAATTGTCCCTGTTTGCAGATGACATGAACTAATAAACAAAGTCAGTAAATTTGCAGGATACCAAATCAACATACAAAAATAAGTTGCATTTCTATATACTAACAATGAACTATCTGAAAAGGAATTAGGAAGACAATCCCATTTACAATAGCACCAAAAAGAATATAATACTTAGGAATAAACTTATCTTAGGAAAGGAAAGACATATACTGAAAACACAAAGAAATGGAAAGACATTGAGTGTTCATTGATTGGAAGACTAACTATCGTTAAAATATCTATACTGCCCAAAGCAATCTACAAACTCAGTGAAATTGCTATCAAAGTGCCAATGGCATTTTTTCACAGAAATATAGCAAACAATCCTAAAATTTGTAAGGAATCACAAAAGACTTCGAATATCCAAAACAATCTTAAAAAATAAGAACAAAGTTGGAGGCATCATGCTACCTGATATCGAACTACATTACAAAGTTATGGTAATCAAAACAGTATGTTATTGGCATAAAGACAGACATATAGACAAAACAGAATAGCCTAGAAATGAATCCATGTATGTGAAGTCAAATGATCTTTGAAAAGGATGCCAAGAATACATAATGGGGAAAGTATAGTCTCTTCAACAAATAGTGTTGAGAAAACTGGATATTCACACACAAAAGAATGAATTTGGAATGTTATCCACAGAAATCAACTCAAAATGGATTGAAAACTTAAGACCTGAAGCTGTAAAATTCTAAGAAGATAACAGAGGAGAGCTTCATAATGTTGGTCTGATCTTGGCAGTAATTTTTCTTGGATATGACACCAAAAGCACAGGCAACAAAAACAAAAATAAATGAGTGGGACTATATCAAATTACAAAGCTTCTGCATGGCAAAAGAGAAAACAGAGTGAAAAGGCAGCCTAAAGAATGAGAGAAAATATTTGCATATCTTATATCTGAAAAGGAGTTGAGATCCAAAATATATAAGGAACTCCTACAACTCAATAGCAAAAAACCAAATAATTTAAAAATGAGCTAAGGACTTGAATAGACATTTCTTCAGAAAAGACATTTAAATGGTCAACACATATATGAAAAATGTTCAACATTACTAATCAAGGAAATGCAAATCAAATCTACAATGAGATACTACTACCTTACACTTATCAGGATGGCTACTATCAAAAAAAAGACAATGCATATTGGTGAGAAAATAGAAAAATTTAAACCCTTGTACACTGTTGGTGAACATGTAAAATGGTGCAGCTGCTATTGAAAACAGTATGGAGGTTCCTCAAAAAATTACAAATAGAGCTACCATGTGATCCAGTAATTCTACTTCTGAATGTTTATTGAAAATAATTGAAATCAGGATCTCAGAATATCTGTGCACTCTCATGTTCATTGCAGCATTATTCACAATAGCCAAGATGTGGAAAGACTCTAAATAACCATTGATACATAAATAAAGAAAATGTGGGATGTCAGAAACATGGTGGAGTGAGAGATGTCCCCAGATCTCTGCCCTTAAAACAACAATAAGCTGAACATCTAAAACAACCCAAAACACCCAACCAGCATACCAGCATGTCTGAGCAAGACCAATCTCATCTGATCTCGGAAGCTAAGCAGGAGTTGGGCCAGGTTAGTACTTGAATGGGAGACCACTTAGGAAAACCAAGTACTGTAGGCACAAAAAAAATTAAAAATAAAAAAAAAATAAAGAATTGTAAGCGGACAAGGTCATTGCAATCTGTGAAGTCAACCAAGGGTTGCCTCACCTAAAAACAATAAAAAATAAAATAAATAAATGAATAAAGAAAAGAAAAGAAATAAAATAAAATAAAATAAAATATAAAATAAAATAATAAAATAAAATAATAAAATAAATAAAATAAAATAATAAAATAAAATAAAATAATAAAATAAAAAACTAGAAAAGGAAGAATAAATGAGAGCAGAAATAAATGAAATTGAAAACAATCAAAAGAAATAGAAAAAGAAAATGCAACAAAGAGCTGGTTCTTTGAGAAGGTTAATAAAACTGACAAACCCCTGGCTAGACTCACTAACAAAAAAGAGAAAGGACACAAATAAACAAAATCAGGGATGAAAGAGGAGAAATTATGACAGACACTGCAGAAATACAAAGGATCATATAAGAAAGCTATGAAAGTATATAACACCAAATTTAATAACCTAGAAGAAATGGACCAGTACTTAGAAAGATGCAACCTTCCTAGACTGAATCAAGAACTGAAAAATCTAAATAGACCAATCCACAGTACAGAAATTGAAGCAATCATCAAAAACCTACCAAAAAGTAAAAGTCCAGGACCAGATGGCTTCACCAGTGAATTCTACCAAACATTCAAAGAAGATTTAATGCCTATTCTCTCAAACTCTTCCAAAAAATAGAAGAGGAGGCAATACTTCCTAACTCATTGTGTGAGGCCAATATTACCCTGATACCAAAACCTGGTAAAGATGCCACACACAAAAAAAAGAAAAAGAAAAAGAAAAAGAAAACTACAGACCAATATCTCTCATGAACACAGATGCAAAAATCTTAAGATACTAGTGAACTGAATACAGCAACATATTAAAAAAACCTCAACATAATAAAGTCCATATATGACAAACCCTCAGCTAGCATCATATTTAATGGTGAAAAACTAAAAAAAATTCCCTCTAAGATCAGGAACAAGACAAGGCTATCCACTATCACCACTGTTATTCAATATAACATTGGCTGTCCTAGCAAGTGCAATCAGACAAAGGAAAAAGATAAAAGGCATCCAAATAGGAAACAAAGAAGTCAGACTGTCACTATTTGTGCATGACATGATTCTCTACATAGAAAACCCTAAAGACTCCACAAGAACACTACTAGAAAAACACTACTAGTAACGTTTCTGGATACAAAATCAATGTTCAAGAATCCATAGCATTCCTATATGCTAATAATGAATTATCAGAAAAAGAAGTGGAAAAAATAATTCCTTTTGCAATTCCAACTAAAGGAATAAAATATCTAGGAATAAATCTAATGAAACATATGAAGGACCTATGTAATGAAAACTATTAATTGAAGAAGATACAAAGAAATGGACAAATATTTCGTGTTCTTGGATTGGAAGAATCAACATAGTTAAAATGACCATATTACTTAAAGCATACATATTTAATGAAATCCCCATCGAAATCCGATCAGCATTTTTTTAAAGAAGTGGAACAGAAAGTCATCAGATTTGTAGGGAAGCAAAAAAGACCTCAAATTGCCAAAGCCATCCAGAGAAAAAAGAATGAGGCAGGAGGCATCACTCTGCCCGACTTCAAATTATAATACAAAGTGACAGTAATCAAAACAGCATGGTGTTAGCAGAAAAATGGACACACAGACCAGTGGAACAGAATTGAGAGTCCAGAAGTCAATCCATGTTTACATGGGCAAATAATTTTCAACAAAGAAGCCAAAAACATACAGTGGAGAAAGAAAAGTCTCTTCAATAAATGGTGCTGGGAAAACTGGAAAGTCACCTGCAGAAGAATGAAATTAGACTGTTGTCTATCACCACACACCAAAATTAACTCAAAATGGATTAAGGACCTAAATATCAGACCTGAAACAATATAATGCATAGAAGAAAGCATAGGAACTAAACTCAAGGACCTTGGACTTAAAGAGGATTTTATGAATTTGAACTGAAAGGCAAGAGAAGTCAAAGCAAAATTCAGTGAATGGGACTACATCAAACCAAAAAGCTTCTGCTCAGCAAAAGAAATCATCAACAAGATAAAGAGTCAATCATCCGAATGGGAAAATATATTTGCAAGCAATGTCTCCGATAAAGGCCTAATATCTAAAATATACAAAGAACTCATACAACTCAATAACAACTAAAAAGCAAATGATCCAATCAAGAAATGGGCAGAGGACCTGAGCAGACACTTCTCTCTAGAGGACATACAAATGGCCAACAAATATTTTTGAAAAAATGTTCAACATCGCTAGCTATTAGGGAAATGCAAATCAAAACCACAATGAGATACCATCTCACACCTGTTAGAACAGCTATGGTCAACAGGACAAGTAATAACAAATGCTGGAGAGGATGTGGAGAGAAAGGAAGCCTCATACACTGCTGTTGGGACTGCAAATTGGTACGGCCACTATGGAAAACTGTATGGAGGTTCCTCAACAAACTAAGACTTGATCTATCATATAATCCAGCAATCCCTCTACTGGGTATTTACCCCACAGACTTGAAAACCCATATCCAAAAAGATATTTGCACACCGATGTTCATAGCAGCATTATTCACGGTGGCCAGGGCATGGAAGCAACTGAAGTGTCCTACAATAGATGATTGGCTAAAGAAGCGGTGGTACATATATGCAATGGAATATTACTCAGCCGTAAGAATAGGTGAAATACTGCCATTCGCAACAACATGGATGGACCTCGAGATAATCATGCTAAGTGAAATAAGCCAGACAGAAAAAGTTGAAGCAAGTAATGTGGTCTGACTTAGTTTTTTGTAAATAGCAGCAGAATCTGTTCACCATTTCTTTTTGTAAAAAAATTAATTAATTATTTTTTTATGGTTAACAAAATCCAGTAAGTTTCAGCTGTACATTTTAACAGTAAGGCATATATATTTACACTGTGTGTTCACCTCCCATAGTTAGATTTCTTTCTTTCATCACATATATGACCTCTTTTTACCCCATTCCCCCTCCCTCCTACCCTCTGGTAATCACCATTTCTTCAACAAGTATTTATTGATCATCTCCTATATAACACGCAGTGCACAAAGCAATGGAGACATTGAACTGGTTAGAGAGAATTTTTGCCATCATGGAGCTTACAGTCAAGTGAACAGGCAAATATGATACAATATGATAATGCAAGGAGAAATTTAATTATAGGATGATCTGGAGCACTAAGGAGGAGTACATGACCCAGACTTTTAAAATCAAAGAACAGTTTCTCGACAAAACATCTTTTAAGCTTAGACATTAAAAATAAGCAAGAGTTGTCTAGGATAAGACTGTTTTAGGCAGACAGGATAATGTGCAAAGAACCGGTGGAGGTGAGAGAGAACATGGCATATTCAGGGAACACAAAACTCAGTTTCTATAAAGCTAAAGTGATCAAGACAGTATGGTACTGGCATAAGGATAGGCATATAAATCAATAGAATAGAATTGATTGTTCAGAAACAACTGACATTTATGGTCAGTTGATTTTTGAGAAATGTACCAAGATAATTTATTGGGAGGAAAGATACTCTTTCAACAAATGGTGCTGGGACATTTGTGTATCCACATGCAAAAAGATCAGCTTAGACCCTCACTATACACCATGCCCCAAAATTAACTAAATGGAAGAAAACTAGAATTTTGGCGGTGAGCACAGAATAAAGTGCACATACAGATAGTGAATGATGTTGTATATCTGAAATTTATATAATGTTATTAACCATGTTACCTCAGTAAATATGATAAAAAAGGTATGATAGTCATAAATGTAAGTGCCAGAACAATAAAACTTTTAGACAAATATAGGGGAAATTTTTCAAGACTTTAAGCTGGACAGAATTTCTTAGCTGTGACACCAAACATATAGTACAAAAAGGAGAAAAACTGATACCTGGACCTAATCAAAATATAGTTTTTTTTGTTTTGTTTTTCAAGGGAAACATTAAAAATGGAGTAAATGTGACAGACTAGCAGAACATATTTGTAAACTATATTTAATAAAGACTTTATATGCAGAATTTACAAAGGGCTCTTGGACACAATAGTAAGACAACCTGAACAAAAAAGGACAAAAGATATAAACAAATACTTTAGCACAGAAGGTATTCACATGGCTAAATGAATACATGAAAAGATGTTCAACATTATTATCCATCAGGGGAATGCAAATTAAAACCACAATGGAGACAAATACCATGTGATCTCACTTATATGTGGAATCTAAAACCCTGAAACTAAGCTCATAGATTCAAAGAACAGATTGGTGGTTGCCAGAGGTGGGAGGTGGAGAGTGGGTGAAGTAGGTGAAGGGAGTCAAAAGTTACACTCTTACAGTTATAATATAAATGTCATGGAGATATAGTATAGAGTATGGCAACTATAGTTAATAATACTGTTTTGCATATTTGAAAGTTGATAAGAGAGTAAATCTTAAAAGTTCTCATCACAAGAAAAAAGAGTTCCATAACTATGTATGGTAATGGATATTAACTAGATTTATAGTGATCATTCTGCAATATGATAACTATTGAATCACTATGTTGTATATCGGAAACTAATACAATGTATGTCAATTATACCTCAATAAAATTAAAATTTAAAAAATGGAGATTGCATTTCACATTGACTAGAATTGCTATAATGAAAAAGTGGAGATATAGAGAAATGGAAACCTTCATACATTGATGGTGGGAATGTAAAATGATGTAGCTGTTTTGGAAGACAGTTTTGTAGCTCTTCAAGTCAACATAGAGTTACCCCATGACCCAGCAACTCTGCTCCTAGGTATATACCCAAGACAAATGAAAGCATATGTTCACACAAATGCTTCTACACAAATATTCATAACAGCATTATTCATGATAGCCAAAATGTGGAATCAACTCAAATGTCCATGAGTAAACAAAATGTGGTTTAAATATTCTATACAATGGAATATTATTCAGCCATAAAAAGGAATGAAGTACAGTTACATGCTATAACATGGAGGAACCTCAAAAACATTACACTAATTAAAAGAGGACAGTCATAAAAAAACATAATATATGATTCCGTTTATATGAAGTGTCCAGAATAGGCAAATATGTAGACAAAAATTAGATTAGTGAATACCTGGGGTGGGGATGGAGAATAGGGATTAAATGAATATGGACATCGGAGAGCTTTTGAGGGAGCTTGATGGAAGGAAGAAAATATTCTAGAATGGATGTGCCATAGCCAGGGTGGTAGCAGTGGAACTAGAAGGAAAGAAAATGATGCAAGAGATATCATGGTTATATAATTTGGTATTTACTAAAAATCATTGAATTGTATACCTAAAGTGGGGAAATTCTAAGGTATTTATATCTAAATAAAGCTGTTATTTTTTTAAAGTGTCTGACCCATAGAATATGGTTAGTAAATATGTAGGAAGTGTTGGTTCTTCAGTGATACCTCTCTTTAGAGGAAGACAATCTTTCAGACTTTATCACAATTACCCTCAGAGCTATCTCCCCTAATTGATGTGTCCAAGACTTCAACTCAGTCAACTCACTCAGAAGCTTTAGGGGTAGGGGCTTAGTCATGTATAATTTTAAACTCTGTGGGTGATTCTGGTGTGCACTCTATGGTGAGAATCTGTAATTTATGTAATTGTGAATGGCTTGGTATGATTAGAACCTAGAGTGCATGTGGGTCCCAATGGCTACTTGCACTGGAGTGAGCATACGGTAATCACGAATCTAGGCCCAGAATGATATGTATCTCTCCCTCTGTCTCTGTCTGTCTATCTCTCTTTCTCACATTTGCTCTCATTTTCTCTGATAAAAATAGCTATCTATTCCTAGATCCTTCTCATCAGACATGTTTTTTTTAGAATTGTAGGGTAAAATTTATAATACAGATCATCTATTGCAGTGGTTCTTAATTAAGAATTCATATTAGCCTTACCTAGGGAAGTTTTTCCAAATGCACATATCCCTGGGCATGTTCAGACACATGTATCATCTGAGACTTTAGAGTGGGGCCATGAGGATACATTGTTTGGAAAAAAAGGCCTCTTGGGTGATGCTGATGCCAATTCCATTTGAGAACAAATTCTCTAAAGGCAGAGATAAAGGAAGACTATAAAGAAAATAACATTTGGTTCCCTGTGCCTAACTTCAGCTCCTCTGTTATGGATTATTAGGTCTTTATCATTTGGAATACTAGGACTACCATTGAAGACCAGTGGACCATGAGCTTGAGTGGTAGTGGATGCTTAATAGACATCTCTGTGGAGCACCATTTGGGAAATCAATTTATAAAATCTGTGTCCTTTGGGGAGAGAGGGATTTTAATTGTCCATGCCTCAGCCAAATGATAGTCATGTGTGCTTGGAATAACCAAGGGAGGAGGGTTCCCTCTCTTCTCTGGGCTCATGGAGACTTCCCTGCTGCTAGCTGCTGAAGCAACTTTAAAACAATAGGCTGCTAACTAATCTTCTCCATACACATCCACCTGTCAATGGGCCTGCACTTCAGAGATGAAGAGTAATTTTTGTTGAAGTGATGGCATATGGCAAAGGTGGAAACTAGCCACAATGAAATTGATTTTCAAAAGGAAATTATTTCTAATTTTTTGTTGTTGTAGATTGTTATTCTTGTTTCATCTTTCCACACCAATGGCCTACAGGGGCAAGAAGAGCTTAAACATTGCTAAGGTTTTGGATCAATCCACAAGGCTCTGTGGATTACATATCTCTAAAGCAGTTTTGCCATGTTATCTAAATGATTAGGTTGGGGAAGCTCTGGGGGCTTATTATGGAAGAAAGGGTGTTAACACTTGTCATAGTTAGTCAGCCTGTGGGGAAGAAGAAAGAGAAGAGCTGAGGAACCCCCTCAAAGCAACCAGTACTTCACTGAGTCCCTATTATGTACGAGACACATTGCTAATGAGAATTCTGTTCTTTACAGCTAACTTACTAACAAAGATCTAACCTACTTTTTTACTTAATGACATAAGACAAATCTTTTTAGTGCAGTTTGTTTCTGCTTGGATTTCCAGCTGACATTTCAAATTCAATAAATGAAACTGAGCTCATCTCCATTCCTCCTCCTCTCCCACCACACACACAGTGAATTTTACAAAATTCCTAGTTTCGTTCTCTCAATCACTTAGGCATAAAATCTTGGAAGCTTTTTTTTTTAACTTCTCTCTTTCCCTTGGTAGTCATATTTAGCAAACAGTTGCTGAGTTGATTCATACTTTGTGAAGCTGATATATACTGTTTGTGGTGTCTCTTGCATCATTCCCTTTCTCTCTATTTCCACTGCTATTACTCTGGTTGTGTTTGACTCAGGTGATCTTCAGGGTACCCCCTACCCAAGAAAATCTGCAATTCTACCTTATTTCCTCACTCCTGCAGTAGTAATGCAGTTGAAAGTTGTTTTCTTTTCTATTCCATATGCACATTCGTCTAGATTATTTTTCAAGTGCTACTTTGAGATGTCACCCCCTCCTCAGAAATCTTTTATATCCCATTACTGCCACACTTCAAACATGTTGAACTTGCATTCCAAGCCCCTCTGCAGTCAAATTGAGCTGCTCTTCTACTTTTCTTGCTACTCTCCATCTAAATCCTGTTCCATCTAGACTGGTCAATTTCCTAGCCTGTCACATTCTGCCTGTTGTCCACCCACTTCCCAAAGCAGAATGTCCTTTCCTCCAACCTGCCTCTGGTATCCCTTCAGGTCTTTCATGGCTGAACTTAAACCTTAGCACTTCAGTGAATTCTTCCATGCCCCTCCATTTCAACACTTCTGTAAGCCACTCATTGGGTATTGTATTGGGTTGTAAGTTACCTTGTTTCCTCAACTACATGAGAATGTTTTTGAAAGCAGAAACTGAATCTTATACTTGTAGCTCCTGCAATTACTATACTAATCTGTATTCTTTTAAATATGAAATTCTACCTTATTTTCTCACTCCTGCAGTGGTTATGCAGTTGAGAGTTGTTTTCTTTTTATTCCATATGAAAGTAAATCTTAAGATATTAAAACAATTTCCCTAATATTGGACCCTAAAACCTCTAAAACACAGTTCTACACATTCATTGAGGGGATTTCATGCTATCTTAAGGATCTGGTGACTATTAATGGGGTCTGCCACAAAGGCTTCTTTCCTTTTAGAGCCCTGATTAAGGTCATGCACCTTCCCAGAAAGCATATTGGACCCTAGAGCCTCTACCTTCAGTTCCTTTCCCATCTTCAAATCTTTAGAAGCCTTCAGTAGAGTAGAATATTCCACTTTGACCTGCTATGTACTTCTTGATATCCTTAACCCAACAAGTCCTCACCTTTACAGTGCTTTTGGAATTAATTTCCCCCAAAGACTAGTGAAGGTACCTCAATTCCTTGGTCTTTGGATCCTAACTGATTTGGTAGGTCATGGGAGGCTCCATTCCCAACTTTCCTTTCAAGTCAAAAGCCCTCCCCTATCATGTATCAGAGTTCCTTAACCTTCTTGTTTTTTTTTAAACAATATCTCATTTAATATGTGAATATAGTAAGTACTTAAGGCAAGGACTCTCTCTAACATGTATAACACAAAATGTGCCAGTATTTCAAATAACAAAGGCCTAGGGAAAATCCAGGGTTGTGGTTAGGTGTCAGAGAGACTGACTGCATTTGTGTGTGTATGTTTTGAAGTATTAAACAACAGAATTCTGTCCACCGGGAGTTATTGTATTATATATCATAGCTGTACAGGTAATATAATTTTGCCTTTTGACACCATCACAGTAAGAGCAATTTCAGAATTTTTCCATTTGTAGCACAACTTACAATGCATGTGATTGTGACCTGAGAATAATGACATTATAAACTATATTTCCCAATGACACACAATATATATGTAGATTTAAATTTGTGCCATTAAATTATTAAACAAATAATTACTCTGTTACAGTATGTACCAAGCATTTCTAGGAGACATGTGATTCATAGTTAAAAACATAAGACCAAGGAATACTACTATTTTATAAAATACCCTCTCATACTTCCAATTAACCTATTTTCTTCTCAGCCTCTGCCTTGACTTACCTCATTCACAAAGTCTTGCTCCCACCTGCTAAACTGGAGTTCCTCATGCTTGTTTTGGTCTATTTTGGAGCTTTGCATTGTCCTGGAAGTTGTTGAAGGAGTCCTGGGTGAGTTCTGGCTCTTCACTGAGCAATTAGTACATTCCAACATTCTTATTTGCAAAATGGGAAAGGTGATACTTTCCCTGTCTCCTTCACAGTGTTTTTCTGAGGATCAAATACAAATACATGTGAAAAATATAAAGCTGTACACTTATTTCATAGAGAACGTAATGATAAATGTGTCTCTTTGTCTCTTTGATTATATAAATTTTTTTTCTGATTGTGACCTTATATTCCATGTTGTGGCCCTGTTTGTTGACTAAAATTCACAGGACTGGTGACAGTATTGCAATTCCTCAAGTTGCATGCCTTTATGTGTACTTCCTTTTTATATTTGCAAACACTTTCCTTCAACCTGGACATATGATAGTTTATTTCCAAGTGTGATAGAAGGAGAGCTAGACTGGAAATTGGGATATACAGGTTCTGGTCCCAGGCAAATCTAGTTATATTTCCCTAATGAAGTTGGGTCACCTTTGGTAGGCCACTGTACCTTTCTGGCTCTCAATGTTCTCATCTGTAAAATATTGGAAATTGAAGTCAGTGACCTATAAGGTCTCTTGTAACACTAGCAATTTTACCACTGCAGCTAAATGGAATCCCCATTGTTTTTCCCCCAAGATTTTCTTACCCTGTTCTCGACTTGAGAATCACTGGTCTAATAAATATAATTGTGTAAATGCTTTAGCTGACAATTCAATACTCACATCAATGTCGCTTTGCCAGCATTATCTACTGTTCATACTAGGAACCCCAAGTTATATAGAGCTTGAATTTCTTACTGCATAGTCCTACCTTCATGGTCACTTGTGTCATCCCTCCTGTTAAAATTCTCTTTTAAGTACTTGAATATTCCTCATCTTTAAGGGCAATCTCAAATTTCACATTTTCCTGTGAAGCCTTTCCTGATCACTTAGCCTTTAGTGATTTTTTCTATTTCATCTAAATTCAAATCAGCATTTTTGACATGCCACACTTTACTTGGCATTGTACAGAGGCAGATGAAATAAATCCTTTACATTAGAGATGGGATGAAATTGCAAATGAGCATTCTGAACAGAGGGAACAGCATGAGGAAAGACTTGGAGACAGTAGAGTGAAGATTGTCTTTGGGTAGAGGCCTAGAGTCCATGGCCCTTACTTATTTGGTCTATACATTGTCTTACAACAGTTCTTATAATAGTATGCTACCATATAATATGAAAGTACGGTTCATTTGTCATTTATTAGCCACCCAGTTTCTATTTCTTTTTCTTAATAGTACTGCAGTTTCTTTTTCTTGGAGCAGTCCCTCTTCATCAGTAGATAGTTTTGGTGGCATGGGAAACCTTGGTGTCTGTATCCCACAAGAGAAACCAAAGAAATCCTGTCTTTCTTCTTACTACCCCAATAAAACTAAAGAGTGGTGGCCACGTCATATAAGATCAACCACCCTCTTTGGAAATGACTTGACTTTTTATCTTACCAGTCTAGACCCTTTTATCCATTACCCTAATCACCCTCCTGAATTATCCTCAAGTCTCTTGACACCATGTCTCCAGTCCCCCCTGCCTTAACAAAACATCCAAAAACTGTAGGTGTTCTATTCTCAGTCACTGGAATACCTACAAATTGAACTTCATTTAAACTCACTCTTGTGCTCCTATCTCTATAGAAGAAGTATGTTCCTTTGGTGCAAGACCAGTCCTTTCACCTGGACTTTGGGTCCTCACCCCTGACCCCTTTTCATGGTCCTTTATCAGTCATTTTCTCCTATCTTTGACTTCTCTCAAATGTCTTTTTATTCTTCGCTTATGTGCACATTTTATCTTGGAGAGACGGGGAGACTTTCTTTGACCAAACACCTTCCTAAAACTACCCCCTTTTCCTATTTCTCCTAATACTCAAGCTTCTGAAAGGAATGGAATAACTTTGCTGTCTACAGTTTAAGAACTCACTGATTCTTCATCTCATTAGCTTCCTATGCCCTGCTCACTGAATCTGTTCTTCCTAAGGTCACTAGTGACCTCTATACTGAAAAATTCAATGGGACTATTGTAATTATATTTTACTTTTCTATCGTGTTTGATATTGTCCAATTATTTATTCTCTTTTTCATTTGTTATTTAAAAATTTTTTTTGATAATAAACAGAGAGAGCCATTGGACCTTATGAATTTACTGGTGCTGGATAGCATTTTTCAATTATTAATGTTCCTCGGTGAATATTTATTAAATGTAAAGTTTGTTTTTTAAAATTTTGTAATTGAGTTAATTCACATACCATAAAATTTATACTTTTAAAGCATACAGTTAGTTGGTTTTTAGTATATTCACAGAATTGCACAACCATTACCACAGTCTAATTTCAGCATATTTTTATTACCCCCAAAAGAAACCCTGCCCCTATTAGCAGGCACTGCACAATACCCCCTTCTTCATGGGCCCTATCAACCACGAATATTTCTATCTCTGGATTTGCCTGTTCTAGATGTTTCATATAAATGGAAACATATGTGTCTGGCTGCTTTCATTTTATTTTCAAAGTTCATCCTTATTGTAGCTTGTATCATTATGCCATTCCTTTTTATAGCTGAATAATATTCCACTGTATGAACCTACTGCATTTGTTTGTCCATTTATCTATTGAAGGAATATCTGTGTTCTTTCCCCCACCTTTTGGCTATTGTGAACAAGGCTGTTATGAACAATAGTGTAAAAGTATTTCTTTGAACATCTGTTTCCACTTCTTTTGAGTGGATACCTTGGAGTGGAATTGCTAAGTCGTATGGTAATTCTATGTATAACTGAGTAATTGCTAAATTTTTGTTTTCCACAGTTGCCAAAAGTTTTTACATTCTCACTAGCAGTGTATGAAGCTTCCAATTTCTCCATATCTTTGCCAACACTTGCCATTATTTCTCCTCTTGATTATATCTATCCTAATGAGTATGAGGTGGTGTCTAATTATTGTTTTAATTTGCTTTTCCCTAAAGACTAAGAATATTTAGCATCTTTTCATGTACTTATTGGCCATTTGTATATATCGTTGGAGAAATGTCTATTCAAGTCTTTGCCTATTTTTTATTATATGTTTTTTTTTGTTGAATTGTAGGAGTTTTTAATGTTTTCTGAATCCTAAACCCTTATCAGAGATATGATCAGCAAATATTCCCTCCCATTCTGTGTATTGTAGTCCTTTACTCTGTAAACGCTCCTCTTTTGGTTTCTGTGGCAGTGGGCTTTCATTTTTTTACCCTTCTGGCTTTTCCTTCTCAGGTTCTTTTAGAAGACTCTCTTCTGCTCATCTTTTAATTAATTTTTATTTTTTATTTTTCAGTTACAATTGAGTTACAATATTGTATTATTTTCAGGTGTACAGCATAGTGATTAGACATTTACATAACTTATGAAGTGATCCCCTGATAAGTCTAGTACCCACCTGGCACCATACTTAGTTATAACAATATTATCAACTGTATTCCCTATGCTGTGACATCCCCATAACTATTTTGTAGCTACCAATTTGTACTTCTTCATCCCTTCACCTTTTTCACTCAGCTCTCCCAACTTTCCTTCCATCTGGCAACCATCAGTGTGTCCTCTGTATCTATTAGTATGTTTCTGTTTTGTTTGTTGGTTTATTTTGTTTTTTAAATTCCACAAGTAAGTGAGATCATATGGTATTTGTCTTTTTCTGACTTATTTTACTTAGCATATGCAATACAGAATTATTGAAGATATTGGGATATTGAGAGCCATCAAGGTGTCTTTTGTTCTGTTAATAAGGTGGCTTTTGGAAAACCCCGTGGTTCAGTCACCAATGACCAGTGATTTAATAAATCATAGCTATATAATGAGTCCTCCATAGAAACACAAAAGGACAGGGTTCAGAGAGCCTTCAGGGTGACAAATGTAAGAAGATTCCAGGAGAGTGACTCAGAGAGGGCATGAAAGCTCTGTGCCCCATTCATCTCTTCTATCTGGCTGTTTCTAAGTTATATCCTTTTATTTTAAAAATGGTAATATAGTTAAGTAAAATGTTTCTGTGACTTCTATGGGCCACCTTGGGAAATTAACCAATCCTGAGGACGTCGTTGGAACCTCCAATCTATAGCTGATAGGTCAGAAGTACAGGTGTCAACCTGGACTTACAATTGACATCTGAAAGTGGGGCAGGGAGCAGCTTGTAGGATTGAGCCTTTAACGTGTGGGATCTATTGCTATATCCAGTTAGATAGTGTCAGAATTGATTTAAACTGTAGGACATCCAACTGGTATTAGAAAATTGCTTGGCATGGGGAAAGAACCCACCACTGGAACTGGTGTCAGAATTGTAGACACACTTAATAAATTTCTTTCTCCTCTATTTTCAACTTTAGTAAAAATGTTACTGAGCAAAATCTAAAACCCAATGAACAACCTGAGAAAGTTAAGGAATATAAACTTCAGTGTCAGCAGGGACTATTTCTTCTTTACCATTGTATCCCTTGTGCCTAGAATAATGCCCAGTACATAGTAGGCTCTCAATAAGTAATAGCTATTACTTTTATGTACAAAATGCATCAAACTGCATATGACAATACAAAGAGCTAATCATGTTTTGAATTCTTATGAAATAGAATATTAGGTAATGCACATATTAGATAATGAACACTAGATATTAAATAGTTTCAGTAAATTCTGAGTGCATATTAACGTGAGGGTTGGTAACTTAGAACCTGTTCTATTTAGATCAATTGTCAGAGTCAGTAGGAAAATGGTAACTCTATGAACTTGTGTAAACAATGCAATTGTATCTATCTGGGGACTAGATATTGGGAGCCTACTGACAGATTTATAAAGTAGGGTTACTATTTCTTTACTTTTATTGGCTTATAGCAAGCTTCCCAGTAGAATAACATTATATAGTATGAGATAAATAAGCAAAGTTAATACCCAAACCTGTTTCCTTTGTCTCCTTGTAGTAAGTGAAATATAGTTTGTTTTTTTTTCTGAGAGTGAGGAAAGTGGTAATACTTATCCCAGAAATTCTTTAAACCAAAGAACTGGAGTTCAGGTTGCCACAACTTTATGAGAAATGTGACTCAATGAGTTTATTACAGTATTTGTATTCATAACAGCAAAAGACACTCCCTGTTTGGTGAAGTAGTGTAATGCAAGAATGTTGGATTCGGAGTAGGATGACTTTGGTTCTACTGCTTACTGTGTGACTCTACCTATACCATAGGATACTAACATCTTCCTTATCTCATGATATTAGGAAGATCAAGAGGAAATGATGGATGTTTGTTCATTCCTTCAAAGATATTATTAACTTACTAGCAGTTTATGTGAGGTATTGTGTATTCAATGCCAGGTTTATGCCAGCAAACAAAATAGTGTCCTGTCGCTGGTGTAATTTATAGTTTAATGGCTGAGACAGCCAATGTATAAGTAGATACATGTTTTTGAAGAGCTATGAAGTATGCTGTGTGAATAATAGGAGGGACCAGGTTTAATTAGGATGAACAGAGAAGACCTCTCTAAGGAGGTAGTACTCAGACTGAGGGATGGAATGAGAAGAGGATTAGGGTGTCCCACATTAAGTTGTGAGAAAGCATGTGTGAAGGTCATGAAGATCTTGGAATGTCGAGGAAACTGAAAAAGAAGCAGTGTGACTGGAAATCAGTAACTTGCGGACAGTTATGCAAGGTGAGTTTGTGAAAGCAGGATGACCCGTGCCTTCCTGGCTGTGCTTAGCAGCAGAGTTTGGTTCTGTTTTAAGTGCAAAGCCATGAGACAGGGAAGTTTGGCATGTCCAAGCTATAAGAGGATGCCAGTGTGACTAGAGCCTATTGCTGAGTGAAGGGGAGGTTGGTGGGGACAAGGAGTTTGTTTGTTTTTTATATAAATACCTAAAGATAATCTGCAGAGAGGGAGAGATTGAGGATGCCAGATAACCAAAGAGGTAAATATTTGAAACATAGCATGGGGAGAGAATGGGATACAGAGTGCAAGTGGAAGATTTGGCCTTTGGGTTGACTTTATCTAGGATCAAGGATTTGCCAGACTAGCTTAATGACAGGAGAGATTATAATGGTAGGTCATTACATATGCTGGATAGGAGGGCAGAGGAGCCAGAAGGAGATGAGAGAAGGGCAGGCTCAATATATTGGCGTTCGGATGAGATTCATCCATTTTTTCATTCAAAGAAGAATTTGAGTAGTTAATATGTAATACACAGCATAAATATAAAAATGAAAAATGAAAATTAAATATAAAAATTAAAATTATTAAAGTTAAACATAAACTATATAACTATAAATATAAAAGATGGCTGGACCAGAGAAGACAGAAATTATAATAAATGGTAATGAATGGGAGTAAGGAGCAAATATAAAAGGTAAAGGGGCCATTAGGGAAAGTAGGGACAGAGTTTTGGTTCAGCTGAAAAACAAGAGCTTTTAAACTTCTCAATATATTTCATGTGACTACACAATCTTTCATATTGCCTTTTAAAGCAGCTTCCAGCTTAAATACTCCCAACAGAAAGTAACTTTGCTGTTCAAAAAGTTCATCATTCTTGTCTTTGACCTTTTGCCTCTGGCCCATGGAGCTGGTCCAGGAAATATTTTAGAATTAACTGCTTAAACTTTCCAACTGATACCTGTTGAGCCAGTTCATAACTATCTCATAAGAAAAAAATAAGATAAGTGCTTAAAGATGTTTATCAAAATGTTAGAGAATTTTATATTGCTATAATCAGAAACAGCTTTAGTTTAATGTGAATTATTATTAAGGAGATAAGTCCATAGTTGATATTTGAGTAGAACTCTCAGACATAAAAGCACTTTTCTATACTCATTCACTTAAACATTCATAAGCTCCTGCTATATACCTGGCTAAGTACTAGAGATGTACTAGCAAACAAGACAGGAAAGGTCCCTGCCCTCAGGAATCTTACATTCATTTCTCTGCAAAGACCTTATGATTATTTAGGGAGGTTGTCATTACCTACTTTTACAGATGATGAAGTGAAGCTCACATTACTCGAGTTAGACTAGAAGCCAGGTCTTCAGATCCTGTTTTGTCTTTCTTCTATTCTGCACTATTTCCCATGTGTCCGAATTCATTCCAGTTGTGTGTATTTGTGTACAGGATAACTTAAGAAGGTTCTCCACCATTATTTACATCATTAGAATATATATTGTACTCTGTGATTTAAATTATGCTGTAAGAGGTAATGAGGGTGGTAGTGAGTGGAGAGAAGCCTAATCACACACAACCCAATATTTATTCTCTTGCTCCAAGATTCCAGCTTTCATCACTGATATTGTCCCAGGAGCCTATTTTGGATCTCTATCTCACTCCATTTAGGTGATAATCTATTCCATTGTCCACTGCCTTCCTTGCCCACCATCAAATCTATTGCCAGTTTAGGCAAACATCTTTGCCTTCCTCTCCTAATTTCCCTAGCCCGCTATTTTCCCAGTCGTCTCTGCCCATCTCAGGTAGTTCAGTACTACTGGAAGAAATCTAGAACTACAGCTGATCTCTGAAATTCTGATCCTGCCTGTGCAGTAGTCTGCACAGCAAATGTTCAAATACTATTGCCTGACTAAAACCCATGTTGAGGCATGCATCTTAGCTGAATCCTATCAATCTGATCTTCAGGGAATTTCATAGTCTTTTTCTATTTCTATTGCCACCACTCTAATTCAAGCCTCTGGTATGTATATACCCTTAAAATCCTTGCTTCATCTCATTTCTTTTATTCACTTGGCAAAATCACAGTCCTGGTAACTTTTTGCCTCCTTGATGCTTGTACCCATGCAGTAAAATAGGCTGGGGGCAAACATGCGACCACACTGCCTGGTCTCACTGGTTCTTGACCACAAAACTCAAGTTAGACCCTTATTGCTACCCTGCTACTCCATTCCCTCCCTCCCTTTTCCAGATTTTTTGCATACTTTCTCTTCCTCGACCCCCTAACACCATTGCCCCCATCTTCAATCTCAACTGAGAACTTTGTTTCCTATATTTGCATAGTACTTAAGAGTTTACAAAGTACTTTTGCATGCCTTTTCTGACTTAATCTCTGTTTTGTCCTAGAGAATGGCTACTTCGAGCAGCATTCTTTTTGAGGACAAATAACTTTTGCTTATTCAGTTGGTTCTAGTATCTAGTTTACCTGTTTACAGTTCAGAACTCCTCACCATTTAAGCTGCAGGGATCAACCTGTGCTTGCATTTCTTGGTCTGAAAAAGGAGGCTCCTCACACCTGCAATTTTCACTCACTCACAGGAACGTAGTGTGAACATTTGTCTGTACTCTGATCCTTTTAAATCAGTAAAAAGAAGTAGGGTTGCCATCCAAATTATTTGCCAGATTAATGCATAGCACTGCAAAAGATAACCCCCTTGTACTGTAGATTCAGTGATGACTTTTTTTTGGCTCCAAAGTTTATGATCTGCAGTTTGACATTCTAAAAAATACCATTTATGCTATAACCTAGACTAGTTTTTACTGAAATATTCATGTGCCCTGTTTTAATAGCTCTCTATTAAATTAAAATTTTCAGAGCAAGTAAAGTAAGGATGAGCTTTCACTTTCTAAAAGTATTTCTTTTTTGTGAAAAAGTTCCTTTTAGGTTAAGTGGGTCCTTGGTAGCTCTTAAATGACTTCCCTGATAGAAATTCAGTTTATACCACTTTTCAGGAACATAACCTTTTATGAAAAGTCAACTGCACTTATACAGGCAGGCCTTAATTTTTGCCACCATAGTGTTCCTGAAACCTGCATCATAAAAGGGATCATATTTTTCCATAAGAAGAATATTATAATTGGGGGTTGTGTTCCTGACCAAATATCCGGCATTACATAAATCATAGATGTGTTAAATGATGTGGCATAAAAGCCAAGATATACGAACTATAAATCTCTAATCATTTAAAGTAAACATTATGCTCCAAATCCTATAAAATGATGTAAATGTAGCATATGTAATAATTATGCAAGGGGCATCAGTATATTACAATGTATGCATAAAGCACTTAAAATACAACTCAATTGCATACTAATTTTTTAACTAACTGATTTGTTTTTAGAAATAAATCAATCATTTATTTTGTTATCCTGTAATATAGAAATCCTCATGGGTTTGGGGATAGTGAATGATCTAAATGTTCTAACCTTGATTCTCAAACCTGGCAGTGCATCAGAATCACCAGAGGAGCTTTAGAGAGGCAGATTTCTGGACCTGAACCCCAGATATTCTGAGGAGTGGGAGTAGCAGGGATATGTACTTTCAAAAATTTCCTAGATGATTCTAATGCAAGGCCAAGTTTAAAACTCTAGGCATGAATATGTCAGCACCTATTTTTCTTTCTCCTCTCTTTTCTTTTTTCAGCGAGCTGATACATTCATTTTAATTCCACTGACCTTAAAATTTGTGTAGGTAATAGGTTTAATAAATGTTTCCAAGGTGTTCCTTCCATTGAAAAACGTTTTAGAAAGTAAAGAGTATCTTGAAATTTGAAAAACATTGTAATAAGTCAGAACTAACTCCACATTTCTCTGCTTACCCACTACTGTCTGTAGCTTTGAATAGTCTCAGGCATCCTATTAAATCTCATCTTAAGAAGTGACAGTTTTTTGACAGCTATCAGAGTTCTTCACAGTTGTTTGAGAAGTAATAAGACTTGGTAAGTAATTAACCACTAGTCTTTTTAAAAGTTGATGTACATGTCACCCATCAGAGATATTTGTATAAAGTCTTTCTTCCCCTAGTAGATTGAAAGTTGTATGCAGGCAAAAAAAAAAAGGTCTTATATAGCCTTTATTCTTCCCTGTAAATCCTTACACATAGAAGGAACTCAGTAAATATTTTCTGAACAATGGATTTCAGCACATCCCCTAACTGGGAACACAGGCATAAGATATTTCTTGGCTACCACTTATTTGCTTTTGAGAAAATCTTTCCCTGGGCAGGTTACATTCATAGGTCCTGACATGCACCTAAATTTTACTACTGTAGCATCTAGAGCTGGGGACAATTTAGAAAAGGTTATACACGCACCTCAATTTCAAGATCAAAAAACTGAGGTCTAGAGAAAAGGAAGTGCTTTGTTTAAGGTTAGCATGAAAAGTTTTTCTCCTTTTCATGTTTTTATCCTTTTTACACCATTTATTATATATTTGAGTACCTGCTATGTGCCAGCGAGCCTTAAGGAGCTAATGGTTTGTTTTTTCTAGGAAGTAAGAGGCAAGGTCATTTTCTGAAAAGGGATAGATCTGGGGAAGAGTGTTCTAGAGGTTTGAGAAGAGTAGAGAAAATTTGAAAAAGCTGTGGTAGAGAGTGAAAAAGAGTATTTTGACCATAGAAACACAGCAAGATTGGCTAGCAATATTCAGGGTCCTGCTATAGATAGCGATTTTGATTTTATGTATTGAAACTCATGTGCCTGCTGTGTGACTTTGCCCCATCATTGCCTATTGGTTGGATTTTGGCGATACGAGTACAAAAACATCATTATCCTCATCAAAAACAACATCATAGGGAGGCAAGAGATTTGTGGTGTTGGCAATAGTGATACTGCAGTGATACATTATGAAACCTAAGTTGGATAAGGAAGAAAGTGAAAAAAGCTCTGTTGAACAAGAAGAAGAAAGTAGGGGAGATGGGATCAGTGATAGTGATAGTGGAACTAGTTGAACCAGCAGCCTGGAAGCTTGTGGTCAGAGTATGCCATGTTTGAATTAGTAGTTTTGGAGACAGCATGTTAAAGGGTGGTGATAACTTGCAAGGCATGAGGTGTGGGTGGCTGACATGGACTGGAAAGAAAAAGCCACTGGCAATGAAGAGGTTAAGGAACTGAGAGGCCAAACTATTCGATGTGCTATACCACATTTTTATTAAATTGTCTTTCTTTTAAATGATAATAGAATATCCCCACACCCAACCAGTTTTTACTCTGTTAAAAAAAATCATTTATAAGCAAAGTTATTGGAGCGAGGTGAATACATGCTTTACTCTGAGGCAATTCACGAGAGCTAATAACATTCAGTAACTGTTTCCTCCATGTTTAGTAATTTTACTGTGAAATTTACTGTCCGAAGCAAGTGTCGTTAGATGGAGCATGGGATCTTTATTAGTGTTCGCAAGACACACGTTTAAATGTCAGCTCTAGGACAGCTATTCTAGGCTATTCAAAGCCAATTCACCAAGAAATTTGAAGAACTTCTAGAATGGATCCATTAAATTAGCTGTTACAGTAAAAAAGATGTGTGAATTTTCATTCTCTGCCTCTCTGCCATCTCCCTTGTCTTGGTACATGCTCAAGTTTTCTCTTCTAAAAAACATTTCCTCAAACTGTGCTTCCCCCTCAGGCCACCTTCTCAAGGGTCTTCCTTTCATTGCTATATTTACCTTTCTCTTTATTTATTGGAAAGAGCTGTATTTCTTGAAATATATTAGAAGGAAAAGAGCTATAACCCTCCCATGATAACACACAGCTTTTATCATTTGAAGGTATACTTTCCTCTGTTTGCATATATGGAGACATTTTTTGAGTTTTAACCACAGACTGTAAGTTTTATGCAGCTAGGAGAGCTGTCTGTTTTGGCTGCCATCGTATATCTAGCATGTGCCTAACACATGAGGAAGGCTCTGTAATTAAATGTCAAATGCATGAATGGCATGTATTTTTATTGTTTCTATTTAACATATCATTTTCCCTTTTTCTATTTTTAAATATTTACCAAACATTTTCTTGTTTTAATATATTATAAGTTACTAAACTATTTTCCTATAGTTGGATGTTTCATTTACGATTTTTTATTATTACTGATAGCAATGAAATGTACATCTTCTTGCATTCATTTATTTGTTTGCTATTGTTCTTTTGTTGAATCTTTTTTTTAAAGATAAATTCCAAGGAGTGTGATTACTAGGCAAAAGAGCATGAGCATTTTTATTCTGTTAAGCTTATTGCGAGAACCTTTCTTAAATGCCTTGGAATTTGGCTTCTGCCCCTGCAACTTGAATGAAACACCTCTCACAAAGGTCACCAATGGCTTCCTAATTGCATATCACCCTGCTTGTTCTAAGAACCCTCTTGACTTCTCTTGCAATATTTAACACTAATTTAGTATCACCTTCTTGAAACTTTTCTCTCTTGGCTTGATGAGATGACATTATTTTGGTTTTCTTACGACCTCTCTGACTGATTTTCTTCCTTGAACCCCCCCCCCCAAATGTAGTCTTTTCCAAGGTTCTATCATATCCACTGCAACACTATTACTTTTATATTAATAACTCCCAAACCTATATCTTTAGCCCTGACCTCTTTCTTAAGGTCCAGATTTGCATTGCTTGATATCTCATTAGTACCCCCCACCACATAGTCATCATATCTAAAAATAAATTAATTTCCTCTCTCCAGTTTCCCTTAACTATTTTGTTTCTGATAATGCTACTGCCATTCCTGGAGTCTGGACACCATGGAGACATTTTGATTCTTTCTCCTTCCTCCCTCCATTCTTTTCATCAGTTGCCGTATTATGTAAATTCTCATTCTTCAGTGTCCCTCGTTTATGTCACTTTGTCTTTACTGATTTGATTCATTCATTCAATTCAACAAATATTTATTAAGACACTGAGGGTATAGCAGTGAACACAACAAATGAAAATACTGGTCATCATGGAACTGATATTCGAGTGGAGGAAAGCACAGTAGTAGCTGAGTACAATACATAGCATGCCAGTTAATGAAAAGTTATATGGAAAAAAAGTTGGGAAAGTTGGACAGGGAAGATTGAGATAATGTGTATGGGTACACAGTTTTAAATGGTTTACTCTAGAAAAGCTGAGAATATGACATTTGAGCAGAGATCTGAAGGAGGTTAGGAGAGAGCCAGATAGATATGGGAGGGGACAAGTGTAACATTTCAGGTATAAGGACAAGCAAATATAAAGACCCTGAAATGAGGGAGAACATAAGTGTTCCAGAAATAGCAAAGTATGCAGTGTGACTTAAGCAGAGTGAGTGAAGGAAAGAGTGGTAGGAGTTGAGGTCAGATTGGTGAGGGTAGAGGACTAGATCATGCATGGCTTTGCAGGCCATTGTAAGGACTTTGGATTTTTACTATGAGTGAAATGGGAGGCCATTGGATGGTTTTGAGCAAAGGTGCAAACTGATTTAACTTTTTTATTAGCAAGGTAGCTCTGGTGACTGGGTTGAGAGTAGACTATAGCGGGGCAAGGATGGAAGCAGGGAGTAAGTAAGGAGGCTGCTGCAGTAAGCCAGGTGAGAGGTGATGATGGCTTGGACTAGGGTAGTGTTCATGGAAGTGGTGAAAGATTGTTGGATTCTGGATTTGCTATTGATTAGATGTAGGATATGAAAGGAAACATGGAGTCAAGAATGACTTCAAGCTTTTGGCCTGAGCTGGAAAACTGAGTTTTTCAGTTACTTGTGTGTGTGTGTGTGTGTGTGTGTGTGTGTGTGTGTGTGCATGTGCATGCGCATGCGTGCATGTGTGTGTGTGTTGTTCCTTTAAACTCCCATAATTTAACTTATATCATGTTATATTATATCTCTTAATTACTTTTCACCTGGGCTGTGCCACTACTCTTAATAAATGTTCAGTGATAAATCTAATCTCTTCTCCTGGCCCCTTTCCTCACTCCTGTTCATCCTTTATAAAGTGAGGCACTAATCATATGAACATCTTTGATGGCTTCCGATTGCACTTAATTCAGCAGGAAGACTCCTCTGTCTTACATCCGAGTCTGTCCATAGTATAAGCCCAACCTATTTCTTCAGCTCTATCCTTCACTATTCCCTCATGTATTCTAGATAAAATGGACATTTCATATAGATGTTTTGAGTGTGGAAGGAATTTATATCTAAAGCACTTAAATAGTGCTTGAAACGTTAAGTGCTTTAATGTGTTAGCTGTTGCTATTGTTACTATTTGTGCTCTCTCCCTCTGTATTCCTCCCTCCCTCACCCTTGCCGCTATAATATAAACTCCACAAGGGCAGGGATTTTTATTTCTTTTGTTCACTGTTCTATCTGCAGTAACTACAACACTGCCTGACACATAATAAACACTGAGTAAATATTTGTGGAATGAATGATTGCAGTTTCCTCAGCCTGAGATGCTTACTATTGCTGCCTCTTCTTCCTACTCTCTTCTCATCGAGAACTCATCCAAACTATAATGCTCATCCATTTATTCCATGGAACACTTTGTGCATGGAATGCTTTGTGATTTTCTGATCCGTCTCTCCAAACTAAATTTAATCTCTCATTTCTTTGAACTCCCATGTTATCTCATTTATACTTTTCTTACATCCCGACCTTACCTTGCCTTTCATTTTAGTCATTTGTATCCAATTTTGCTTACTGGATATTAAGTTCTTAAAGCAAGGACTGTGTGTTATTTATTTTTATAACCCCTGTGTTGTCTAGTATAATGCCTTGGACATGGTATATGTTCAATAAGCATTTGCTGATTGAATTGAATTGAACTTGTTATCCTATTTATATACTTAGTTTTATATGAATTTTCAGAATTCTAAGTTGTGCTTCCAAAGTATTAAATCTCTATGTAATTTATTTCTTAGGTATCCTAAATGTTGAAGCTTAGAAACTATACTTTTTATCTGCAGTTGTAGAAGATTTTCTTAATCAACCCTTGTTTTAATTGCCTGAGGACTTTGTGCCAGATCATAAATTGTTCTGATGGTAGAGGGGAGGGTTTATCAAATATGGTATCATACAGCTGGAATCCAGTGGTCTAGTAACCTCACTTAAGAACTAGGATAGAGAAAAATGGCTTTGTGAAGATAAAGTTTGTGTCCCAAAATCCATGCACTTAAGCTCATGCACTTTATAGGGTAAGCTCCTCAAATCCTCATTCATAATTTATTTACTCGTCATTATTCTTAAATCATGATTATCGTATTTCGCAGCCAACAGCTGTGGAGAGGCAATTTAGAAATTTTAGGCTCATAGAAGGTAGTAGGAAGGAGGATTAAATCGTGAGTATCCACCATATTCAATTTATACAGATGAGCCATGAGTATTGTGTTTAGATTTCTATCCAGTAGATTAAATTAAAAATCATTTGTTTTTGAAGTATTAAGCCCTCAACTAGCTGACTTAGATAACTCATTCCTTAGAGTCTATGGATAATTGAGGTTTGCCAGCAATCCAGCATATACTTTTCTGTTCAGGTCCCTAGAACTAAAACTGAAATACAGTGGTGAGGCAGCACAAGGCAGTAAATCCATAAGAATTCATTCACACTACATTTTTAACATAGGAAACACAATTATAGAACAGATGCTGACTGATTGACATACTGTATGCTCAATCATGTTAGTGTTTCTTTGATAAGGAATGCCATTTGTTTAGCTTTGCCTGTTTATTCCCTGACAATGGCCTGGAATTTTAGTAGAGGCTGTATAGCTATACATCTCTACTCACCAGAATGCTGAGAGACCTGAGCTTCGGTGTGATTGGATAAGAACTTGGAATTTTTTAACTTGGGAAGTGAAGATGGAAAGAAGTCTTTGTTTTGGAAGGTTTTCTATTTTATACAACTTGGTTGTATTTTCTTTCATTTATATGTGGATCCTGGAACACAGAAGTGACTAATAGACTGGTAGTATTCATTACTTGTTTAACTTTTTTCCTAAAATCTTGCATCTTCCTAAAAGTCTTTTCAGTAACCACCCAGGGAGAGAGAGAACCAAGAAAATTTCCTGAAATAGAACCATTTACAACTCAACTGATGTGTTTCTAAATAATGGAGAAAACTAAAATTTAATTTTAAAAGTACTACAATACTAAACAGCTCTTATATTTGAAATAAATATTTCAACTAATTTTTTATTGTCCCTTGGAGTCAGTTAGCAAATAACTTTTGTGTTGTAGCAAGATTCGGCAAATGATTTCATGGGAACATTTATTCAAATGTATTTTATTACCTGATAATATCTGGGCCTTTATGATATAGAAACACATACAATAAATATTTGAATGAATAGATTTAAAACCTAGATAATTTGGAATAATAATTTTAAAACTTGGATTAAGTATGACATCTAAAGTTAACATTTTAGGCCATCTTGCAACATATTATATAATTCAGGATACAGGAAAATGGATTTGAAAAATTTAGACCATAAGCAATGTATTTTAGAAAGAACTTTAAGAATAATATAAATAGGTTTCTAGCACCCCCACTCAAACACTTTTGTATATATTCTACCCTCTTGAGAAAGGCAGAAGAGGATTTTTAATGGTTGCAAATGTAGGTCAAGAGTTATTAACCTGTACATAATAAACAACCAAACTGAAGTCAGTTCAGAAGGATGTGGTATGTTATTTAAATGGAGTAGCTTATGCAGCATTACAAGTTTCTTATAATCTCTATAAATAGCCTTTTAAAATTCTATAAATTTATTTAAAATAACAACTCAATGCATTATAATATAAATAACATTTTTAATGAACAATAAGTACAATTTTTTACTGCTTCATCAAGAACACTCTTAAATGAAATAGTATTTCTTTTCCTACAAGTGCATGGTGGTAAAGAATACAATGGCTGCTAAAATAGTTTGGTGCCCTACCTTAATGCATATGAAGGTGCAAGCAATTTTATCCACCACTGCCTTTCTTTTAAACAACAGCTTTATTGACATATAATTCATGTAGCATACACTTAACTCATTTAGCATGTATAATTTAGTAGTTTTTAGTATATTCACAGAATTGTGCAACCATCACCAAAATCAATTCTAGAGTCACAAAAAGAAGCCCAGTATCCATAAACAGTCACTCCCCATTTCCCTCTAATATTCCCCTTCTCCAGCCCCTAGGAAATCTACTTTCTGTCTCTACAGACTCACCTATTATAGATGTTTCATATAAATGGAATCATATAATGTGTGTTTTTTTATTCTTTTTCATGTAGCATTATATTTTTAAGGTTCATCTGTGGTGTAGCATGAATCAGTATTTCATTCTTTTTGTAGTTAAAGAATATTCCATTGTATGTATAGGTTCCACATTTTGTTTATCCATCCATCATTGAATGGACATTTGGGCTATGTCTGCTTTTTGGCTATTGTGAATAATCCTGCTATGAACATTTGTGTACGTACTTTTGTGTGGACATATGTTTTTAGTTCTCTATACCTATACCTAGTTCTCTATACCTAGGAATGGAATTTCTGGGTCGTACAGTAATCCCATGTTTAAATTTTTGAGGAGCTGCCAGACTGTTTTTCAAGTAACTACACTTTTTATCCTTCCACAAGGAAGGTAAGAGGATTCTCATTTTTCTATATCCTCACCAACACTTGTTATTATTTGTCTTTTTGATTATATCCACCCTAATGAGTCTGAAGTGGTATTTCAGTTGTGGTTTTGATTTGAATTTCCATAAAAACTAATGATATTGAGCATCTTTTTACATGCTTATTTGCTAATTGTACATCTCCTTTGGAAAAATGTCTGTGTGAATCTTTTGCCTATTTTTTTGAGTTATTTACATATTTATTGTTGAGTTGTAAGATTTCTTTATATAGCCTGGATATGAGTTCCCTATCAGATATATATGACTTGCAAATATTGTCTCCAATTCTCTAGGTTGATTTCTTTCCACTTTCTTGATGGTGTCCTTTACAACATAACGAGGTTTTAATTTCAATAATGTCCAATTCATTTTTTTCTTTTGTTGTCTGTGTTTGGTGGTGTCATTTCTAAGAAACTATTGCCTAAACCAAGTATGCAAGGATTTACTCCAAAGTTTTCTTTTAAGGTTTTTATATTATATTGAAGTCTGTGATCCATTTTGAGTTAATATTCCTCTATGATATAAAAAAGGTGTCCAATTTCAGTCTTTTGCACATGGGTATAAAGTTGTCCCAGCACCATTTTTCAAAGACTATCCTTTTCTCCCATTGAATTGAATCACCCTTGTGAAGAATCAATTGATTATAAATGTATGTTTATTGATGGACTCCTGATTCTACTCTATTGATCTATATGTCTAACCTTATCCTAGTTATATTGATAACTATGTCTGTCCTTATGCCAGTACCACACTGTCATTTATTTATTTGTTTGTTTGTTTGTTTTCTTGCTCAGGTATATTTGTATTTTCAGAAAAGAAAAAAATATTTTAGGAAAACATAGGAGGTGGAAGTTACCTAAGCCATAAGAAATAGTCTCATACTGACTCCATTTCTAACTCCAAGCCCAAAACAACAATGATATGCAAACACTGGAGAGGATTTTCTCCAGTAATTTTTACTCTTCACCCTTCTTTGTTCTCAGAAAACAGTATGAAACTATTACAATGATCTAGGAGACAGACTGATTTGAAGGGCAGTGGGAATGAACAGGATAGAACAGTTCTACTGATTCCATTTTCTACAATTGTTTCAAACTGGTTCCTTTTCTATTCCCTCTGCCCTAGTTCAAATCCTCATAGTCCTTTAGCTGGTGTATTGCCACTACTTTTTAAAGTAAAAAACTTGAAGTAAATGAAAAAATAAATGAATGAGACTACATCAAACTTAAAAACTTCTGCACCGCAAAAGAAACCATCAACAAGGTAAAGAGACGACCATCTGAATGGGGAAATATATTTGCAAGCAATACCTCCGATATGGGCTTAATATCCAAAATATAAAAAGAACTCATACAACTCAATAACAACAAAAAAAATCCAATGAAAAAATGGGCAAGGACCCGAACAGACACTTCTCTCAAGAAGACATGCAAATGGCCAACAAACATATGAAAAGATGCTCAACATCGCTAGCTATTAGGGAAATACAAATCAAAACCACAGGGAGATACCATCTCACACCTGTTAAAATAGCTGTTATCAACAGGACAAGTAATAACAAGTTTTGAAGAGGATGTGGAGAAAAAGGAACCCTTATACACTGCTGGTGGGACTGCAAATTGGTACGGTCACTATGGAAAACAGTATGGAGGTTCCTCAAAAAACTAAGAATTGATCTACCATATGATCTGACAATTCCTCTATTGGGTATTTACACCAAGAACTTGAAAATCCATATCCAAAAAGATATTTGCACACCCTTGTTCATAGCAGCATTATTCATGGTAGCCATGGTGTCCTATGATAGATGATTGGCTAAAGAAGCTGTGGTACATTTATACAATGGAATATCACTCAATGATAAGAGGAGATTAAATACTGCTATTTGTGACAACATGGATGGACCTTGAGATAATCATGCTAAGCGAAATAAGCCAGACAGAAAAAGTTGAAAAGCACGTGATATCACTTATATGTGGGATATAAACCTAAAAGTAACAAACGAACAGGACAAACAAGCAGAGACTCATGGACATGGACTATAGACTAGTGGTTACCAGAGGGTAGGGGGTGGAGGGAGGGGGAAGGTAGACGGGGTAAAGGATGCTAAATATGTGGTGACAGAAAGAAATCTAACTATGGGCAGTGAACACACAATGCTCTTTCTCTCTATGAACACACACACACACACACACTCACTCACTCACTCACTCACTCACTCACTCACTCATACCTTACTGTTAAATCGTATAACTGAAACTCACTGGATTTCATTAATCAATGTCACCATAATAAAAAAAATGAAGTAAAAAACTTATATTAAGTGACTCAAATAATAAACAGAAAAAGAATCCTCTAATACAGAATATTGTCATTAAAAAGTGACACTTTTCTGCTCCTCCCACTCAACCCCAAAACCACATTGGAACCCTAAAAAACCTTAAAAACTTAGAAATACAACAAAGATTACATACATCTTGATTACACTGGAGCTTTGAAATAAGCTTTGAAATCAGGAAGTGAGTCCTCTAACTTTGTTCTTTTTTAAGATTGTTTTGGCTATTCCATACTTCATACGATTTTTAAGGTCAGCCAGTCAATTTCTTCAAAGATTCTGGCTGAGGTTTTGATAGGGATTATGCCAAATCTGTAGATCAATTTGGAAAATATTGCCATCTTAACAATATTGTGTTTTAATGTATGAACATGAAATGGCTTTCCATTTATTTAGGTCTTTACTTTCTTTCAACAATATTTTGTAGTTTTTGGTATGTTTTGTACTACTTTTGTCAAGTTCATTCCTAAGTATAAGTATTTTTTAATTTTAATTTTTTTAGCTTTATTGTGATATAATGGACATATAACATTGTGTAAGTTTAAGGCATACAACTGATAATGCAATATTACAAAATGATTACCACAGTGAGGTTACTTAACACATTCAGTACCTCACATAGTTACCTTTTTTTTTTTTTGGTGTGTGTGGTAAGAGCTTTAAAGATCTGCTTTCTTAGTAACTTCCAAGTATACAATAGAGTATTGTTAATTATAGTCACATACTGTACATTACATCCCTGTGACTCATTCATGTTATAAGTGGAAATTTATACTCTGACCACCTTCACCCATTTCTACCCCCAACAATCCCTGAAAACCACCAGTCTACTAGTCTGTTTCTATAAGTTTAGGTATTTTTAGATTCCACATATATGTGAGATCATACAATATTTTTCTTCCTCTGATTTATTTCACACTGTATCTATATTGTTACAAATGCAGGATTTATATATTTATATATATATAAAATATGGTGTTATATATGTGTGTGTATATATATATATGTGTGTATATATGTATGTGTGTGTGTGTGTGTGTGTGTGTGTGTGTGTGTATATATATATATATATATATATATATATATATATATATATATAACACCATATTTTCTTTACCCATTCATCCATCAGTGGACACTTAGGTTCTTTCCATGTTTTGGTTAGTGTGAATAGTGCCACTGTGAGATGGCAGTGCAGATATTTCTTTGAGATAGTGATTTAATTTCCTTTGGGTATATACCCAGAAGTAGAATTGCTGGATCATATGGTAGTTATATTTTTAATTTATTTAGTAACCTCCATATTCATTTTCATAGTGGCTGTACCAATTTACATCTCCACTAACTGTGCACAAGGGTTTCCTTTCCTCCACATCCCTACCAACATTTGTTATCTCGTTTTTTTGAAAACACCATTTTAAAAGGTGGAGGTGATATCATTGTGGGTTTGATTTGCATTTTTCTGATGTTGAGCCATTTCTTCATGTACCTGTTGGCCATCTGTATGTCTTCTTTGGAAAATGTCTGTTCAGATCTTCTGCCCATTTTTAAAATCAGATTATTTGTTTTATTTTTGATGCTATTGTAAATGCAGTTATTTTTAAATTTTATTTCCAATTTTTCATTACAAGTATAGACACACAGCTAACTTTTTTTATATTGGCATTGCATCCCACAAACCTGCTGAACTTGTTTGCTAGCTCTAATAGTTTGCGCGCGTGCGTGTGTGTGTGTGTGTGTGTGTGTGTGTGTGTGTGTGTGTATGGATTCCTTAGAATTTTAAAAATATAATGTCATGTTATCTGCAGGTAGTAATAGTTTTATTTCTTCCTTTCCAACCTGGATACTTTTTATTTATTTTTGTTGCCTAATTCAATAGTTAGAACCTCTAGTAAGATATTGAATAGAAATGATGAGAGCTACAACCTTGGCTTGTTCTAGTCTTTCACCATTTAGTATGATATTAACTCTGGGTCTTTCCTAAGTACACTTTATCCAGTTGAGGACATTCCCTTGCGTTCCTAATTTGTTGAGTATTTTTATCATAAAAGGTTGTTGAATTTTGTCAATATGGTTTTATGCCTTTGGAGATATTTATGACTTTTTCCTTTATTCTATCATATGGTATATTTCATTGATACTAAACCTTGCGTTCCTGGGATAAATCCCACTTGGTCATCGTGTATAATCCCTTCTGTATGTTGCTGGATCCAGTTTGCTAGTATTTTGTTTGATATTTTATGCCTATGTTCATGAGATATTGGTCTGTAGTTTTTTATTTTTTTATTTTTTACTCGTGATATCTTTGGTTTTGGTATAAGGGTAATATTGACCTCATAGAATAAGTGTGGAAATATTCCTTGCTCTTCTGTTTCATGGAAGAGTTTGTGAAGGGTAGATGTTCTTTAAATGTTTATTTGAATTCACTAGTGAAGCTATCTGAGCCTAGACTTTTCTTTGTGAGTTGGTTTTTGATTACTAATTTAATGTCGTTACTTGTTATAGTTTTATTCAGATTTTCAATCAGTTTTGGTATTTTTGTCTTTCTAAGGATTTGACCCTTTAGCTAAGTTATCCAATTTGCATATATGCAGTTGTTTCTTTAGAATTCTTTATAGATCTATACAGTCAGTAGTAATATCCCCTCTTTCATTCCTGATTTTAGTCATTTGAGTTTTGTTTATTTTTTGCTTCATCAGTCTAGCTAATGGTTTGTCAATTTTGTTGATCTTTTCAACAAATGTAAAATAGCCTTTCAAGAAAGGAAGCATCAAATTAGTAATTAGAAGGCAACTACATAATACCCATATAATGTCTCATTGGCAGAGTGTTTTAAGTCACATGTTTCTTGACATCTTGGAGGCTCAGTTGGCTCATTTATAAAGTGGGGTAATGAGATTTGCTTCACAGATTTGTCTCTACGATTAGATGAAATAACATGTAAAATCTCTAGCATAATACCAATTCATGGTATACTTTCAAGAAATACTCTGTTCTTTTCTCCTGCACCATTATACTGACCCCAGTTTTACTGCATTGCTCTTTGGTTGCCAGGTCTAATTTAATAAAGTAAGCATTAGAAATGACTTTTCTTTTAAAGTGTGAAAGTATATTTTTTCTGCACCATCTGCTACCATGGAACCAAGATGATATTCATTTTCATAAGACTTAGGAACTCACACTAATTTCTGAATGTAATCAGGTGAAACAATGATAGTTTAATATTAATCATAAATGATCCTAAAAGCACAACTGAGATCCTATGTAATAAATTATCATGTGCTATGTTATTTTCATCTTTTTTTTATCTCAGTAGTTATTTCATTTTTCTATCAAATCTCCACAGAGATAATTTCTCTCCTCTTGTAGGGGAGTACCATCTCTAAGAAAACTTACTTTTTTGAGAGAAAATTATGACCTTTTACTAAACTTTTATGAACATTATGATAACTTAGTACTATTATAAAAGTCATCAAAACTCTTTTCAAATTGTGATAATACAAATTTTTAGGTAAAGAAAGATCTCTCTGTTTGCTAATAATTTGGGGAAATAAGAACACCTTTCTTAGAAACTTTGAGTCAACTCCTCTTTGGAAATAAGAATTGAATGTTATTGTCACATGCATGAACTTGGTGCTTGACTCATATGTTTTCCGTTCTTCCGAAATGAGGAAGATTTGATGGTATCTCACTTAACATGGGTCTGGATCTGGCTGGCTGTTGTAATATGTGTCTCTATGAGCTTCATCACTGACTTTACCCTATGGATGACCTTCATAGCTGGAATAATTGAATTGCAGAGTAGGGTTATGGTTAGGTTGTATGAGGATCTCTGTGGCTCAGCCTGACACAAGTAGATCACAATATGTCATGACTCTAACACTGATGACAGGGTCCATGTCAGTAGAGCAGTAGAGCTTCCAGGAGCAAATTCTCATCTCATTAGGTCCCCAAATCCAACCAGAAGACATTTTTTTTCCTATGGGATAGACAATGAAGACTCCTGAATGGATGAGAAGAATTTATTCTTAAGAGACTTGCCTTAGCTAGTTCATGTGCTTTACTAGCAATGTGATCTTGGGCAAATTATTCAACTTCTCTGAGTTTCAGTTTCTATATGTATAACATGTGGATGGTGATAACAGGGTGATTGTGAAGTTTTAATAACATAATGGATGTAAAGTACTTAACACAGTACTCAGTTAATTGCAAGGAATCTTTGTCAGAATAACTTCTCTTCTGTGACCCACCTGGGTGTTACAACAGGCTCATTAAAGTTTTCTCAGACTACATTTAAAATTTTGGATTTTGAACTAATTTGATTTTAAAGTTTGTTAATTTTTTAAAGATTTGTGCAAGCTACATTACTACTGGTAACAAACTGTGCTCATTTACCCTTTCCTGTAATTTCAACTAGCTGTGCCATTGCTGATCTCTTATTTTGATTTCTGCCCAGCGCATGCTGTGCAAACTTACATATTGTCACCAGCTCTTGTAATCTTCCTGTGTCCCAGCTAGTGTTCCCTACTTGTCTGGGATGCATCAGGCTTCCAACTCAGCTAGGCCAAATGATATCTTGCTAGGAAAAGTAGACTCTGTTGGCTGGCACACTGTTCTGATGACAGTAGATGAAGAGACTCTTGCATTATAATAGGCAGGAGATATATATCTGCTTAGGTGATATTACCAAAGTATGTATATAGACTCATAGGCTCTTATAATTGGAAGATACCTAAAAGATTATCCAGTCCCATTCATTAATAATGACAGCAGACATTTATTGACTTTTCACTGTATACCTGGCACAATGATAAATGTTACTTGCATCATTTCATTTAATCTTCACAACAACCCCTACAAGTACCCTATTATTATCTTCATTTTTTAAATGAGGAACAGATTTGGAAAGCTTAACTTGGCTTGGTTTACATAGCTAAGAATCAATAGATCCAGGTTTCAAATCCAAGTCTGATTCCAGAACTGCATTCCTCAATATACTATACAGTGCCTCTCCTGCACTGCAAATATCCCTTCTAGAGTATTCCTGAAAGATTATTTGGTATTCTGCTTGAATATCTTTAAGGATGGTCGGTTTACTATTGTCTTGAGGCAGCTCATTCCTTTATTTGACAAATTTAGTGGTGAGTGGGAAAGATGTTAAGCTAAAATCTGATTCTTTGTAATAACAATATCACAGACTGTTGGAGTAGGACAGACTGAAAGATTATCTCATTTATTCCCTTCATTTTATAGATGAGAAATTCCAACATAAGGAATGCAGGTGAAGAAGATCTCACAGGACTTCCAGAAATTTTGTCCTCTGGAGACTGACGAATACCTCTGTTCTATACTCTTCAGATCAGCACTTTTAATATTTAAGATAGCTTTTATGGTTCCTCTGAATTTTACCTTTATGCCAAACATCCCCAGTTTTTCATTCCTTCCTTGTATAAATGATTTGAAGGGTTTTCATCATTCTGGAAACTCTTGGAACCTACTCTTATTTCCTCCCTTAAAAAGGAGCACACAGAACTGGACCTCATATTTTAGAAATCATGTGTGCAGCCCAGAGTACAATGAAATGATGCCTTCCTTTAATCCATTCATTAGACTTTGATTAGTGTAGATTAAGATTATTGTAGACTTTTTTTTCAGCAGCTATGTCATCAAATTGTGGCCAAATCAAAGGAACCATTTTTGAGACAAGAGGCATTTCTGAAATTGTAGTTCTGAACCACTGATTCAAGAATTATTTTTTCTCAGCTCTGCATCTGTACCTGCTGGCGTCATCAGTAATCTGTTTGCTTAGAAATTAATTTACTGGAAAAATGAGATGGCATTTGTAATTGTATATTAGACCTTTTTTATACCTATATATCTACATATGATTAGTTAATTTATAAGCACCAACATTTCCCACATTGGCTGGCAAATCTTATTTAGTTGGACTAGTTTATAGACTGCTGACTTCGAGTGGAACTATGATACTAATCCTTATCTGAAGCCTGTGTGATGAAAGGCTTTCTTTCCCAATCAAAACTAATGACACCACTGAGTTAAATGGAAATGGCCTAAGTGGAAACCAAGAGTGTGTTGCCTCCTTCATGCTGTTCTCTTTTTCAGCCCTCTGGGAGGTAAGGAGAGGGCAAAGTTGCAGGAGTCAGAACAGCTGTCCTGCAGCTGACCTGAACGATATTGTAAAAGGAAAAAGAAATTGCAGAATAAAGAGAGGACCACTTTTGATTGTAATTTAGACTTCTTTACTACTCCTTGGATGATTCAGGACAGACTTTTAAAGGAGAAATCTCAAAGAATAGGAGGGAAGCACTAAGGATTGAATCTCTCTTTTACTACATTTTCGATGATAACAGAATTATTTTGTTACATTAATGTTTTAAGATGGAAATGCTTACTCATTGTAGTATATAGAAGAACTCTCATTTGCAAACACTTAAGTTTTTGCCTTTGAAAAACCTCAGTTGTCTACGGCCATGCCACCCTGAACAAGCCCGATCTCATCTGAGAAGCTAAAGAGGGTCAGGCCTGGTTAGTACTTGGCTGGGAAACCACCTAGGAAGACCAGGTGCTGTAGGTGTGAAAAATAAAAAAAAATAAGGGATTGTAAACTGACAAGGTCCTTGCAATCTGTGAGGTCAACCAAGGGTTGCCTAGCTTAAAAAAAAAAGAAAAAAGAAAAACCTCAGCTCTCTAGACTACACTCTCTACCTCAATTTCCTTACCTGTAAAATGGTGATAAAAGTACAGCAAAGGCTCCCTAGCTTCCCTGTCACCTTGTACAGAAAGTCCTCTGTCTCTCCATCTAACTTTTCTAGTAGTTTACACTATGCTTAGGACCTCATATATAAATTGTGGTTTCATGTATATATGGATTTTATTTCTCCTATTAAATTTTAATCTTCTTGAGGTCAGGGGCTAGTTGAGTTTCATCTTTTTTGGCCTTTATAATTCCTGGTGTAGTGCTTATATATTCAGTACATGTAAATATTATAATGATTTTATCAGCCTTCTATAAATTATAATTTTTATCTCATCTTTTTCTGATAGAACAGAATTTAGGCATATGGAGCAGTGTGAACAAGAAATAAGTAGAAATAAGGAAAAGAGAGATCTAGTGTACTTAACATAAGAGAAGAGCCAAGTTGGTAAGCACATGAGGAATGAAAAATTATGTGAATGGTTTAAAATTTAAGCAGGAAAACATCAATGTCTATTTCTAGAAGTCTGAGGAAGAGGGCTAAGTGACATTACTCTTAGCAGTAAGTGAAAATAGACTTGATTAGGCATGGCCATGGTGTTGGAGAGGAGAAAAATTGGAAGGGATAGGCAGTGAGAAGTCAGTTATCAAGGTAAGAAGGCATTCAGGTCATGGCTTTTCTTATCTTTTGAGTGCTCTGAGGATGGAAGAATCTAAAGAAAACAAGTGCTTTGGAATCAAACAGCCTGGTTCTGTCACTTACTAGCTATTAGCTGTATGAACTTGGACAAATTACTTTTGTTTAGCTTCAGCTTCCCCTACTGTAAAATAAGTTTTATAGTATACACTGCAAAAGATTGTAGTAAAGACCAGGAGAGGAAGTGCATGTCTGTGTAATGGTATAAACATTCAATAAACATCAGTTGTTTCTGGTTGTGTCTTCATGAAGTTTATTTACAGTGGGAAAGCAAAAGGATGTGATAAAGTAGGAGGGTGTGACCAGAGGTACTATGCGAGAGAGCTGGGTGATATGGAAGAGAATGAAATTGGGGAGGAATTAGGTGGAATTATTTTATTACTCGTAGTAGTAGTAGTAGTAGTAGTAGTAGTAGTAGTAATAGTAGTGTAGTAATGTATGTTTAGCACTTAATTTATAAAATGTTTTCCAGTACAGTGTGTCATTTAGTCCACACTTTAGGTCAATCCACCTAAACCATCCTCTGGAGATCTGATTGATTTTGGCATGTGTATGAAAGAGCTGTTGTTTAGTCAGAGTTAATGATTGTCAAACCTGTCACCTTCTCCCCTCCCCCATCTTCATTTCTCTAATCTCTTTGGTTGGAAGGGACTTGACTTTAGTCAATTTACTTACCAGAGGATGTGACAAACATATTCACCTTTTCTCTTGATCCCATTTTTGGGACCCATACACAACCTTCACTCTTTTGAGCAGCACTTAAATGGAGCAATGTTTCAGAGTTTATGTGTGGAGTATTTAGTCTTTGAGGTTTGGATTAAAAACTTCAATAAAACCGGAAGAAAGTAATGAGGAGTGTAAATAAGCAGGTAGAACAAATTTGTTAAATCTGTTTTGGAAAAGGATTCAAGTCATTATTTTGAAAACTAGTAAATTAAGGGAAAGAATCAAACGTTTTTCCTGGCTGTCCTTTGGGAATTGAACCACTGAATAACCAAAGAGTAGAGAGTGTCCTGTTAAAGAAATATCTTAAGTAATAAATGATGAAATAGAATATTACCTTATGTAACATGGGAGCAAAAATGTTAGTTGCAAATATCAGTGAGTCACATTCATTAGAGAGTCAGTTTACAGATATCATAAAGAGAAAAGTTTAATAAAATACTGAGCAGCACTTTTAATTAAATCTCTAAAAATCCATCACGTAAAGTTTAAAATTTTTTAAATCAGATTATCATAATTTTGGCCTTTGCTCAGAATTTTATATTTTAGGATTTTTAGAGTCAGATTCTACAGGAGCACATAGCTTCATGTTTACTACAGAAATGAAGAACTAAAACCAAAAATATGTCTGTTACAAGAAAGTAACATTTTCTTATTGAATGCTATATGCAATTTCATAAGCAAACCCTATATGTATGTCACTTTTGTAGCAAGAGTTTGGGGACTATAGAATTTATCTTGAGTCTGAGTTTTTCTTCGACAAATGAACTCTGCTTTTCAAATTTTGGGGGAGAAAAAATCTGGGGAAAATAGTTTTAAAGTAATAAATTAGTCTCAAGTTCACTGTTTCCTAATCAGGGTGGGAATGAGGAACAAGAGAATGTATAGGTTTTTTGGAAGCCATCTGAGAATGCAAAAACTGCCTTTAACATGGCTGATTCCAATGCAACTGGAGGAACCTCTTCCTAGTCATGTCCAGAAAAACTGGGAAGCTTGTCATTAGCTCTACTGTGATGCAGACAGGACTCTGAACAACACATTTATTCACTTAATGTATATATTGTGGTAGATAGCAGTATTTCAAACTCTCTCACACACACACACACAAAGAAATTTAGGAGATGAGATTAACGTCTGACATATACTACATGGAGAGACATAATTTCTATTAAGTGTTGATCTTTTACTTAACATAGAGCTGGACAGATAGTGTAGGATTCTTATTTGAAAAGAGATTTTTTTCCTCTCTCTTTCCAAAGCAGAGACCAAAAGTATTAGATGATCTCTGGGTTAGAATGCACATAAAGGTCATCCAGCTCAAGTCTTTATCTCTTCTGTGAATCACCTTTACATTGTCTCTACCAAGTGGTCATCATCCTGAGCTTGAAATGTGTGTCAGTAATGAACATTTTGCCTTCACTAGAGACAGCCCATGCCATTTGCAGGCCAATCTAGTTGTTATAAAAGTCTTCCTTATTTAATGCTCTGGTCAGCTACCCTGTGCCCTCCCTCTATGGAGTAATAAACTCTCTTCTACTTGACAACAATTCAGGCAGAGGACAGAAATCACCATGTCCTCCTGAATTGTCTGCCCCTGCTCTAGGCTAAACATTTTCTTTCAACTGTTTCTTTGTTACCTAACAAAATAACACTTTCCACACCATATATTGTGGTCATAATTTTGAAGCTGTATTTTCACACATCTCTGAGTTGTGAGCTTCTCGAGGGTATGGACCATATCTTATATTTGAATGGTCTTCATATATAACAAAGATCTGAATGAAAGAAACATGATCTTAAATTTCTTTACTGTCTCATCTACTTTCGTTTGGATATTCTCTGATTTATATTTCATTAGACAAATATTTACTGAATGCCTTCTATGCCATCAGACACTGTGCCAGCATTTAGGAAACTAACAATGAAAGAGACAAGCATAGTCCCTGACTTCATGGAACTTAAAATCTAGTGTGAGATATAGACAAGGGAATGGACAGTACAAAACAAGGAGATAAGGGTACAATACAGGAGGGACATAGTACACGGTTTCCAACCGAGGCTTTTGGGAGCAGAGAAGGCTTTTGTTTCATACTGTTAAAACAGGAGAAATGTTCTAGGTGTGGTCTAAACAGGCCTGATGATCACATTCTTTATCTGGATATATGTCAGTTATTGCACCTTCAAGTGATATTAATCTTTTGATGCTACTATATATTGTTCATTCATTCATTCAGTAATTTTTTAATGAATACCTACCATGCACAAAGATCTATGCTAGGAACTGGGACTAAACCAGTGACTAGGGGGTAGATTTACTGTGAGGCTAATGAAGCATAAGTTCCAAGGCCCCTCACCTGCAGAAGTCTCTTTCAAGGCCCCATAGCTAATTTTGTATTCTTTTCCTTAAAGAAGGTCTTGCAATTTGTAAATTTTTCAAGTCCACCCAAACCTGTATCTACCTCTGGCTAGTATTCCATGGTGTAAATGTACCATAGTGTGTTTAACCATACATCTGTTGAAGGGCATTAAGGCTGATTTCAGTTTGGGGCAATTGCAAATAAAGCTGCTATGAACATTCATATACAGTTTTTATATGAGCATAAGTTTTCATTTTTCTGGGATAGATGCCCAGGAGTGCAGTTGCTAGGTGACGTGGTAGTTTTATGCTTAGTTTTTTAAAAAGAAATTGCCAAACTGTTTTCTGGAGTCCCTGTACTATTTTACATTCTCATCAGCAACATATGAGTGATCCTGTTTATCCACATCCTTGCTAGAATTTGATAGTGTCACTGTATTTCAGCTATTTGGATAGGTATGTAGTGATATCTTATTGTGATTTTGGTTTTCATTTTCCTAATGGCTATTGATATTGAACATTTTTTTATTCACTTACTTATGGCCATCTTTACATCCATGTTGGTTAAATGTCTCTTCACATCATTGTCCATTATCTAATAAGGTTACTTGTTCTTTTTTATTTACTATTGAGTTTCAAGTGTTCTTTATATATTCTAGATATATATCCTCTTTAAAATATGTGGTTTGCAAATATTTTCTCATAGTCAGTAATCTTTTTATATTTACACAGGCTTTCATAGAGCAGAAGTTTTTAAATTTGGTGAGGTTCAATTTATCAATATTTCCTTTTATTGGTAATGCTTTTCATGTCATATGTAAGAACTCTTTGCCTAGCCCTAGGTCCCAAAGATTTTTCTCCTATGCTTCTATCTAAAATTTTATAATTTTGCTTTTACTTTTAAGTCCATGATCTATTTTGAGTTAACTTTTATATAAGGAGTAAAAATCAATCAGGTTGAGGTTACCTTTTTTATAACCTATGGATATTCATTGCTCCAACACCACTTGTTGAAAATAATATGCTTTCTCCATTTAATTGATTTTGAAACTTTGTCAAAAATCAGATAAGCCTATTTATGTGTTCCTATTTCTAGGTTCTAGTATATATATAAACATATACATGGATCTACATCCCCCACTAATACCACACTTTTGATTACAGTAGCTATATAGTAAGACTTAATATGTGGTAGAGTGATTCTGCCCACATTTTTACTATATTCCAGGATAGTTCTAGCTATTCTAAGACCTGTGCCTTTCCATATAACTTTTAGAGTAAAGTTTCCTGCATCTACAAACATCCTTGCTGAGATTTTGGTAGGAACTGCAATCAACCTGTGAATCAATGGAGGGAGAATTGACATCTTTACTAGATTATTTTCCAATCCATGAACACAGTATATCTCTACATCTATTTAGGTTTTTTATTTCTTTTATCAGCATTTTGTAATTTTTAGCATACATGTCCTGCACATATTTTGTTAAGTATGCTTTTTCTTCAGAGCAATTGCAAGTGGTATTGTGTTTTTAATTTTAGTTTTTGTATTTTAATTTTGGTATTGTTTTTAAATTTGGTTTCTGTGTTTTTAATTTTTTTTAGTATATAGAAAAGCAACTTAATATTTGTGTGTTGATCTTCTATCTGTGACTTCGGTAAACTCACTTATTGGTTCTAATAGTATTTCTGTAGTTTCACTGGCATTCTCTTCATACACATAGCATCTACAAAGAGTTTTGTTTCTATCTTCTAATCTATACACCTTTTTTTTTTTTTTTTTTGCAACTTCCAGTACTATGTTGAATTTTTGCCTTATTTCTATCTTAGGGGAAAAATATTCAGTCTTTTACCATTAAATATGATGTTAAATGTAGGATTTTTGTAGATATTTTTTACTAAGCTGAGGTGAGTCCCCTCAATTCCAAATGGCTGAGTTTCTTTTTCTTGAATGAGTATTGGATTTTGTCAAATATCTTTTCTGCATAAATTAATACGATCATATGATGTTTCTTTTTCAGCATGTTGATTATGGTGAATTACAGTGATTGATTTTTGAATGTTAAATCAGCCTTGCATATAAAAATCCCACTTGGTCATGGTGTATAATTCTTTTTATATATTGTTGGATTCAATTTGTTAATATTTTGATGAGGAGTTTTGCATCTAAGATCACAAGCAATATTAGTCTTTAGTTTTCTTTTTTTGTATTGTCTTTTTCCTGGTTCTTGTATCAAGCTAATAGTGCTCTCATGAAGTGAGTTGAGTGGTGTCACCTCCTCTATCTATTTTCTGAAAGAGATTTGGTAAAGTTGACATCAATTATTTTTTAAATGTTTGGTAGAATTCTCTATTGAATCCAGCTGCGCCTAGAGATTTCTTTTTCAGGAACTTTAAATTAAAAATTGAATTTTTCTGTTGGTTATAAAACTATTCAGATCATCTACTTCATCTTGGTTGAGGCTAATAGTGTGTAATTTTGGAAGAATTGTCCCATTCTTAGTTGTCAAATTTATGATTATAAAGTTATTCTTAGCATTCCCTTATCTTTTTAATTGCTGTAAGATTTAGTGATATAGTCTGTTTCATTCTTGATGCTGATAATTTGTGTCTTCTCTCTTTGCTTTTATAAATTTTGCTATAGTTTTGTCAATTTAATAGCTTTTTTTCAAAGAATGAGTTTTATTAATTTTTAATTTTGTCTTCCTACTTCCATTTTCATTGATTTCTTCTCATTTTTATTTCTTTCCTACTTCCCCTGGGTTTATTTTGCTCTTTTTTCTCCCCTGTTTCCTAATTTATAGCATTTTTGTGCTATAAATTTACCTCTCAGCACTACTTTTGCTGCATCCCAGATATTTTTGCTATGTTGTATCTTCATTTTCACTCAGTTCTATGTGTTTTTTATTTCCTTTGCTATGTCCTGTTTTAGTCATGCATTATGTAAAAGTGTGTTTTCTAACTGCCATGTGCTTAGAGATTTCCTGTTGTCTATTATCAATTTCTAGATTAATTCCATTATGATCAGATAACACACTGTATGATTTTAATTCCTTTAAATTTGTTGAGGTTTATTTACAGGCCAGGATATGGTCAGTTATATGGGCACTTGAAAAAATCTGTATTCTGCTGTTGTTAAATAGAAAGTTCTATATATAGAAATTAGATTCTGTTGGTTGTATTTTTCTTATCTTCCATATCATTGTTAATATTCTCTCTTACAGTTATATCAGCTGCAGAAGATGAGGTATTTTAAGTCCCTAAGTATAATCTTGGATTTTTCTATTTCTATGTTTAGTTCTATCAGGGTTTTTTTCATGTGTTTTGAGGTTTTATTGTTTGTTGTACAGTCATGCATCGCTTAACAATGGAAATATATTCTGAGAAATGCATCGTTAGGAAATTTCATTGTTGCGTGAACATCATAGAGTGCATTTACATACCTAGATGGTATAGCCTACTATACACCTAAGCTAGATAGTACTGCCTATTGCTTCTAGGCGATAAACCTGTACAACATGTTACTGTACTGAATACTGTAAGCAATTGTAACACAATGGTAAGTATTTGTATATGGAAACATATCTAAACATAAAAGAGCTACAGTAAAAATACAGTATAAAAGATAAAAAAAAGTACACCTGTATAGGGCACTTACTAGGAATGGAGCTTGCAGGGCTGGAAGCTGCTTTGGGTGAGTCAGTGAGTGAGTGGTGAGTGAATGTGAAGGCCTAGGGCATGACTATGCACTACTATAGACTTTATAAACACTGTCCCACAAGTCCTCCCCCTGCTTCCTTCCAACAGGGTCAGAAATAGAACACCGAAGCTGTCAATGCTGCTCCATGAACAGGGATGTGGGCTGGATTGATTGGAAATATCAAGGAGAAACTGGCTGGGTAAGGCGTAGATCATTATAATAGTGACTTGTCAGGAGGGAGTAAAAGGTGGCTTGAGGATCAGTAGAAATAAGAAATCAAGATGGAGAGGTAAAGGAGCATAGGGGGTCGTTATGGCAATGTGGTTTTGGCTATTACATGTTGGAGCAGTGGTCACATTAAGGAACTTTGTGTTATTTATTTTTTTTTAAATAGGATGTTTCACATGGAGAGGGTATAGAAATGAAGACTCAATATTTTGACTTTGGAAATTTGTTTTTGGTTCCATTGACCCTATCTGACACAAAGGCCTATTTCTAGCATTGAGTTGATAGAAATAAAATTTATCTATGCTTTACATCGTTACAACATGAAAATATTTTCCAAGTACAGGGACAGACTGGCTCCACACTACCACAGAAAGCAAAGTAGCAGTTGCACTTAATACTTGTCAAGGTAGCTCTGTGAATCTGTGCCCTTGTATAGGATTTCAGGTCCCTAACAAAGAATTTACAGCACTGTACTCTGAAGACCATAAAGCTAGATCTGGAAAGGCTGGAGTGTCCTCTGGATATGTAGCACTTGGGCACAGGTTCCTCTACGCTGAAACAGATCAGTGGCTGACTGATTGAGATGTCATCTGTGCACTCAAAATTGAGATCCTATGAGTGAGAGGGAACCTTGCCAAGCACCACAGATATTGATCCCATCAGAGAGAAAAAAATTCCTTCTGAACCACATATCCATTTCTTATAGGAAATTCAGCTCCATTATATAATCTTATGGGACCACCATATAATCTAATGGGGCCACCGTTGTATAGCTGAATATGATCCATGGTTGACCAAAACATCATTATGCGGTGCATGACTATACACACATTTAGAATTGTTAAGTCTTCCTGGTGGATTGATCATTTATCATTATGTAATATCCCTCTTACTTTTTAGTAATTTTCTCTGAAGTCTACTTATAGTCAGTTTTGCTTTTTCTGTTAAAAAAGTAATGTTTGTATGGTATATCTTTTTCAATCACTTTACTTTCACCTTACCTATATTGTTGAATCTGAAGTGAGTTTCTTGTGAAGAATATATAGTTGGAATTGGTAGTTACAAAATAGTTATAGGGATGTAAAGTATAGTATAGGGAATATAGTGAGTAATGTTGTAATAACTACATATACTGTCAGATGGGTACTTGATTGATCAGAGTGATCATTTTGTAAGTTATATAAATGTCTAATCGCTATATTGTACACCTGAAACTAATATATCATATGCCAACTGTAAAAAATAAAAAAATTAAAAATATATGTATAGTTGAGTCATGTATTTTTATCTACTTTGTCAATCTCTGTCTTTGGATTATTATATTTAGACCATTTACATTTAAGACAGTATGTATATTGACGGTGCTTAAGTTCACCATTTTATTATTCATTTTATCTTTTTGTTTTCTGTGATTCTCATTCATTTGTTTCTCTTTTCTTGTATTTCCATGAGTCACTTGAACAATTTTAGCTTGATTTACTTATAGTGTCTTTGAGTACATGTCTATATAATTTTTGTAGTGGCTCCTCTGAGGATTATAATATACATATGTGACTTATAACAGTCTACTGGTAACATTTTACTATTTTGAGTGAAGTTTGGAAACTTCACTTATATTTAGGTCTCTTTACCTTCCCCACATTTAAGTATCATCTTGAATATTAGATGGTGTTATGATTTTTGTTTAAATCATCAAATAAGATTTACACAACTCATGAGAAAAAGGACAGTCTGTTGTGTTACTTATCTGTCTGCTCTTTCCATTGTTCTTTTTCCTTCCTGATATTCCATGGTTCCTTATTTTATCATTTCTTTTGTGTTTGAAGAACAACTTTTGGTTAGTCTTCCAGAGTAGGTCTGCTAGCAATAAAGTCACCAGTTTTTGGTTATCTGAGAATGTTTATTTCCTGTTCACTCCTGAAGGGTCTTTTCACCAGATATAGAATCCATGGTTGACATTTGCTTTCCTTCAGAATTTGAAAAATACTGTGACACTTTATATTGGCCTCCATGATTTCAGAAGGGAAATCCTTGGCCTTTTGAATTGGTATTCTCCTATAGCTAGTGTTATTTCTTTTTGTCTGCTTTCAAGATATTTTTTTGGTCTTGAGTTTTCAAAATTTAATTACAGCATGTCCTGGCATGGATGTGTTTTGAGTTTGTCCTCTTAGAGTTTGCTCAGCTTCCTGGATATATGTCTTTTACCAAATTTTGGAAATTTCAACCATTGTTTCTTCAAATATTCTTTTATCTCCATATTCTTTTAACTCTCTTTCTGAGACTGCAATGATGCAAGTATTGAATCTTTTGTTATTGTCCTATAGGTCCCTGAGGCTCTGTCCATGTTTTTTCAGTCTATGTTTTCTCTGTTGTTCAGACTCGATGGATTCTACTATTCTGTCCTCAAGTTCACTAATCCTATCCCTTGTCATCTCTATTATATTATTGAGCCTTCCAGCAATCTTTTTTTATCATTATATTTTTGATTTCTATAGTTTCTACTTGTTTTTTTCTAACAATTTCTATTTCTATTTTTCATTTGTTTCAAGGGAATTCATAGTTGATTATTTGAAACATTTTTATGATGGCTGCTTTAAAATCTTGCCATATAATCTCAATGTCTGATTTATCCCAGTGTTGGCCTCAATTGATTGTCTTTTCTCTTTCAGGTTGTTATTTTCTTGTTTCTTGGTAGGACGGGTGATTTTTGACTTTATTATGGATGTTTATCTATCACATTAGGAGACTCTGGGTCCTATTTAAATTTTTTATTTTAGTAGACAACCACTTTGTTTAGGTCTAGCATGTGAGTTTTGGCCTACTTTTGTGGGTAGTGGTTCAAATGGCAGTTTGATTTTTGTAGACTTTCTGGTATTGTTTTGGTTTGTTTGGTTTATCTGGTACTGCTGAGGTTCCCACTGGTCTCTGCTGGTGGTGTCTGACAGAGCAGAAAGGGTTTGCCCAGACCTGCCACTAGATGTCTCTGAGTAAAGGAAGGGCACAGTGGGATTCTCCACTAGTGTCCCCCACCTGACACTGGCCCATTGTCTCTGGGCAGGGGAGGAGAGTGTTGGGTCTGTGAGACACAGAACCTTCCTGGAATTGAATGTTTCTTGTGACTTGAATCCCATTTCTGGTTCCATCTTCACTACTAGTATATTTGGGTGGGGGTGGAGAATTTGGGGACCATAGGGATAAAGAAACTTTTCAGACCAGGCTGCCTGCTGTAGCTGGGTCTTTCATGTGTTCTGCCTGCCAACCTCAGTATCTCTGGGTAGGCAAGGAGAGTCCCAGACCTGGTGAGGAATGAGAGTACCTCTGCTGGCTACTTATTTCTGGCTAGGCTCTGATGATATTATGATTTATAAGAAATGGATATTTGTTCATTCAGATGACTCAAATATATTTCCCATATATATTTGGTCTTAGTCTATGGTTCCTGGATCATAGATCCCCAAACCCTTGGAATTTCCCAAGTGATAAGAGCAATGTGAACTTCTTTTGTTATGATATTTGGTCTCTTATCCTCAATCCTATAATTGCTTCAGAGCCCTTAAGGTGAAATGGGTGTCTTCTTATTCATGACACACCTCTTTCCACCACAAGTGGGTTTATTGTTAATGAGGTAACTTTTGAAAAGCACTTAATGATGGGAGCTAGTTGCCAGCAGAACCAACCATGGTTAGAGCATTGGAACTTTCATTTCTACCCCTTGCTTTCTGGGGAAGAGTGAGGGGCCCAAGGTTGAATCAATCACCAATGACAAATGATTTAATCAATTATGAGGCCTCCATAAAAAGTCAAAAGGAGAGGGTTCAGAGAGCTTCTGGGTTGGTGAACATACAGAGATCCAGGAAGAGTAGCATGTTCAGAGCAGGTATTGAAACTCTGAATCCTTTCCTCATACTATGTATCTCTTCCATCTGGCTGTTCCTGAGTTATATCCTTTTATTATAAACCTGTAATCCAGTAAGTAAAACATTTATCTGAGTTCTGTGAGTTGCTGTAGCAAATTAATTGAATTTAAGGAATAGGTCATTGGAATGTCTGATCTATAGAGCTGGTTGGTCAAAAGCACCAACAATAAACCTGGACCTGCAACTGACATCTGAAGTAGGGAAGAGTAGTCTTGTAAGACTGAACCCTTAGCTTGTGGACTCTGATGTTCTCTCCAGGTAGATAGTGTCAGAATTAAGTTGAATTCTTGGATACCCTGCTGGTGTTGTAGAATTGTTGGTGTGAAAATAACTCCCTAACCCACATATTGGAATTGGATCAACAACTCTTTTAGTGCCAATTGATCCTCTGTACTGGTGATACTGGGCTTACGTAATGTTGTCAGAGGAGCTCCTGTTAGATTCTGGAGAAGAATGAGTCTACCTAGGCTGACCTCTCTTGTGAGGGTGGAGGATCTGGAGACTCCGGGTCAGAGTGGCCTTTCTCTATTGCTTTTATAGTTGTGCTTAGCTGAGACAAGAAGAGAAAAAACATCATTCTACCCAGATCAGAAGTCTTCCTTCCTCTTTAATAATGTGCTCTACACAACTTGCTTAGAATTGAGATTAAATGTACCTTACCTTGCAAATATGACTTTCTTCTTTTTGAAAATCAAGACAACATTTGCCTCTCTCCAGACTTCTGTCCCTCTCACATTATTCACGATTCTGTCTAGACAGCGGTTTGGAAATCTTAGCCCAAGGTCTTTCCAGTATCCTGGAATGTGATTATTCTAGGACAAGTGCTCCTTAATCTCTTCTTGTGTCTGTTTTCAGCTCCTTTCTGCTAATGTTTGTTGTATTCTTACTTGTTTCTTAACAGAGGATACATGGAAATAAAGTAAGGATTGGGTTTTTTTTTCTTTCTCTTTGTCACCTAACATATTTCTTCTTATTGCTGATGGCAATTTGAAGTCCCCTTTTGATATCCTCAGAGTATATGTCTTTCTAAGTCTCAGGTTATTCTGAAACTTGGTTTACTGTTTTGCAGGCACATTTCACTCTCTTGTAATTATTGTCATTGATTATGTCTCCCTTGTTACATTAGTATAGTGATGTATACCAACCTGAGAATCAGACAGACTTGTGTTTCTCACCTTGATCTCTTTCTGCATGTGTAATGAATGGAAGCTCAGAGGTTAAATAACCAATCCCATAAAATGTAAATACTACTACTACTACTAATAGGACCAACTTCACAAGATTGTTATGAGGATTGAGTGAGATAATAAACATTAAGCATGTAGCAAAGTTCCTGACACAGAGTAAATACTCAATAAATGCTATTACGTTATTATACATTTTTAAAATCTGAGATTATAGACAACTTTTTACAGCTATCTCCTTTGATACCTATCCTTTTTTCTTTTCTTTTTTTTTTGGTAATTTTATAGCAAGAATTTCATTTTCGAGAGTCTTCCAGTCAGCTTATGTAAATTCAGGTTCAGAGAAGGAGATTGCATATCTTTTAAATTGTGGAATTTCATCTAACTTAATTGCAATTGGCATTCTTATGCCAGTGCTGGTGATGGTCCTCTTACTGAGTAGTAAATGCAAATATTTCACAGCTCTGTCTCCATGCAGTTGATGTGTAGGTGTTAAATTAGCCTTTCTGGTTAACCATCCATAAATACTTCAAAATACATACCTCATGTGGGTACCCAGCTTGCTTCTACATGCTACAAAAATTCTTGCTTGTTAGACATTTCACATTATCATATGTCCTACCTGTATTTCTTACTGTGTTTTAAAATAAGTTTGTGGTTATGGTATATCAATATACTTCTCTGGTGAAAAATTGAAGTTTGTAAGACACTTGATTTGAACTCTGAACAAGAATCATATCTAATTTTATATTTTGTACAGTGCCCAACCCATTGTCATTCAGATGGTTATCACTAAAAACTGCACCTAAAATGATGTAGCAATTGTATGGTCAGCAAATTGACATCACTATGAATGTATTCCAACTAACCTGTTTCTTCCAGTGTGTTTTTCCTCTGAGTTAAAGTCGGTAATCTTTTTAATCTTGGTGAATTCTTTAGGTTTCATATTTGATACCTATAATTCTGGAACCTCCCAAAACTATCTTAATTAGGGGCATGTTGGAATGTGTTTGAAATTTTTCTGCTGTAGTTCAGTTAGTTCTGGGCAGTATTATGTAATCTTAAAGATGTGAGTTTTCTCTAGGGATTCAATCTTTCCTGCTTCCCTCCACCTATTTTTTTTTTTTTTAGCTCTCCACCTCCTCCCATGTGGAAAATAGAAATTCAAATTGTTGTTATTCTTTTGGAGATGTTTGGTACTAAGTTCTTGCTAACTCTAACGTTTGAGGGCCAGTACTGGCATTATGACCAAATTCTAATTTGGTTAATTTAGATTCCGGTATCGGGAATATAACTGAGATGGCACAGGGTCTAGTGTTTTCCTTGTTGGTATCATGAAATGGTGCTGTGTAGAGGCTAGGTGGGTACTATGCTTTCTCAATGATGTTTCATTGGTAAATTAATTCCTAGATGTGGTTTTTTTATATGCTTTTAGAACATTCTTGAGTCCTTTGGGGGAAATAAAGGATTGATAAATGGTTACTGGGGATGCTTTGTGTTCAATTACAGAATTGTAACTTGCCAGCAGAAATACAGATTTAAGGGACTGATCCCTTGGACTTGAACTGCATATGACCCCTCTCTGGGCTTTCATAGCCCACTGCTCTTCCCCTGTCTCTTCCTTTAGCCCAATCCATGACTTTGCTTTTTTTTTTTTTAAAAAAAGAAACATATTCTGTCGTCTCCTTTGTGTAGGATTCTCTTGCTTAGACTGCTTCCACATTGTATCATGTGTCTGGAATAATGTCTTCTCCTTTGTTTGCCAGACTCTTTCTCAGCTGTCAGCCTGAGAGAGCTAGAAATCTCATCTCCTTCATTAAACTGTACTGACCTGAGTGTCACAGAAGTGACATCTCCCTGAGGCATAGATCATGTAAACACTTCTTGTCAGTTTATGTAGATGTTCAGTGTTTTTATACTACTTTCTTGGTATCTTTGTGGGATGGTTGTATGTGTTGTCTGGCATCTTAGATTTTTAAATATACAATAGGGAGAAATCCTATAGACTTACTAGATTCGGTCTCACAAGTAAGTAGGCATTTAATAGATTGCTCTCTGATGGCAATGGCATTGAGGGCAAAAAAGGACAAAATTTCTCTGCAAAATTAAGTTTTTTGCTGCTCGATGAACTTTCCAATAGAAAACTGAGCCAATAAATTGAGACTCAAATCATTTTAATTTTTGGCTACACAGTATCTACTAGAATGTTTTAGAAGTTTTTTTTTCTTTTCTCTATTAACTAGTTAGGTGACCCAAAGATTTTATTTCATTGCTTAGTAATCCTACTATATTACTTTGTAAGCATAATAATGCTGTATTTGAATTTATAAGCCACTGACTGGTGAAATCTTAGATTTCTGTTGTTAAATTTTCTATGAATCTGATGGAACATGTGGTAGACTTCTACCTCTGGGAATGCCATTATCCATTAACTACTTGAACAATAACCTTTAAGACAGAAAGCCCTCCACAATCAGAACTTTGCCTTCATTTCCTCCTTTATGCATGCCACAACCTGTCTCTTTTCTAGCTCCACTAGTACCAAACTAATCATAATTTTCCACTCTTACTGCCATATCTTTACACAAATAATGTTATCTCCTATTGAAGTGCCTTTCTTTTCTCTCTATAACTTCTCATTCATCAGTCATATTCTTCCTGGCTTACCTCACATGTCTTCTATTTTGTGATTATTTTTTGACCCTGTGCCAGGCAAAGATAGTTACTTCTATTTCTCCCATATTGCATCTTCTACGCACCTCTAGTTTTAAACACTTCAACATTGTATTTTCACCATTTGTGTCCATTGTGAGTTTCTTAAAGACGGGGAGTTTTTGTTTTCCCAGAGTCTTACAGAGTTATTGACACATACCATGTGCTCAGTACATGTTGGAATGAATGGATGGATGAATGAACGAACCAAGGGCAGGCATATCCATGGAATTAGAAACCATGACTCTGGGGACTTCTGCTTCTGGCTTGACAGACTAACTTGTATCAGACCAACTGTCCCTCAAGAAGAACTAGAAAATCTGGATACAATTACAAAATACTTGTCTGAAAGCCTCAGAGAGCTACCAAAGCAACTAAGAGTCAAAATCCAAGAGAAGAGAGATGTATTGAGGTGAGCCCAACATTCTGTGCTACGATTTCCTTCAAGGCATTTGCCAATGTAAGTAATATGAGTAGTGAGACTGAAAAGCCAAACTGAAAGTAGTAACAAAGAGATAGAAGTTGAGCAGAGGTTTCAGAAGTCTGGCAAGGACATAGAGACAAAAGTTAGATTTCAGGGCTATCATTATAATCAGGACTTCAGGGTCCAAGATGCCAGAGAAAAAAATACAATGAATTTAGTCCAGCATTTTATGCTACCCTTTCCCTTGTATCATTTACTGATTTCTAAGTGGTACAGGTCAAAGATGTTAAGCAAAAAGTGACAGATACAAATCTGAGTACCTAAGCATAGCTTTCTGTAATTTTACAATGCTAGAGAGACAGAAATTGGGATTTAGAGCCTGCCAAAGATCTTGGTAATTACCCCAGGTTTTCAGTTGGGATCCCCAAAGGGCTAAACTCTAGGAGTAAAGATGAACTAGAAAAATACCTTTCCTCACAAGACTAAAACACAGCTTTGAGTCAGCTCAGTCTCAGGTAGGATTAAGGTGATCTGTCCCTCATCACCTGGCAAAGCAAATCTTCTCTGAAGGAAGATAATATCATCCAAAGCTCCTCTAACTTTTAATATGCAGTGTCTGGCATTTAATCAAAAATTACTGGGCTTACCAGTATGAGTTTGCTAGGGCTACCTTAACAAAATATCACAGACTGGATGGCTTAAACAACAAAAACTTATTATCTCATGGTTTTGAGTGCTAGAAGTAAAAAATCAAGGTATTGGCAGGGTTTGTTTCCTTCTGAATACCGTGAGGGAAGGATCTGTTCCAGGTCTCTCTCCTTGGCTTGTAATAGTCATCTTCTCCCAATGTCTCTTTACATTATCTTCCTTCTATGTGTATCTCTTTGTCCAAATTTCTCCCTTTTTATAAGTTATATTGGATTAGGGCCCACCCTAGTGAACTCACTTTAACTTCACTACTTCTATAAAGACTATGTTTTCAAATAAGGTCATATTCTGAGATAATAGAGGGTAAGACTTCAACATATAAATTTTTGGAGAGAACACAATTCAACCTATAACACTGGGTCATAGGGGTATAATTAAAAATAGACAGTAGAAAGGCTTTGACATGTGGTCGAGACATTAGAGTTAGGAGAATCAGACTAACAGTGATTACTATGTTCATAATACTTGATGAGATGAAAAATTTCAGCAGAGAACTCGATTCTGTATGAAAAAAAGGAGATTCTGGAACTGAATATTATAATAACTAAAAACAAATTTAATAGATGAGTTTAACAGCAAATTAGATACAGCTCAAGAGAAGATTGGTCAAGTGGAAGAAACGTCAGTAGGAAATATTCTGTTCAGACTGAAGGACCAAGAAGGGGAAAAAATATGGAAAATACAAAAAGCACTTCAACATTTTATTGGCTTCACTTTAGTGTCCTTGTTGGGAAGTCATGAAAACATCAACTCAGCCTGTATAGTGAACAACAGATTGACAGGCAGACCTGGGTTATAACTCCAGCTGTGTCTCTTAATCTCTTACTGACTATGTAATCTTGGATTAGTGGTTCTCTGAGCCACATTTCCTCATCCCTAAAGGGAGGACGTAATACCTACCTGACAGGATTGTTGTGGGAATTAAATGAGATAATACACATGAAAGTGCTTTTTAAACTGCAAATCCACACATATCACAGCATCTGTTCTTTATTGTGTAGAGTATACAGTAACTTGGGATATTTTTACTATTACAAGCAGAAATCTACAGATATTTTTCTTCTAGAGTCAACATCTGTCTTAAAAACACTTCAGAATAAAAGCCTGCTCCATCTGTTGCTATGTATAATTGATGAAAGGGGGTGTTTGCTGTGTTGTGAATTATCCTGTCAGGTCTCATTTTACCGTCTTTGTGAAAAGTTAAATCTGCTTCTTTAAGATTGTTGATATTTTCAGTTTTTTTCCCTATTCCTAAAACATGTCATAGAAATTTACCTTGTTTGAGTGAAATAATTTTTATTCGTGTTTCACCTATCAACTGATATTTTTGTTTTTCTCCTGTTTTTTATCCCTTCACTTGTACAATGAAGTCATTCAATAAACATTTGCTGATATACTATGTGCCAGGCACTGCGCTAAGTGCTTATGATAACGGATGAGTAATAGAGCTAGTGGGGAAGTTAGATAGCTAAATACTTTTGATACAATAAAATGAGTGTGATAGGAGAGGCATGTGAGCACAAAAGAGATGTTACTCTGTTTGTGATGCTACTGAGAAGGTGGCATTTGAGCTAAGTGTCTAATGATTAGTCAAAAAAATATCTTGTGGAGAAAGGGCAGATGCGCTTTTCAGATAGAGGAAACTAGAATTGAAGAATTTGATGTATTCAGGGGTCAGTTATAATTTGGCATGGCTAGAGTGTAGGATGTGAGAAAAGAGAAGGGGATGGAGTGACAGACTCAGCAGGAAAAGTTGGCAGGTCCTTAACTTGAGAAAGGGAAGAGGAATTTTAAGCAGAGATGTTGCATAAACTCTATATTGCCAGTGGTGTGGAGAACAGAGGGGAGAGGAAAGGTAAACAAATGCATTAAGATGCTAGTGCAATGGCTCAAGTGAGAAATGTTGGAGGCCTGAACTGGGGCATTGGCAGTGGGCATGGAGAAAAGAGCCCAGATTCAAGAGGTGTCACAAAGGTAGTAGACAGAATACATCCATACCTCTTGGTATAGAGGTTTCTCCCCATAAATAAATGGAAGATCCATATCTGTTTTTCTCTTCCTAGTAAACTGCACATTTAGAATACCCCCATTGTGTGAGGGTTTAATGAAGGAAACAGAGCAAATACAGATCATATATGAACATATATCAACTAAGTAAAACTGAATGCATCTGGGTGGAAATTGATGTAGATGTACTTAGGATTTGGTGAAATGAATAACTGGATCTGAGTCAGTTTGATCAGACTGGATATCCTTGGATGACTTTCCTGGCCTCTCTTCTCTCCTTAAATCTCCATCACATCACTTCAGCTCAATTTTCTCCTTTCACTGAGAAAAGAGAAAGCAATCAGTCGTGAACCTCTAAAATTTTCTATTCTCACACCTACTCATCTACTTGTATGTGTGCCTGTTTTTTCTACCTTCTTTCCTGTAACTATAGATAAACTGGCCTTGCTTTTATCTAAAGCCAACCCCTTCACCTCTGCACTAGATTCCATCTCTTGTCTACGAAAGGACATTGCTCCAGCAATTATTCCCTAGTTCTTCTCTTTCTCTCACACCTCACAGACAATCTGTTAACAATTCTATCAACTAAACATTCTAAATATATCCAAACTACTTCACATCCTCCCCACCACTACCACCCTGATATAAACCACCATTATCTCTGAACTAGATTATTTCAATAGCCTCCTAACTGGTGTCTCTGCTTCCACAAAACAGCTGTAATCATCCTTTTAAAACATAATTCAAATCTTGTCACTCTCCTGCTTCCATTGGCTTCTTATCTCAACAGTCCTTAACATAGCCTACACAAAGCTACCTCTTTGATCATATTTTCTACCACTCCTCATTATTCTCAGTACCAGGTAAACACGCCAAGCATGTCTTGGGACCTTTGCACTTTCTGATCGCTCTGGAATGTCTCCCTCACACCTCCATACATGCACACCATCTGGTTTGCTTCCTTGCTTCTTTTGGATCTTTCTTTAAATCACAGATATCCTTCCCAGGCCACCCTGTACACCTTTCTGTCCACTATCTTTGTTTGACATGTTCTCCTGCTTGATTTTTCTTAAACCCTTTTCCACTACTTTACAAAGTTTTCATTTATTTATTTGTTTATTCCCCTTAAAATGACAGTATTCTTTCAGGACTGGGGTTTTGTTTTGTTCACTGCTGTATCCACAGTACCTAAATTTATTAGGTGCTTGGTAAATATTTCTGAATGGGCAAATAACGAATTAATTAATCAGTTCATCCATCCTACAGATGAGTCTTGAGGAGGGTTTTCAAAACATGAAGGGGTATGACTTGGTGGAAAAGAGGGGAAAGGGCATTCCAGACAGAAGCCATGTCATTTACTAAGACAAGATGTAAGAATGAACTCCTGAAGTTTGGGAGACAGCCAGCACACTGTCTTACTACTATGAAATGGCTGCCAAGATCTGAATGGAAGTGGTAGCCTTATCTTCTCGCTTTCTAAATTCTATCCAGTCTTCAAACCCTCAAATCGTACCTCTCTGGGGCCTCCTTTGACATTACAAGTTTTACCTTTACAACTAGACTGTTAGGTCCTTGGAGGCAAGGACTTTAGTTCACTCTTGTGTACAATAGATGCTCAAAAAGTGTGTGTGTGTGTGTGTGTGTGTGTGTGTGTGTGTGTGTGTGTGATGTTGGAAATGGAAATTGCCCTGTGTCATGAGTACTTTAGTAAATAAAAGGGTCTACGTTATGTGACTTTGGATCAGTGCACCATAATGAAAAATATTTATGAAATATAATGAAAAATAAGCCTCCCCCTTATTGATTTATGTAAGGTAGTGCTGCTGAATATGTATTAACATCAACTTTCTGCCTTTGTCCCAGGAAGATAGTCATATATGTCAAATTTCATCAAATTGTTTACTTAAAATTGGTGAGTTTTATTATACTTTAATTCTTTAAAAATTTGATAGAATTCTCCAGTGAAACCATATCGACCTGGAGTTTTCTTTGTTGGAAAGTTTATAACTATAAATTCAATTTACTAGATAAAGAACTGTTCGGATTGTCTGTTTCTTCTTGAATGAATATTATTATTTTGTATCTCTCAAGTAATTAGTCTGTTTCAACTAAATGTTCAATTTATAGGCATAGAGTTGTTCATAGTCTCCCCTTTTTGTCTTTTTAATGTCTGCAGAGTGTGTTGTGTTAGCCCCACTTTTATTCCTGATATTGGTAATTTGTGCCTTTTTCCCTTTTTTCCTCGGTTTGTATAGGTAGAGATTTATCAATTATATTCTTTTTTCCAAAGAACCAGCTTTTGATTTAATCAACTTTTCTCAGTTAAAAAAAATGATTTTCCTTCTTATAATTTTTACGTTTCATTTTGCTTATTTTGAGCTTCATTCACTATTTTTCTAGCTTTATTAAGTTGAATGCTTAGATTATTGAATTGAGACCTTTCTCCTGTACTGATAAATTTATAGCATTTATTGCTATAAATTTCCCCTAAGCACTGCTGCTGTTGAATAAGAGTGACAAAAATGGACATACATGTTTTGTTCTTCACCTTAGGGAAAAAAAACATTAAATCTTTCACTATTATATTGTTAGCTCTAGATTTTTTTAATAGATGATCTTTATCAGACTGAAGAAGGTTTTTGTCTATTCCTAGTTTGCTTAAAGTTTTTTAAATCAAGAATAGATCACTTCAGACATTATATAAGTGCCTAACCACTATGCTGTACACCTGAAACTAAAATAATAGAGAATGTCAACTCAAGCTGAAAAATAAAAATTAAAAAAGGCAAATGATTATTAGATTAAAAAAAGAATAGATGTTGAATTTTGCCAAGTGTTTTTTTTGTACCTAAGACGATCATCTGCGTTTCTTTCTTTATCCTGTTGATGCGGTGAATTACATTGATTGATTTTTGAATATGTTCTTGAAGATTTTTACCCCTGTGTTCATGAGAGATATTGATCTAGTTTCCTTTTTTATAATATTTTTGTTTGGCTTTGGTATCAGGATAATATTAGCCTCATATAAAATGTGTTGAGAAGTTCTCTCTTCTCTTGTGTTTCCGGAAGTTTGTGTAAAGTTGGTATTTTTTCGTCCTTAAATGTTTGGTAGAATTTACCAGTGAAGCCATCTGGACTTGAAGTTTTTCTTGTTGGAAGATTTTTAAGAACAAATAGACTTTTAATATAGATGTGCAGTTATTTGGGTTATCTATTTCTTCTTCAGTGAACTTTTATAGTTTCTATTTTTCAAAGAATTGGTATATTTTGTCTAAGTTGTCAAATTTATGGGCATAGTTATTCATAGTTTTCCTTTATTATCTTTTTACTGTTTGTAGGGTCAAGAGTGATGCCCCCTTTTTATTTTGTGTTTTCTCTCCCGTTTTCTTGGTTTGCCTGGCTATAGGTTAATCAACTTTGTTGATCTTTTAAAAGAATCAGATTTTGATTTGATTAAAAATAGAAACATAAATAATTTCATTGAATTCTACCCTTATCTATATCTTTTATTCTTGCTTTGGGTTTAATTTGCTGTGTTTCTCTAATGTTTTAAATTGGGAACTTAAGTTACTAATTTTAATCCTTTGTACTCTTCTAATATAAAAATTCAATAGGATAATTTTCCCTTTCCATTTTGCTGTAGCTACACCCAGAAATTTTAATATGTTGATTTTTTATTTTTATTAAGTTCAACATATTTTAAACTTCCCTTGAGAATTCTTCTTTGACTTGTGGGTTATTTAGATATGTGTTATTTAATTTCCAGATATTTGGGGCATTTTTTGCATATATTTATGTTTTTAATTTCTACTTTATTTCCATTGTGGTCAGTAAACATACTTTGTATGATTTCTGTTCCTAAAAATCTTTTTGTTACACGTATTTAGGTGGCTGATATTGAAAGACAAAATAATAATTATTTGTGTGGATGTGGAGAAATTAGAACTCTTGTACACTGTCAGTGGCATTGTATATTGGTGCAGCCACTATGGAAAACAATATGGAGGTTCTTCAAAAAATTAAAAATAAAACTATTGCAGGATCCATCAATCCCACTTCTAGATATATAGCCAAAAGAATTGAAAGCAAGGTCTCTAAGAGATATTTGCACCTCCACGTTCACAATTCACAATAGCCAAGAGGTAGAAGCAGCCCAAATGTCCATCAACGAATGAATGGATAAGAAATGTGGCATATACATATGATGGAATATTATTTATCCGTAAACAGTAAGGAAAACCCCATGGCAACTAACATTGTGTTGGTTTTTTAGCCCCCATGCTTACCTTAAGATGGTGGTAAACTCAGTCTCAGTTGAAATTACCTGAGGATTTCCCCATGCTATATTTATTTGTTCAACCGGTTTTCCAAGAAGCATTAGTATGCAAAGGTTAGGCTTGGAAGCTGACTAGCTAGATTTGAATGTGAATGCAGATATTTACCATATACATGACATTGAAGATATTACTCTGTAAGCTTTGGTTTCCATGTTTTTAAAATAGAGTTCCTAATAATCAAGTATCTATTTTATAGAAGGGATGGGGGTGTTGAGAAAAATGAAGTATGTAAAATTATTAGCATAGAACCTGGCACACAGTAAGTGTCTGATAAAGACAGCTCTTGTTATAGTTGTTGATAGTGGTTTTGGTGATATTGTTGAAATGTAAATGGTGGGAATTTACATCCATTAATTTACATTTTATCTCACTGATTCAGACCCCTTGCTCAAAAATGTTTTGAATCTGGAGCATGTATTCTAGCTGAAAAGCCCATTTGACTGAATTATAAAATCTTAAACAACAACAAAGAAATTCTGCTGTCACATGCTACATCATGGATGAACCTTAAGGATATTATGCTAAATGGAATAAGCCAGTCATAAAAGGACAAGTACTGTATGATCCCACTTATATGTATAACAGAATAGAATAGCGATTACCAGGAATGGGGAGGACAGAGAAAAAGAGACTTATTTAATGGGTATAATGAGTATAGAGTTTCAGATTTGCAAGATGAAAAACTTCTGGAGATCTGTTGCACAATGTGAATATACATAACACTACCAAATTTTACACTTAAAAATAGTTAAGATGGTAACTTTTATGTTATGTGCTTTTTACTACAATTGATAAAAAGACTTTTTGAGGTTCGTTTTATGAACTACAATATGATCTAACTTGGTAAATACTCCTTGTGCACTTGTAAAGACTATGTACTCTGTTCTTGCTGGGTAGAGGGTTCTATAAATGTCAGTTAGGTAAAGTTGATTAATAGAGTTGTGTATTTGTATATTCTTACTGATTTTCTGTCTACATATTTTATTGATTGCTGAGAAGAGTGTTAAAATATCCAACTATAATTGATTTCCTTATTCTTTTCAGTTTTATCACTTTTTGCTTTATGTACTCTAAAGCTCTGTTATTAGCTACATACATATTCATGATTGTTTTGATTTCTTGCTGAATTGATCCTTTTATCATTATGTAATGTTCCTATTTATCCCTGGTAATACTCTTTATTCTGAAGCCTACTTTGTCTTCTTTTAATATAGCTACTCCAGCTTTATTTGAATTATAGTTTAGATGATATTTCTTCCTTTTATTTTATTTTTTTAGGCGAGGCAACCCTTGGTTGACCTCACAGATTGCAAGGACCTTGTCAGCATACAATCCCTTATTTTTTAAAATTTTTATGCCTACAGCACCTGGTCTTCCTAGGTGGTCTCCCATCCAAGTATTGACCAGGCCCAACCCTGCTTAGCTTCTGAGATCAGGCAGGATCGGGCTTGTTCAGGGTAGCAATGGCTGTAGACCCTTCCTTTTATTTTTAATTCATATGTCTTTATATTTAAAGTTGGTTTCTTGTAGATAACATGTAGTTTTTTAAAATAAGTTTGACACTTTGTCCTTTATTACATATATTTAGACAATTTACATTCAGTGTAACTATCGGCTGAATAGTATGGCTGGACTTTATTCTACCATTTTATTATTTATTTTGATTTGTCCTCTCTATTCTTTGTTTCTTTGTTTCCCATTTCCTGTTTTTTTTAAATATTAGAGTGATTTTAATAGTCCATCTTAATTTATCTATTGGTGATTTTGCAATATCTCATATTTATATTTTGGTGCTTGCTCTATGAATGACAAGGTACATACCTAATACTTTGAGTTAATGTCGTACCACTTCAAGTAAAATGTAGATGCCTTACAACTGTTTGGGTCTGTTTACCCAGCTCCACTTTATCATTGTTACATGTATCACATCTACATACATTGAAAATTCCACATACCATATTAGAGTCTTGCTTCCAATATTCATGCAGATTTTAAAGAACTTGAGTGTAATTTTTAATATTCACAGGTATTTACTATTTCTGTTGCTCTCTCATTGTTTTTTAACATCAAATTTCTATCTATCATTTCCCTTCACCTGGAGGAATTTCCTTTAGAGGAGATCAGCTGGTGATGAATTTTCTTTGTTTTCCATCATCTGAAAATGTCTTTATTTCACCTTGATTTCCGAAGATTATTTCACTGTATACAGAAGTCTTGGTTCACAGTTTATTTGTTTAACACTTTAAATATGTTTTTCCACTGTCTTCTGACCCCATGGCTTCTTTTGGGAAATTCATTATTGTTTTAATCATTTTCCCCCTATATGTGATGTGTAATTTTAAAGAACAAATAAATCTTTGGTTTTCAGCACTTTAGTTATGATGTGCCTAGGCATAGTTTTCTTTGAGTTTATCATGTTTTTGTAGTTAGCTGAGTTTCTTAAATATTGTACACATGTTTTTCACCAAATTTGAGAAGTTTTCAATCATTTCTTCAAATATATTTTCTATACCCATTTCTATCTCTTCTTCTAGGATTCCAATGACATGACTGTTAGGACTTTTGATGTTGTTATTTTTTCCCCAATACTTTTTCAACTCTGTTACTCTTCCTGGATAATTTCTATTGATCTGTCTTAAAGCTCACTGACTCTTCATGCTGTCATTTGCATGGTACTATTGAGTCCATCAGTCATTTTTTTAAAAATTGAGATCTTATATTATTCAATTCTAAAATTTACATTTTTTGTTTTCATAATTTCAATTTTTTTCTGCTGGAATTACTATCTTTCCATTCATTTAAAAAGTGATTACCTTTACTGCATGTAGCATCATTTCAATAGATATGTATTAGTTTTCTATTGTGGCATAACAAATTTTCAGACACTTAGCAGCTTCAGACAACACACATTATCTCCCAGTTTCTGTGGATGAGGAGTCTAAGTATGGCCTAGCTGCTCAGGGTCTCACAAGGCTGTAATTACAATGTGTCACCTGAACTACATTCTCATCAGGAGATGAGGGTCCTCTTCCAAGCTTACAAGGTGGTTGGCACAACTCAGCTCCTTGAAGCTTGCAGTTTCCTGCCACACTGTCCTCTCCATAGATAGCTTACATCACATAGCAGCTTGTGTTTCCAAAGCCAGCAAAGAATCCCTCTCCATAGTCCACTAAGACAGTTTTATATAACGTAATCACTGAAGTGAAATCTCACCACCTTGCCACATCCTATTGCTTAGAAGCAAGTCACAGATACAGTACTCAAGGAGACAAGATTACACAAAGCTGTGGCTACTAGGAGACAAGAAATCATCAGATCATCTTAGGATGTTTGTAGTAAGCTGCTTTCAAGTCTATCAAAATTCCAACATCTTGGTCACATAGGGTATAGCATCTGTTAATTGACTTTTCCCTTGGATATTGGTTACACTTTCTTCGTTCTTTGCATGTTGAGCAATTTGGGATGTATCCTGGGCATTGTGAAATGACATGTAAACTATGGGTCACATTATAATCCTCTAGAGAACTTTTCTTAGAAGGCATTCAAGTAAGTTAGGTTCAGACCACAAGTTCTATCCTGCCTTCTATGGATGAGGATTCTAATTTCAGATCAATTTTCCAAGTCATTAGTTTTCTGTTTTATTTCTGTTCTGTGCAGTGTGCCACTCAGGTGTTTGAGTGTTGGGTGGTAGTTTAACTCTTAGTTTATCCCTCAAAGTATTGTTATGATCCTTTGGGTCTTTCCTGCACATGCACACTTAGAGATGAGCGCAAGACTGGTTCATTCACAGAATTAGGGGATCCGTTTCTCTCTCTCCTGTACAGAATTTCCTTCACAAGCCCACTCTTGAGGTCATGGGTGCTCCCTTTTCTGGTTCCTCTGGCCAGAAAGACAAAATCCCCTTGGATTTTTAGCTGCTCACACAGTCATCACTACCAAACAACTCCATGACTAGACAAAGCTGTTTGAGAAAACAAAATAAAACAAAACAAAAACAAACAACAGAATTACCCTACTTACTCTGGTCTTTTTTATGGTCACTCTGCCTGGTAACACAGGGTTTCTATTGAAATTTTCACCAGTCATACCAGTGTTCTACTGTGCAGTTCTGCAACTAGGATCCACCCTCAGGGAAAATCTGCAAGAGAAAACAAATATGGGTCATCCACCCTGGTGCAGGCTCCTTTCTCTAAGTTTTAAGTCCCTTTCACAATATACCTGCTTTTTGTTACTTTTCAGTCTTCATGTACTTGATTTTTTGTATTTAGTCCATCATTTTCAGTTGTATCTACAGGAGAGATAGGCTGTGGTGGGCTTTCTCCATCTTGGCCAAAACTTGGACTCGTCTTTTCACTTGTAAATCAACTGAATATTTATATTTCAAGTAAACTCTCTCAGAGACAGCAAAGAGTTTGCTTGTGTTTTTAATAAATCTAATTTGATAATTTATGGCTTTTAATTTAAATGTTTAGATAATTTTTATTTAATGTAATTGTGGTAACATTTTGTTTTGAATCTACCATTTTGCTCTTGGATTCTATTTTTTTCTCTCTGTTCTCTAGTACTTTTACCCTCTATTTTTGCTTTCTTTTAGAGTAATTGAAATTTTTATAATTTGACTTTATCTCCACCATTGTCTTATTAGCTATACTTCTTTGTTTTTGGTGGTTACACTAGGTTGCATTTATTATAGTCTTCCTTAAAATTTTATACTACTTCACATATAGTCTAAGACCTATACAAAGATACGCTTTTTTAAAAATTAAGTTTACTAGGGTAACATTGGTTAATACAATAGTATAATTTTCAGATGTACATAATCATTTGACATCTGTATATTCTATTGTGTGTTCACCACTCAAAGACCAGTTTCCTTCAGCTACCACATATTTGATCCCTTTTACCCACTTTCACTCTCCCCCTAAACCCTATATTTTACCCCCTTTACCCCATCTACCTCCCCTCTCCTTCCTTACCCCCTAAACTCTGGTAATCACCAGTCTATAGTCCATGTCCATGAGTCTCTGTTTGTTTGTCCTGTTCATTTGTTGCTTTTAGGTTTATATCCCACATATAAGTGATATTATCTAATTTTTTTTTCAACTTTTTCAGTCTGGCTTATTTCGCTTAGCAGGATTATCTCGAGATCCATCCATGTTGTCACAAATGGCAGTATTTCATCTCTCCTTATGGCTGAGTAATAGTTCATTGTATATATGTACCACAGCTTATTTAGCCAATCATCTATCATAGGACACTTCAGTTGCTTCCATGTCCTGGCCACTGTGAATAATGCTGCTATGAACATTGGTGTGCAAATATCTTTATAGATATGAGTATTCAAGTCACAAAGATATACTTTTATTTGTCCTTCCCACCCTTCATGCTATTGTAACCCTGCATACATTTACTCTACACATGCTACAAACCCCACAATGCATTGTTATCATTTTTGTTTTAAATAGTATTTATCTTTTAAGGAGATTTTTTAAATTATAAAAGGTCTTTTATATTTACCATTTATAGTATTTTTCATTCCTTTACATAAACCAAGTTTTCTTCTGGCATCATTTTTCTTCTGCCTGAATAGCTTCATTTAAAATTTCTTAGAATATAAGTCTGCTGGTGATGAATTCTTTCAGCTTTTGTTTGCCTGAAAACATCTCTACTTAGTGCTCAGTTTTGAAAGACAATTTCACTGGGTCAAGAATTCCAGGTTGGCAGATTTTTCTTTCATTACTTTAGATATATCACTGTACTCACTGTCTTCTAAATAGGATAGTTTCTGATAAGATATCTGTGATCATTTTTACCTTTGTTCCTCTATACAGGCAGACCTCTGACATATAGCATGTTTGGTTCCTGACTACCTATATTGTAGTCTACTAAGTGTGCAATATCATTATGACTAAAAATGTACATACCTTAATTAAAAAATACTTTATTGCTAAAAAATGCTGTCATCTGAGCCTTCAGTCAGTCTTAATCTTTTTGCTGGTGGGATCTTGTAAAAAATGCAATGTCTGCAAAGTGCAATAAAGCAAAGTATGCCTGTATAATATGCCTTTAATTTAGATGCTCTTAGCATTTTCTCTTATCACTAGTTTATAAGAATTAGATTATAGATGCCTTAGTGTGGTTCTTTTTATGTTTATCTTGCTTGAGATTTGTTGACCTTGAGTTTTCAGACTTATAATTTTTAATAAATTGATAAATTTTTGGCCATTGTTTTTTCCTACCTTCATATACATCCACGAGTCCAATGATCTGTTCTTCCTTTATTTTTTAGTCAATTTTCTCTCTCTGCTTCATTTGGGGGTGGTTTCTATTGCTTAGTATTTAAGTTTACTGTTTCTTTTGTGCCGTGTCTAATCTGTTGTTAAATCTCATCAGTATTCTTTTCATTTCAGATATCATATTTTTAATCTGTAAGGTCAGTAGTTATGTCTCCCATTTTTTTCCTGATTCTACTAATTTGATTATTCTCTCTGGCTTTGTCAGTCTAGCTAAAAGTTTCTCAATTTTGTAGAACTTTTGAAATAACCAGTTTCTAGTTTTATTGATTTTTCTTTTTTTCTATTCTGTATTTCACTGATCTTCTCTCTAATCTTTATCATTTCATTTCTTCTGCTTGCTCTGGGCTTAGATTACACTTTTTTCCCAGTATCTTAAGGTAGAAGGTTATTGATTTGAAATCATTCTTCTTTTCTAATGTAGACACAGCTCTACATTTCCCTCAAGCATTGTTTTAGCTGCACCCATAAGTTTGGTATGTTGTGTCTTCATTTTTATACATCTCAAAACATTTTGTAATTTTCATTGTGATTTCTTTATTGATCCATGGATTTTTTAGAATTGTATTGTTTAATTTTAACATTTTTGTGAATTTCTCAAATTAATTTCTGTTATTTATTTCTACTTTCATTTCATTGTAGTCAGAGAACATACTTTGTATGATTGATGTTCTTTATATTTATTGAGGATGGTTTTATGGCCTAGCATATGTTTTATAAATGTCTAGGATATGTTCTGTGTACACTTGAAAAGAATGTATATTCTGCTCTTATTGGATGAAGTGTTTTATTGATGTCTGTTAACTTTATTTGCTTTATAGTTTCGTCCAAATCTTCTATATCTTTGTTGATCTTTTGCCTAGTTGATCTAATCATTATTGAAAATGGGGTATTGAAGTCATCAGCTATTATTATTGAATTTTCTATTTCTTCCTTCAGTTCTGTCAAATTCTGCTTTATGTATTTTAGGGCTTTGTTGTTAGGTAAATACATGGTTTATAATTGTTATTCCTCATGGATTGACTCTTATTGTTATATAATGTACCTGTTTTTCTAGTAATTTTTTTAAAGTCAATGTTTTATATTAGTACAGCCACTCCATCTTTCTCATGGTTGCTATTTTCATGAAATATCTTTTCCCATTCTTTTACTTTCAACCAATTTATATCTGAAATCTAAAGCATATGTCCTATAGGCAGCATAGAGCTGAATCTTGCTTTTTTAACACAGTCTTACAATCTCTGATTTTTTATTGGATTGTTTAAACTATTCATTTTTAAGGTTATTGGTGTAGTTGGATTTACATCTGTCATTTTACTTTTGGTTTTCTGTCTTGTACCCTTTCCACCTGCATTTGCACTTTGATGCTTTCTTTTGCACTAAGTGAATATTTTCTAGTGTAATAATTTAATGACTTTTATGATTTTTTCACTATATTTGTTTGAGTTACTTTCTTAATTGTTGCTATAGGGCTTACCATATACATCTTAATTTATCATAATCCAGTTCATATTTTTACTGACTTAATTCCTGTGGGATATAGACACTTTACCCATGTATAGCTCTATTCCCTTCTCCCCTTTTTGTATTATTATTGTTATACATACTACATCTATACATGTCACAAACCCAACTATACCCTGGTATATGTATCATCTTATATAATTTATATTTTTAAAAAAGCTGAGATAACAAAAGAGATCTGCTTTATATTTGTAGAATTTATTATATTAACCTTCCTGTTACCATTCTGATTTTCTTAATTTTTTTCTCTTTACATTTATCTAAAGTTATTGAACTTCTTGTATATGTAGGTTAATGTTTTTCACCAAATTTGGGAAGTTTTCAGTTATTATTTTTTCTAAAAATTTTTTTTGCCCTTTTCTGTCTCCTTTTGATACTCTGTTACATATGTTGGTATATTTAATGGAGTCCTGCATTGCTCTGAGGCTTTGTTTGTTTGTTTATTTATTTATTTTATTTGTTCTTTGAATTATCTGATCTGCTGATCTATCTTCAAGTTCACTGATTCTTTCTTCTGCCTGACAAATCTATTATTGAGCCTTTCTAGTGAATTTTTCACTTCAATCATTGTATTTTTCAACTCTAGAATTTGTCTTTGGTTCTTTTTTTTAAGAATAATTTCTATCTATTTAGATTCTGTATTTGATAAGGCACTGTTATGATAGCTTCCTTTACTTTTTAAATCATGATTTCCTTTAGTTTTTTAAAACATCTATACTATTTGTTTTGAAGACTTTTTTGCTGAATCTGATGTCTGAGGCCTCTCGAAGAGTTTCTATTGCCTATTATTTTGTTCCTGTATATTAGTCACACTTTCTTGTCCCTTTGCATATCTTATAATTTTTTTGTTGAAAACTGGACTTTTGAGATGACATATTATAGCAATATGAGTACTGATTACAGCCCTCCCTTTCTAGGGCTTGTTGTTGTTTGTTGCTTATGACTTGTCTATACTATTTCATTGAAGTCTATTTTTCTCACAGTGTGAAGCCTCTGATGTCTCCTCAGAGGGCACAAGGTTTGGCATGTGCATAGTCACCTTGAGATGGCAGCAGTTTTAGCAGCATCCTATTTCACTGTCTCTTTCTCTGTTCTCTCTGTTATGGTGTCTGTCTCTGTGCTGTCATAGTCAGCTATTACTGCCAGTAATTGCCATCTGATTGTTTTATTGTTTTTGACAATGTGCTGGGGCATAAATTGCTCATCTGATCCACTTAAATTCAGGCTCTATTGCAGGGGTAGTGTTGAGACCAATAATTGAGATTTATTCTGATCCCAGGAGGCCTCCCGTTAGCTGTACTTTTCCCTGGTTATATCTGTTTGGCTTCTAGCTGATGTATGGTTTTGCTATCATGGCGCAAACAGCCCTTTCTTAAGAGCTTACCGCCGAAATCTACATTGTTTTCCTCAGTGCTCTGAGGCTTGAACTTCCTCATGCTCTGTTCCATATATAAGAATAGAGGACTCTATAACTTTCACCCAGGAGAGTTATGGAGTCCTCTATTCTTATGGACTTTCTGTGCCCCTAGGAAAAACATCTACCCTCAGGGTCCCCAACTTCTGGGCTGTGGACTGATACTGGTCCATGGCCTGTTAGGAACCGGGCCACACAGCAGGAGGTGACCATTGGTTGAGCTAGCAAAGCTTCATCTGTATTTGCAGCCACTCCCCAGCGCCAGCATCATGGCCTCAGCTCCACCTCAGTTGATCAGGCATTAGATTCTCATAGGTCCCTGGTGCTAAAAAGGTTGGGGACTGCTGATCTACCCCATTCCTCTAGTAGGAGAGGTTGAGACAGTGGCTGCTCTTCTCTAGGTCACATCCCCGCTTTATTCATGGTGTAATAATGGGTGGAGGTGGTTGCTTCTGGACTTCTTCTTGGTTTTCCTCTCCTGGTGTGGAACCTCATCTTTTAAATTGGCTAAGATGAGGGCATTTGAGGCCCAGTATTGTTGGGCTGCCATGCCTGAAGTAAAGCATCTGCCTTACAAGTGGTAGCTGGGTGGGAGAATGCTATCTTAGACCTTTCAGCCATGCCCACCCAAATTAGAGCTTCTGAAACACAGGGTTGTGGGATGATTAATGTGGGAATGCCATTCAATCCCACATGACACTGTAACCCTAGGTTGTGAACTAGGAAGAGAGAGAGCCCCGTGTTGTTGGCTGCAGCTGCAGAGTAGAGTTTCTGTCACACTGAGCTGGGGGGTGGGGACAGGGGATGGATCAAATCTTAAATGCCACAGAATCTCATTGCTCTTACCAAAATTTAGTAAATTTTCTTGAAGAGATGTTTCTTCATTTGTTATTTACTCTTTGGACAATTTCCAGAGACTTTTAATGGTTGTTACCTTTAAAAAATTTTACTACTTATGGTTCTTTAGCTGGGTTGAAAATCTGTTGAGTTCCTTTTGCCACTATCCTAGAAGTCATTTCCTCACCCCTATTTCTTTCTGATGGTTTTATTCCTAGCTTTGAATAGCTCCCTCTCATGCATATGCAAATTTGGCAATCAACCAAGGACTCAAAGGGGACCTCTTTGTAGCTCTATGGATCTCATACTCTATGCAGTTCCCTTGTCTCCTGTACTCTCCTCCACAAGTTCAAACCAAATTGGCCTCTCTGAACTCCATTCTCTGCCTCTTCAACTCATGGAAACTACTGGGCTCTGTTTGAATTCCCTCTTCTTGCACCGTGGCTTAAAAGCTACCTCTACACAGTAAACTGGGGCAGTAAATGTACATACCTCGTTTATGTCCCTTTTTAGAGGAATTACAATCCTGTGCTACATGTTGTCAGATATTTTTTTAAATATTGTTTTATATCTTTCTTTCTGGTTTTCTAGTTGTTTAAGGAGGGAGGGTAAATTTGGTCCTTTTTACTCCATCTTGGCTGGAAGTAGAATTCCTGGTCTAGCTCTTCTGCTACTTTCTTTTTGCATAGTGATTAAGAGTTGAAACTCTAAGTTTGAATTCTGCCTCCAGTGGTTAAAATAAGTCACTTCACTTTGCCTCATCTTCCTCTTCTACAAAGTGGAAATAATAAGTGTACCTCCTTTCTAGTGTTGTGAGGATTAAACAAGTTAATATTTGTTAGGTGTTTCTGATGGGATATGGTCCATAGGAAGTTGAAATAAGTTTTACCTACTATTACTACCAGCACCACTGCCACCACCACTATTTCTACTACTGTCTTTATTTCCCATATATCAGTGGAGAAATTGCCTAAGGTATCACTTGTAGTAGGGATATAGAAAAGAATTGGACCATAATATCTAGTAGTTACTGCTAAATGTTGACATTATTTAGCAGTTGAAAATTTGTATGTATGAACTCTCATTTATTTGTACTAATATATAGACTTAAGATGGTAGACTTTTCGAGCTAGAAGAGATTACTTGTGTCGATTCACTTACTGTGCACACAAGGAAAGTAAGGGCTATACAGCTGATTCCCTGGGCTAAGATTACATGAGAAGTCAGTCTCTAACTTCTATTAAGTGTTCTTGGTGTGGCACCATGATATTTTGGCTTTCTGTAACTAATGCCCTCCTCAACCACCATCCAAGTGAAAAGGATCCTAGTACATTTCTAAAATTGTGTGATTTAAAAAAAATTGAGGTATAACCAAAGATAGTATTAGCTACCCATATAAAGTCTTAGGGTAATTCACCCCAGGTAGGTGGAGTGTCTAATACCTAGACATTAGCAGAATATCCATGGCCTGTTTTTTATTTTATAAAGAGCTGGAAATAGTTTAGGGTGGCTAATTTTGGAAATGTGTTAACATTTCCATCTGGTCTGAATCAATGAACTTAAACTACATGCTACATGAGATGGAGACATTTTATGAGACACCAGATTCAGAGACTGTTATATAATGTTCCCAGAATATTCTTTTGGTGTTATAAGAGAAGTTTAATTACTTATCTGGTCACAAGTGATATGACATCAGTAATATCTGATGAAGAAAACAAGTGGATGTCTCCTGTTGATTTGGATACCCTGCTTTGAGCCCTCTAGCCTTCCCTGTGTGAATGATGTATCTTTCAGGAAAACAGTGTATTGGTGTTTTACTCTTCAGCATATCAAGGTGATATTATAATAAAACTGACAACTTGTTATTGAACATTTGTGTGCCATGCATTGTGCTATGCTTTTTAAATCATTGTCTCATTTAATCCTTACAGACACAATTAGAAGTAGGTATTATATTCCAATTTTACAGAGGAGGAAACTGAAGCTCAAAAAGATAAAGTATCTATTCCAAGATTACATAGCAAGCCAGGAGTAGATAAATATGGAATTCTGACCCAGGGTGTCTGACTCTGAAGCCCTGTGCCTCCCATAAGGCTTATCATTGGAATTATTACTATGATTTTTAGTCATAGCACTACTATCTAATGTATGGCTCTACTGTATGAACTCTTAAAGCAATGTTATAGATAGTCAACATATCTTTGTACCCAGAAGATTAACAGAGAAAAGAGGTAATTAAAAGTTGCATGTTATTTGATTGATTTAGAAGTGAGGAAGTAGTATGTTTTCTACAAATATTCTTTCTGGAGAGAGGCTTAGGAAGGCCAGGGCTAAAACAATTGTAAATGGTGGAAAGAAAGCATTCTCTTAAGTATGACCTTGACTTAAATACTAATTCTACTAAAAAAATAGAGGTAGTGTAGGGCTTGCTTATGAGTTTCAGTTTTCTTCTCTGTAAAATGGGATAATCCAATTTCACAGGGGAGGTAAGGGTAAAGGAGTGATGGAAGGAGATTTGACTTTGAGTGGTGAACACATAATGAAATATACATATGACATGTTATTGAATTGTACACTTGAAACCTATATAATCTTATTAATAAATGTCACCCCCAATAAAGATAATTTTAAAAGGTTTTATGTTAGATAAGAGTTTAATGAAATAATGCAAGGAGCTAGAGAAGTACTCTGGACTGTACCCCTCAATGGTATTCACTCACTGGTTTTACCAGCCAGCAGATGATCTTTGAGAAGAGGATGTTAGACACTAAGCAAAAAGACACTGTGGTTTATAGTAATAAGAGTTGTGGGGCAAGGAAGGTAGTACTTCTAGGTACTTTATATACTTCTAATCTGATCCTCATGATGATGCTTTAAAGTAGGTGATATCATCCCTATTTTCAGTTAAAGATTTGGAACTTAATTTCTTGCCAAAGGGCACAAGATGGTTTATTCTTATAGAATTTGGCAGTCACCCACAGATCTGCCTACTCTAGAACCCATGTTTTTTACCCTCTCTCACTCTGCCTACAGTGGTGTCCAGATAGCACCAACCCTGCAACTAGCTCCTCTTCATCTCTGCTTTTGATTTCTGAATAGAAAAATTTATTTCTTCATCACTTTTTTTTCCCCACTGTAGAACTATATGGGATGTTTTAGATCATACTTAATTGATCTGGAGTCTGTGAAAGACAGGAATGGGGATCTTTGAGCAGTTTTCACATACTAATTAATATGTCCAATTTCTATGATTCACCTTGGAATTCTATCAACATGTGATAATACTCATCATTTCATATGGACCAGAAGTTATGATATGTTTTCAGTTAATAAAATCTAAAGAATGATTAATAAATGCCATTTGTGTAGGAGATTGACTCTTTCAGAAATGTGGTCCTTTGGAGGATAATATAAGAACATTTGGTAGACAGGTTTGGAAGTCGCCGCACTAATAGATAAGAGCAGTAATTCTTGTTCTTAATACTATTTGAGAGTGGTGATCATGCCATCTAATGATTCTGCCTCCTGTCTTCCATTAACTAACCTTTAATCAGAACTATCACAAAACAAAAAACAAATACATGGCTTTGAGCTCCAGAATCTTTTTACTTTTACTCCCCTGTCCTCTGGAGCATCTAAACAGTCTTTTCTTTGGTAACTAAGAAGGGAGACCCCACAAATAAAATACTAAAAGCCTCACTAATGGAGTTGATTTATCCGTATTCCAAAATATCAAGTGTCCCAGAAACATTTCGTCATGAAAGCTAAATTATAGAAACCAAGATCTGCTATTCCTCCCTCCCTCCATCCTTCTCTACCCCTCTCTCATTCTCTGTTGTTTTCTCTCATTCTCTTGCTCTCATTTTCTCTCTGTCTCTCTCATTCTATGTCTCCCCTCTCCTCTTTCTGTCCTTCCTTTCTCTTTCTCTTTCTCTTTCTCTCTCTCTCCCATGGTTTACATTTTAGCTGTGTCTCCTTTATGCAAACACAGAGTAAGAAGTCATGTTTGCTCCAGGTTGCCATGGAAATGGTGCAAATAGGCCTTTTAAAGAAACTGGCCTGATCCATTAGTGAAATCACACCCAGACCTTCTAAGGTTGGTAATTTAGGGAAAGTTTCTACATAGATATTATGGCTCAGAACTCTGAAGTTTTAGCCACCCCTCTCAACCTAAACTTCTGTTCTCCTACATATCATTTTCTTCTATTGTGTCTTCTTAAAGATTTGGGTGTAATTTTATTACAGGAAAGGGTAGATTTCTTCAGACTTCTCTTATGATTTGATTTCTTTTCTTTTAGCCCACAGAACAGAACATCTTCTGTAACTTCCAGTATGCTCTTTCTCAGAGCAGAAAACAGGGTACAAATTAGAGTCTTGGGCATATAAAATCTGGCTTGGAGTGGAAGCAAAAGTGTTTTGAAGTGAGAGGTAAGCAGTCTTAACTCCTATAAGAGGATGCAGATAGGAAAAGATGAAGGTTTTTCTCTGGCCAAAAAGAGTTTGTCTCCACCCTCTTGATACCAGAACAAAGAAGTTTAAGAGAGGCACCAGCCTCTGGATGTTGGGGGGAGAGATGGGTCATACTTTCCTGGCCTCTAGAAATGGTGTGAGAGAAAATACTTGGTACTGATGTGGCTCCAAATGAGAAGGAATTTGATGTCCTGTATAGAAGCAAGGAAGGGCAACTTCAGGAAGGCTCAAGCTTCAGTTAGAGGTCTAACGCTAGTAGTGGCTTCTTCCATGCACTGCAATGGTCAGCTGTTTCCCTACTCCCAAAAATATGTTCTGAAAATCTAGGCACTGGAGATACAGTCATGAAGAGACATAGTCCCTACCCCACTAGAGCTTACAGCCCTACTGCGGAGGGGACAATTTTCAAAAACAAAAATAGCTAAGAACATGTCATATAATGACTATGAAGGAAATCAACAGGATAGTAAGAAAAAGATAATAATGATGGAAAGAATACTTATGATTGGATGGCTAGAAGACCTCTTTGAGGAGATAACATTTAAACTGAGCCTTATAGCTGAGATAGATGTAGGCACACACCAAGCCAGGAGAGAAAGGGTGTTATAGGTAAAGGAAAAAGTGAGTTCAAAAGCCCTGAGATTAGGAAGAGTTTGGCTTTTCTTAGGAACCAAGGGAAAACGTGAGTGTTGTGCAATGCCAGCAGAGGCCAGATCACTCAAAATGAGATTTATAGGCCATAGTAAGGAATCTGTATTTTATCCTGAGTGCAATAGGAGACCCTCAGAGATTTTTAAGGGGTGTAATTGATCGGATTGTGCTTTAACAAGATTACTGTCTGCAGAGGGGACAATGGATTGTAGGAGTTCAAGAGTGGAAGCAGGAAGACTAGTTAGGAGGAAACTGCTTTTCTCAGAGAGATCATGTGGCATTGAATTAGGATGGTAACAATGGAGAATGAGAGTACTGGAAGGATTTGGGTTATAATTTGAAAATAGAGTCAACAAGGCTTGCTGTTGGATTGGATGTGGAGGAAAGGAAAGAAGATTATTTTCTCTTTCTAGTTTTACTATCTGGGTAGATCAAAAATAGAATGTTGGAATGGTAGTGGTTAGGACTAGCAGTTACCACAAAAGAAAAGCCTGAACAAGGCAGGCAGAGCCCTGGAAATGACCAACTAACAGCAGTCAATTCAACAGCGGCCATGCTGGTAAGGAGGGTAAGTGCAGGAGGAGAGGAGTAGCTCCTTGGGTACTGAAGGTGGGAAGCTGCTTAGCCCACTCCTGTGGTGATGGAGAGGGCAGTTGGCAGATACAGAAGAGATCCTGCCTGGCCCAGGAGAGAATGGAAAAACCTAGAGTTCCAGGATTTGAGAGGAGGGTTTCCGCTTTTCTAGGTTCCTTCACTTGATAGAGATACCTTGATTTTAGCCTTTAGGCTAATTAGGATCCAGGGATTCACCTGTTGAAGCTATAAAAGAAGTCTTTGGAAATGAAAATCACACTCTTCTGTTTATGAAAGGGAATTGATAGGTAAAGGGACAACAAATTAGGTGATTGGAAAAGTTCTGTTCCTGCTCATCCCTCAGGAGTGTGCGAAGCTTTATTACTAAGGAATATGTTAAAAAGGACTGTCATGTGATTTGTTATGTGTGCATTATGTAAACAACATTAGAATCGGTGATGCTGGCTGCCTTTAAAGAAGTGTAGCTTTAATATTACTTTTTTATATAAAAAAAAAGGAAAGCAGAGAATCTTTAGGATAATTGATAAACCAACAACCACCATTTGACTGTCTCCTTAGTAAAGACAGCATACTGTAGTGGCTAAAAACAAGGACTCTTGAGCTGTCTAGGTTCTAATCTCTGCTCCACCACTCACTTGCAGTTTGATCTTTGGGTCAGTTAATTAACATTCTCTAAGCCTAAGTTTTTATCAGCCATAAAATGAAGATAATAGAACCTTTGTCATAATGTTGTATTGATGAGTAAATGTATTGATATTGACAAAGTGCTTAAAACAGTATCCCTATTAGTGCTTGCAAAATGAGATAAAATAAACAAACATTTGGATAGGAGGCTAATCAAACAGTGCAAGACTGGCCCAGAATATTAGGTCATTGGGTAAAGTAGGCAGAACAGAGAAAGCAATCAGCTGGGAGTTGAAACACAGGTTTACAGTGGCTCTGAAGTAGGACAAGAGGTGCCTGTTATGACATGATAAGTCTTTTCCTGGCTTAAGGACAGGAGCTGATATAGGCTCCAAGGCAGGTAAGGAATTCCTAGATTGTCTAAGAACACTGAACTATATCAAGTACTATAGATAACTCTCTGCTGACATATGATCTAATAGGATATTAGTCCTTGAAAACACTGTTTTCCAAAGTTTAATATGATGGCAAATGTGTCCTTTTAGAAACCATTCCTCTCATTAGAGTTTCCTTTCTTTCTTTTTTTTTTTGTGGAGGAATGAAGTTCTATCACTTCTGTCAGTAGTATGGATGAAGTAAAAAAAAAAGCCTTTCTGTTATAGTTTATCTTTTTCTTGGAGAAGTGGATTTTCCCCCTATTAACCAAGATATTTCCTCCTCACTCCCATTTTTTCACAAGTATTTCCACCAAAAAAAATTATAATTGCATTCTGTATATGTTAGAGGAACTACCAAGTGGGGCTTTGTGAGCATCAAATGGCAAAAATCAACTTCTGTGGATGGATCAGTTTAATAATTATAAGCAGCACATTTATCTTATTTCGTCTGTGGGGTGCAGCTGAATTGAGGCCCTTTTTAGAGTTATAGGGCTGCATGGGTTTAGAGAGGTCTCATCCATCTTCCTCTCTCTAGGCTCAACTCTACCTAAACCTTTCTAGAAAGATGAGTATGTTATTTTTAAAGAGCCTTTGGGAATGAAATTTTGTAACCTTTTTCTAAGTCATTTCTGTGTTTAGGACTTTCACTGACAGGACATTTTTCCTTTTATTCAAGTAAAATCCCATTACAAAAACAAAGATATTTTCCATCCCCTCTTGGAGGCTCTGTAGTGATAGTACTTTGTTGCGCGGACAACAGTGGACTACATTACTACTAATCTATACAAGCAAATGTTTTTTTTTTTTTCCTGGCCCTGATTCAGTAACAGCTAGTTTATATTATGAATGTCTGGTTTTGTGTCTGTTTCATAAGACAAAGAAGAGGATAAACCTGGAGAAGAGGTGAGAAGTTTGCTTTTATGACTTTTCCTCATTACTGCTAGGTTGTGATCACTTGCTAATTTACCATTAACAGCATGAGGTGAACTCCCTTATTTTCTGGTCCTATGGGTTGGGAATGTGATTTCTAGCAATATACCAATTATAAAAAAATACTCAAAACAAAGAAACAGGAGGGTTGGTTGAAGGGACATCAATTAGTGATAAATTCTTACCTGTATTTTACGTGGGTCCCTTTTCTCTTTCCCAGTATTTGTTAGTCTCCTGGTTCCTTTGATTTTCTCACTTTTCTGAATGAAGTGCATGAAAAAGTCCTGGTAGATCCTCTTGGACAAAGAAGAAGCTAGTTAAGCTATGTCTCTTTAGTAATTAAAGGGGTGCTGCCCAACCTTGGATGGTCAAGTTTGATAGCTCACTGTTAACATTTATTGAGCCAATTTAATTCCAAAGTTGAGAATTAGTTGAAATCTCTCTTTTTTGAATAGTGTTGATTGTATGATCCTAAGTATTTAATGTTAAATCATCTGAACCCAATGTATGTCTTTCAGGAGGCAAACAGATTATCATCTGGTCTACATTAAAGACATATTGTAGTCCCTGCCTCTTTCTTTATAACTGAAAAGATATGATACTATGTTAGCTGCTTAATTTAATGGCAATATGTTCTTAAGGAAGAAAATCTTACACATGTAATTCTGCATGCATGGGCACTACAAAGCATTGTGAACAGAAAACTGAACTTTCATAATAAAGCTATTGTAGATATTGTCTCAAGATTTCATTTCAGTAATCTAAATCTTAATCATCCTGACTTCACCTATGATATCACATTTTTTCGTAGGCCACACACCTCTGAAATGTTCACTAAGGGGCAGTGGTGATGGAATATATACCTGTCCTGGTATGTTTGCACTGCCAGGTATTGATGGAAGAATAAGTAACATACTTTGTGCAAGGATCTGCACATGGAGTCAGTCTTTCTATGGAATATACTCTATACAGATATGAACATAACAGTATCTTTTCCTATGGAGTCATCATTCTCAAGCATTGTCTCATTTTTGTTGTGTGTCACTCAAGTAGGGTTTATATTGAATTACACTTTAGATGCTAAAATAATTCATGTTTATATCCCTCCAATTCTACTACTGCCATATGCTCTTCTTCAGAACTTTCCTTTAAGACTACTTGTAAATGCCAGGTATGGTGTTTAGAATGTGTCCATTTACAAAGAGCAAGTGTTAGGCATTGTGATTCATCCAGATAATTGAGCATAAGCCCCAAATTCCAGTGGGGTAGGAAGTAAGACTATTGCCCATGGATTGGATGAAATAGGAATCTTGGACGAAATGCTCCAGTGATATAAACTAGATTTTCCTAGAGAAAGAAGATTCAGTGTCAAGGTGTTACCTCTCTGTCTTTAGAAAGAGCTAGTTTGGCAATCACAGTTTACAGACTATCCTAGTGTACTTGCTTCTCCCTCTTCCATTGCCCACATTTTGGCTTTTTCATTGTTGCTTAGACCTGGAGATAGCATTTACATTCAGCATTGTTTTTTGAGAAAATGCTTACGTATAAACTTAAAGAGACAATTCGTCAAAGAAAAAGATACCACATGTTTTTATTTCCATATTGATATTTATGAAAGCAGTTGGTGCTGAGGTTGGAGATTGAGATTATATCTGACTCCTGGTTTCACATAAGAATTTATGTACTATCTGATCTGTTTACCTCTAATGCATTTTGATTTTGAAATCTTCAAGTCATTAGACATTTGTATTACTTGAAGAATGAGATGTATTATTCAGGGGAAATCAGTGACTTTATTTTCCTAACCAGCATTGTTCTACTGATATAGCATTGTAACTAATGGTAGCTGGAATATACTCCATTACAAGTGGGCTAGTGTCATTTTTCTGTACCCCAGGATTATCTGTATAAGATTATCTATATATTAGCCCAAAGGAAATTGGCTTAGTGTTTTACTTTCATAGCAGCCTCTTGGAAGGTATTTAATTTGATACTGTTATTTGTAAAAAATAGAATGAAGCAGGGTGAAGCATGTACATTCAAATGTGTAGCTGACAGCACTCTTGAAAGCAGAAAGTGCTAATTTTTTTACTCTAAAAAAAACTGGAAGAGGGCCCCGAATAATTCAGGGGAAGAAAAATGATGCCCAAGTGAAATCACATGACTGGGTGGATAATTCCAGTGAAACCCAGGAAGAACCGTATTAGTGATAGTCTGTAAGTATACACAGTACTTTATAATAGGTTGATTGCACTAAACAAAGAAGAAAATCCTTTCTCTGAGGAGCTTACAATCTAAAGACACAAGTTGGTGCGGTGCAATATGGAATGAGAACAATAAGTGAGCCCCATGGTGGGTGGTCTTCATAGCTGAAATGCTTCAAAAACAAGTGCATTCTTGGAAAGGTGGAGGTTGGAGAGGGAGTGGCCCAGGCGTGCAAAGAAGTGGCAAGCTGTTCTGTTGGGACTGCAGGTGGGGGGGGGTAGGTAAAAGGAAGGGAGAGTTGGATCCTGTGTCTGAAAAGAAGTTCAACATAAGAATAGGTAAAGAGTACAGACTAACATTGGCATGGTAGAGCTTGGTGATTTAGAAAGCAAGGTAAAATGCTAGCAGAGGGGGATTTAGAGTGGGGAGGTAAATGACATACCATATAAAACTCTGTTACAGCAAATACCACATTTTTAAAGACCTAGATCTGGAGAATGCTGCTTGCAACAGGTTCTTGCCAGTGTAAATAGCTTCTACAATGGAGAAAAGAATAGTCCAGAATGGTTGCAATGAGATATTGTATGTGAAAGAGCTTCATAAGCAGCAAAACAGTATAAATGTAAGTCATCATCATATTCTGCTTAGCTTTGATTTTATTAAATTTTTGTTTGGTAAAATACTTTAAGACAAAAGGTTTGCATTAGAACTTCATAATTTCACAGATGTTGTCCGGAACAGATTTTTAAATAAATACTTCATTTGTTTCCATGTTAGCTCATTACAAAGTCACATAGTAAATGTTCCCCAAAGGGCTGTGTCTACTTTCTTTACAATTGAATTAATGTCGATCTTCACATAGTGAACATCCTCATTCTTCTCTCCTTCCTGCTCCCTTCTGCTACCCTCTTTTCCACTTCTGTTCATAAGGTATTTTCCTTAGTCTCACAATACCATTTGCCTCATTGTAACAATGATTTGAGTTAGTTTACTGAGAAATAACTACCATAACAAGATTAATGAATTGGCTGAGAAATGAGTGTAAAGAGAAAATAAATGTAAGAAACTAAAATGAGGTCATATTAAGGTTTACACCAAGTCAGCAGCATTAGGGACTTCATAGTTGGGCCCTAAGTTTGCCTCTGAGTGTCTTAGCAGACAGATCAAGGAGGGAAATATTAGCTGTAAGATTTGCAGGTGTCCATAAGGTAAAATGAACCAAGTTCTCAGAAGCAGCACAGATATTTCCTGAAACCTGTGAAAAATTCCTCCCATGGGTTTTTATAAATGCCAGTTTAGTGAGTTTGGATTGTATCCTGAGGATACTGGGAAGCCGGTGAAAGTTTTTGATCCAGGGGATGATATACACGAAGTTGTATTTAGAGCAGGTATATAAAAATTCAAGAGTGAGGGAAAACTAGATATAGAAGAACCAGTTAGAGATGGATTCTAGCAGTCTGGACAAGGAGGTATGGGAAGGAATGGCAAGGAAAGGAAAGCTGTAAGGGAGGTGGGAATATGAACAGGGTCATTGCTCAGACAAATGGAAAAGGAGTCAAGGATGCCTGTGGGGTTCTGGTCTACTTAGAGTGATAGTACCGTAATTACTTGCAAATATAAGAAGAAGAGAGATGTGTTCAATTAGAAAGCACAGTTAGGAAAAAGCTAAGAAAACCACTGTGTATTCTTATAATCATATTTTGGAGCAAGCAGAACAACGAAACTGGAAAACTACCATTTATTTAGCATTTTATGTTCTAGGAAGTGTTTTTATATACAGTATCTTATTTTATCATCATTACAATCCTGTGGGGGAAGTAATAAGTATCCACACTTTACAGATAAAAAACCTAAGATTTGATGATTAACTGGTGCATCTAAAGCCATATAACTAGTAAGTGCCTTGGTTTTTCCCCCTACTCTATCACACCACCTCAAGAAGGCCTTCTGCTTAGAGCTATTGGTATACAATATTACCAAATGACAAAAAAAGGACAAAGTTAGAGTTTTGCCATCATTATGGACCTTAAATCCTTGGTTTGCTTTACTACAATTGTTCCACTGGAGACATTTGCTATGAATAGGATTGTTTGTCCCTACACTAAATATCCACAGACTGCTATGCTTTTAAAATTTCCTATTTGCTATTTATAGTTCTTTAATCTCTTTCACTGCTGTCAGCTGTTATGACTTGATGGATTTGGCAGCTCCCCTACTCCTAATCGGTTGTGTCCCTGGAAACCAGATAAATATGCTTCTCACTTATAATTTTAAGAGTAATATGCATTAAAAAAAGGACATGGGGGATTCTCTTATGAGCCTAACCATCATGTTTTGTTACATGTTTTTATGAATAAAGAACATAAGTCTGAATGCTTGATCATCCTTAGAACATATATATTTTTTTCTGTCTTCTATGTTTTTGGCGAATTCTGGATAGTTGAAGGTGCTGGATAAGTTACCTAGAAAAATGAGGTGTTGACATATAGATTTATTATGTAACTCCTGACCCTTACTTTTTAAAAACAGATGTTATCGTTGGCAACAGGGAAATGTAACAATGCTTTCCAAACAGGAGGTTGTGAATTTTTGGTGAATATCAATCTAGTTATCAAAGGTTTAGAATGCCTGCCCAATCCCCTTTATTCCACAGTGACTTGTAACTACTTCTCTCAGTTCCGAATCCCCTCTGCTGGAAAGCTTGCAGACATTCTCTTTTGTCTCCAATAAGTCTTCTCTCCAGAAATAGTCACAGAAGCCCTCCCCTGGTTCCTTTGTGTCTCCCTTTTTCCCTCTACAAGGGAGGCTTTTAATAAAGATTTATTGACTATCCGCAGGGGCATTGTTCGGGTAGGAAGCACTGCACTTCTCAGTTTGAAACCTATGTGTCCAGCTGGCTGAATAAAGCACTTTGTGACACGTGGTACAGTATGTCCATAATTCAGATGTGTGCACTGTCAATAGCCCAGGCTTCTTGAGAACCCCATCTATCTCCAAACAAATGTTTTTTTTTTCCCAAAACTACTTTTCAAATTAATTTTGAAGATGATGGACCATCAGTGACTTATTAGTACATTCATTAAGCAAACTGAATTGGGTGGAAATGATAGAGAAGGAAGAGGAAAGGTGATTTCCCTTACATTCTGCTGAAGGACGAAATTAACAAAAGTTGATATCATTAGAACTCAGCAAGGTCAATAACTAAGACACTTGGCCTTTCAAATGTTGGTACATAAGATTATATTCTTTATGGTGTTAGGAAGGGAAGGTGTTTTCTTTGCACAGGTGCTTTAGAACAAAGGAGCTACTTTCATTATTAGCTAGAAATACCACCTAGTTCACAGAAAAATGGGAATTATTTTAAATTAGCTATGGTCTGTGGAAAATACAGCTGTGATTATAGCATCTTACGGCTATGAATTGGGCTTTAGTATAAAGTTTCTGGTTTGATGCTCTTTGGAACCCATAAATGAAGGTAAGACTTACAACGATGATTGGTAGTATGCAATTCCTGATGCCCTTACCTGAATGCATGTAAGGCATGAAAGTATTTTCTAGAATTAAACAGGATATCTAGACATAGGCATTGATGAGCATGAGGGAGATTTCCTAGAAGCCCTTGGGCTTTAGTAGTTGTCCTGCTTTGCATGTCAGTATATCCATTGTAGACTGACCTTTCAGACAGAGAGAAATTTACTTTTCATGTTTTTGCTTTTGTATCTAAGTATATATTACAGAAACAGACATTGGTGGACATTCAAATGTCTCCGACGAGATGTTTATTGGTGAATGAAAAATGTTTTCTGAAGGGAGCAAGTGATATGCTCTCTAACAATAATTGGATTTATCAGTTTGAAAATATGACAATGCAGCTGAAGTATCTAGATTGAATGGAAGGCTATGAATTATGCCTACAAAATGCTGCAACTGCTCCTTTATGTGACCTCAACTTCGGTAGTATAATGAAGGTAAATTATTAAACATTTAAATAGCCTCACTTACTGAATTAAACCAATCAGTGGCTTGATGTGTTATGTTTGGACCTCGCACTAGAATGGCTTCAGTTGTTACAGTGCTTGTGAGCACTAAGGTCAAACTCTGAAATTTGAGGGACATTATGCAAATTTTCCAAGAACAGCATAGTTTCAAATCTGATGCATCTGTTAACGTTAGTGCCCCCTGGCTAAACAAAATATGATGATGGGTGAATATCAGGCATAAGATTTAAAATAAACCAATGAGCTTTGAGATTTTAGACTTTAATTGCCTTTTACCTGTCAATCACTCTGGACTTTCCTTTAGAAAACCAGACTAAATTCACTTGCCAGAGTCTGTGGGGAAACTGCTATAATAAATCTTGTTTAGATATCAGTAGATATAATAGGGACAAGCGATGAGCTAGCCAGAAAGTGAGGGGTGGGCAGAGGAAAGAGTTTTTGAGCTGAGAAGGGAAAAATGAGATAATGAGATTAGACCAAAAGGAAATTTATATCCCTCCTTGATCTTCCTCTCTGCCACTACATTGGTTTAGTATGGACCCTTGCTTGTAGATCTCCTCTTATTCTTCTTTATATTAGTTTTCTTCCACTGCTACCACCCCCATTCATTCCTTCCTTTTAAGACCCTCTATCCTAATGGAAATTCTCTATTAGAATATGACATAATACCTTCTCTTACATAATAGGAGAAAGACATCAAGGAAAACCGTTAGTTTTTCTTTGTGTATTTTTGTTGTATTTTTAAAAAATACTTTCTAATTTTCTCCCCTTACCTTTCTTTATTGATGCTCCCCAAATGAAACCTTTATCAGATAATCTCTTCTCCCATATTTTATGAAGGGATCTATTATAAATGACTGGAGCTGAGGTCATTGTGTTTGTCCAAGGAACAACATTCTCTGGATGGCATCTTGATCACTCTGACACCTTGTCATCTGGGGTGGCATCCCAGGGTATTTATAATCTTATCAATGGTTAGCATGAAATTCTTAAACCAAAATTAATTTGCAGTCACTTTAACTTAAAACGATTTCATAAGATCCCCAAATCAAATTGTCATATGCATGGTACCACCTGAAAATTAGAAAATGCTGCTTTGGAATAGTGGGTTTTAAACTATTTCATTTCTAAAGGTAACAAAATTCTATTGACACTCTATCCTAAGGAGAGGAACAACCATTACCAAACAACTTAAGTTCTGTTCTCCCTTAGTCCCCCCACCAAAGAAAAGTTTTCTAAGGCTGTGAGAGAATGTAACAACAGTGACATGCATAAGAAGGGAACTGGCTTACCTGTTCATTTATTCTACAAATATATATTAAGAGCCTACTACATTGCCAGCATTGTTCTATCTGCCTTGTTATCCTAAAAATAATGTTCCCTAATTTGAAAATGCCCACTCTCTAGTGACGAATAACCTATAGTTGAATTAGAGTAACCCTCAGTTCCACTTCTCTTTGATAGTCAATGATTTAGTATTATGTAGTTTGGATGATTATGAAGTATAGTGCTTTAGTTCTCTCACTCTAGGATGTCTCTCTAGCCTGTGGAATCTTACCTATCATTCATAACCATCATTCATGCCTGTTGAATTGTGCTTCTAGTTGTTTCCAATGTCTCGATTTTCGTTTCTTTTTAAACATTTCATATTAAAATAATTTATCAATAATTTAACATAAATTATAAAACAATTAATATAAATTATATTTTAAACTAATATAAATTTTAATGTAAATTTCAATATAAAATATTTAAATATTTAAAATAACCTTATATTTTAAAAATTTACCAGAATTTGCAAAAATAGTACAGAGAGGTACCCTTCATCCATTTCCCCCCAAGCTTACATTTTATATAACTAGAATACAATATCAAAACTAGGAAACTGACATTGGTATAATGTATGTATATAGTTCTATGTCATTTTACCACATGTGACCAGTCAAGCCACAGAACTATTCTATTGCCCTTTAGATTCAACCTCATCCCCTCCCATCCTTAACCCTTGCAACCACTAATCTGTTTTCCATCTCTAAAATTTCATCATTTCTATAATATATAAAATAAATCATACAGTATGTAACCTTTCAAGATTGACTTTTTTTCACTGAGCATAATACTCTTGAGCTACATCCAAGTTTTTTATTTCTGAGTAGTATTCCCTGGTATGGATGTACCACAGTTGGTTTGACCTTTTGACCATTTTATTACTCTGTTTCCAAATTCACTGATTCTTTCATTTGTTCTTCCCCTTCTGCTGTTGAGCTCATCCATTGTGTTTTTCATTTGGCTATTGTATTTTTTTTAGTTCAAAAAATTTTATCTGGTTATTTACACCTTTTTCTTTACTGAGACTTTCCATTTTTTCATTTGTTTCAGTTGTGTTCATGATTGCTCCCTGAATAATTTTATGATATCTGATTTAAAATTCTAGCTAGATAATTCTAATCTCTTGTCATCGCAGGATTGGAGTCTGTTGATTATCTTTTCTTTTTCAAGTGAGGTTTTCCTTTTTTTTTGTATTACAAATGATTTTTAATTGAATCCTGCACATTTTGGGTATTATGCTGTAAGTTCTGGATCTTATTTAAACCTGTTTTAGCAGGCCTCCAGACATGGCCCCTGTGGGAGAAGGTAATACTGTCTGATTCCTGAAGTATGGACATCTAGGTTGCCCCACTCAATCTTTCTTGCCATTTTGGTCAGCAAGAGGATGCCTCATTATTGCTAGGCAGAGGTGGGGGTTCAGGCTCCCCACTAGGCCTCCACTGACAACACTCTGGCAGAGAAGGGGAGAAGTACCTGTTTAGCATTAGGTAGGGGTGGAAGGCCAGGTTTCCCAAATAGTTTGTTACACCAAGGTGGGGAGAAATCTCATAACTGCCAGTTGAAGGTGAAGGTCCCAACCCTAATTCAGTCTTCTCTGACACCTCCCCAATCAGAGGTAGTAGGGGTACCTCCTTATAGCTGGGTCAAAGTAGAAATCTAGGTTTTTCACTTGGCTTTTGCTGAATGTGATGTGGGTGGGGACACAATTTTACCTATGGTGTTTGGGTGGGGTAGAGACGTGATAGTCTAAAAGTGTTCTGTCTTGCTAGTCTGCCATTTTCCTGGTCCTTCGGCTAGATACAGCTGGTTTTTCTTGGGGCTTGATGTTAAGCACTTAGAAATCCTTAAAAGTAGTAACATGGTTGCAAATAACATTGTGATTGTGTTAACTGCCATTATTTTTTCTTACAGTTTCTTAACATTTTTATTGAGGTATAATTGACATACAGTAAAGCACATTTAAAGTGTACAATCTAATGCATACACTCATCACCACAATCAAGATAATGAACATATCCAACATCCCTCCAAATTTCCTGGTACTTCTTTGTATTCCCTCCATCCCCTATCCACCCACCTGTTTCTCTCCCAGGCAATTACTGATCTGCTTCCTGTCACTATAGATTCATTTGCAGATTCTAGAATTTTCTATAAATGGATTTGTACAGTATGAACTCTTTATCTGGCTTCTTCAACTCAGCATAGTTATTTTTGTATTCATCCATTTTGTGTGTATAGTTCATTTCTCTTTTACTCGAGTAGTATTACATTGTATAGATGTTTGATGATTTGTTTTTCCTTTCAACTATAGATAGACATTTGACTTCACTTTTTAGCAATTACAAACAAACTACTATGAACATGTGTGTGCAAGTGTTTCTATGTACATATGCTTTCATTTCTCTTAGATAAATGGATAGTGGAATGTCTGAGACATAGAGTAAGTATATATTTACCTTTTTAATAAATTTAAAACTTCCAAATTTCACACTACCACTAGAAATGTATGAGAGTTTCAGTTGTTCCACATCCTTGCCAAGACTTACTATAGCGAGGTTTTTAAATTGTAGCCATTCTAGTAGTTGTATAGTATTATGTCATAGTGGTTTTAATTTGTATTTCCCTGATGGCTCATAATATTGCACATCTTTTCATGTGCTTATTTGCCATCCAAATATATTCTTTGGTGAAGTGTCTCTTTTGCCTACTTTTTATTAAGTTCTTCATCATCTTATTATTGAGTTGTAAGAGTTCCTTACATATTCTAGATACAAGTCTTTTCTCAGATGCATGTTTTGCATATATTTCTCCCAATCTGTGACTTGCCTTTACATTTCCACAGTGGTATCATCTGAAGGGCAAACATTTTTTATGTTGATGAAATTCAATTAAATGATTTTTTCCTTTTATAATTTGTGGATTTATGTCATATTAAAGAAATCTTTGCCAAACTCAAGGACACTGAGATTTTCTCCTGTGTTTTTGTCTAAAAGTTTTATAGTTTTAGCTCTTACATTTAGGCCTATGATTCATATAGACTTAATTTTGTATAGAGTGTGTAGTAAAAGTCAAGGTATATTTATCTTATGCATATAGATTTCCATTTCTTTCTGCACCATTTGTTAAATAAACAATCCTTTTCCAATGTATTGCCTTGTTGGCACCTTTGTTGAAAATTAATTGACAGTATAAGAGCAGGTCTATTTCTGGACTCTATGATGTTTCACTGATTATTTTATCTTATCTTTACACAATAATATACTGTCTTGATTACTGTAGTATTACATTTAGTCCCAAATGAAGTAGTGTTAGTCCTCCAGCATTATTCATTTTGACTGTTCTAGGTGTTTTACATTTGCTTATAAATTTTAGAAACAAATTGTTAATTTCTATAAACCTTTCTGTTTGTGGATTTAATTTGTTCCTCTTTTACTACTTACTTAATATAGGAAACTGAGATCATTGATTGGAGAACTTTCTTGTTCTTTTCTAATATAGGCATTAAATACTATAAATTTCCCCTGAATTATTGATTATGATATATATATATATTCATCATCATTCAAGTCTAAATATTTTTCTAATTTCCCTTTCAATTTCCTCTTTGACCCATGAATTAGTTAGAAGTACATTATTTAATTTCCAATTACTTGGTGGTTTTCCAGACGTATTTCTGTTTTTGATTTCTATTTTTAATTCCATCGTGGTGAGAAAATACTTTGTGTGACTTGACTCTTTTAAATTTATTGAAACTTTTTTATGGCCTAGAATATGGTCTATCTTGGTAAATGATTTTTGTATAGGTGAAAAGATGTGCACTCTTCAAATGCTTAGTGCAGTGTTCTATGAATATCAATTAGTTCACCTCGGTTGATAGTGTTTGCAAAGGCTTCTATCCCTTTACTGATTTTCCGTCTACTTACTCTTTCAATTATTGAGGAAGGAGTAATGAATTCTCTGAGTATAATTATGCACATGTCTATTTCTCCTTGCAGTTCTATCAGTTTTTTTGTTTATGTATTGTAAAGCTCTGTCATTAGGTGCATAAGCATTTAGAATAGTCTTTTTTATGAACTGACCCCTTTATCACTATGAAATGACCATTTTTGTTCCTGGTTATATTCTTTGCTCTAAAATCTAATTTGTATGATCAATATAAATACCTCAACTTTCTTTTGAGTAGTGTTAGCATGATATTTTTTTCTATTCTTTTACTTTTAACCTATTTATGTCTATATATTTAAAGTGTAGTTATCATATAGTCAAGTCTTGCTTTTTCTTCTAGTCTGATAGTCTCTACCTTTTAATTAAGGTGTTTAGACCACTTATATTTAATGTGATCATTATTACAAATAGGTTTAAGTCTGTCATCTTGTCATTTGTTTTCTATTTCTCCCATCTATTCTTTGTACCATTTTCCCTCTTTTTCTGCTTTCTTTTGGATTACATGAATATTGTTATGATTCTATCGCATGACCTTAGAAGGATTATTTAGCTATAATTCTGTTATTACTTTTGTATTTGCTTTAGGGTTTATAGTATACACAGTAAGAAAAAATTATATTTATCCATGTAGTTACCATTTGGTACTCTTTGTTCCTTTGTATAGATCCATATTTCTGTCTGCTGTCATTTTACTTTTTCCTGAAGGATGTACTATAACATTTCTTGTACTGTGGGTATGCTAGTAATGAATTCTTTCAGCTTTAATGTCTCTGAGAAAGTCTTTATTTCATCTTCTTTTTTAATTAAAATAATCTTTTTCATTTGGAGATAATAGTAGAATCATATGCATATATAAGAAATAATACAGAAAGATCTTGTGTACCCTTTACTCAGTTTCCCCAAGAGTAACATCATGCAAAACTATAAGAGAATATAACAACCAGGATGTTGGTATTGATATGGCAAAGATATAAAAAAAATTCCATTACCATTAGGATCCCTCCTATTGCCCTTTTATTAGCCACAATCACTACCCCTCCCCTATACCCAACTCATGGCAACCACTAATTTATTCTCCATCTCTATAATATTCTCATTTCTAGAATGTTATATAAAAGGAATCATACAGTAAATGTTCTTTTGAGATTGGCTTTTTAAATTCAGCAGTTTCAAGTTGTTATTTATATCAATGGTTCATTCTTTTTATCACTATAGTTTAACCATTCACATGTTGAATAACATCTGATCTGTTTGCAGTTTGGGGCTATAATTAATTAGGCTGATAGGAACATTTGTATACAAGTTTTTGTATGAACATGAGTTTCCATCTCTCTGGGATTATTGCCCAAGAGTGTAATTGCTGGGTTGTCTGGTGGTCACATGCTTAGTTTTATAAGAAACTGCCAAATTGTTATCCAGGCTAGCTGTATCATTTCTTGTTCCCACCAGCAATGTATGAATGATCGAGTTTTCCACATCCTTGGCAGTATTTGGTGTTACCATTAATTTTTTATTTTAGCCATTTGGATTGGTGTGTAATCATATGCCATTGTGGTTTGAAGTTGCATTTCTCTAATGGCTAATGAGGTGAAACATCTTTTGATGTTCTTATTTGCCATCTGGATATCCTCTTAGGTGCAATGTATTTTTTTTCATGTCCTTTTCTCATTTTCTAATTGAATTATTTTTTTAACCATTGCATTTTGAAAGCTCTTTATATATTTGACATACTAGTCCAGTGTTAGATATGTGGTTGCAAACATCTTCTCTTTGTCTATAGCTTATCTTTTCATCCTCTTAGGAGGGTCTTTTGAAGAGCAAAAGATTTTATTTGGATGAGGTCCAATTTACCACTTTTTAAATAATGGATCATGCTTTTAGTGCTAACTGTAAGAACACATTGCTTAGTCCTAGATTCTGAAGATTTGCTCCTGTTTTTTTCTAAAGATTTTGTGGTTTTACATGTTACACTTAAGTTCATAATCCATGTTGACTTAATTCTGTGCAAGGGTGAAGTTTAGTTCAAAGTCGATTTTTAAAAAATCTATGGATATTCAATTACTCCAACATCATTTGTTACATTGAAACTGCTTTTGCTTCTTCATCAAAAAATCAGTTGTACCATAAAAAGTAGTGAAGTATTTATACATGCTGCAACTTGCTTGAACCTTGAAAACATGCTAAGTGAAAGAGCTAGATACAAAAGGCCATAAATTCTATTAGTCAATATTTTATTCAATTATTCAATATTTATATGAAATGTCTAGAATAAGAAAATGCATAAAGACAGAAAGTAGATTAGTGGTTGCAGTGGCTAATGTGAGAAGAGAGTGGCAAGTGACTGTATTAAGGCATTAGATTTCTTTTGGAGTGATAAAAATATTCTAAAATTTGATACTGATAATGGATGCACAACTCTGTGAATATAATAAATACCACTGAATTGTACATCTAAAAGAGTGAATTTTATGGTATGTGAATTATCTCAATTATACCATTCTCTGTTTTATTCTATTGAAGTGAACATGTATCACTCTACCCACGATATACAGTATAATGATGTTAGTTATAGGCATTTTGTAGATGTTCTTCATTAAGTTGAGGAACTGTCACTCTATTCCTAATTGCTGAGAGTTTTTTCATGAATGGGTGTTGCATTTTGTCAAATGCTTTTTATGTGTCAGTTGACATGATCATGTAATGTTATTTATCCTGTTGATATGATGGATTACCATGTTAATCATATAATCAGTAATATTAATTGATTTTCAAATGTTGAACCATCTTTGAATACTTAGAATAAGAACTACTTACTCATGGTGTATAATTCATTTTAAGTAATTAGTAACTTTGATTTGCTAATATTTTTTTATTGAGGTGAAATTCACATAACATAAAATTCACCATTTAAACCATTTTAAGTGTACAATTCAGTGGCTTTCAGTATACTCACATTTTTTGCAACCATCACCACTTTGTAATTTCATAATATTTTTATCACCCCCAAAATAAACCCGTAGCCATCAGTCACTCCCTATTTTCCTCTACCCCCAGCCCCTGACAGCCAGTAATCAACTTTGTATCTCTCTAGATTTTGACATTTCATGAAAATGGAATCATATCATACATGGTCCTTTATGATTGGCTCCTTTCACTTAACATAATGTTTTCAAGTTTCATCCATGTTGTAGCATGTGTCAGAATTTCATTCCTTTTTAAGATTGAACAGTATTCTATTGTGTCAAAATACCACATTTTACTTGTGCATTCATCTGTTGATGGACATTTGCATCGTTTCCCCCATTTGTCCTTTGTGAATAATACTGCTATGAACATTGGCGTCAACTGTCTTTTTGAGTCCCTGCTTTCTCTAGGAGTGGAATTGCTTAATTATATGGTAATTCTGTTTAACTTTTGAGGACCTACCAGTCTGTTTTTCACAGTGGCTATACTATGTTATAGTCTCACCATCAATGCACAAGGATTCCAATTTCTCCACATCTTCACTAACACTTGTTATTTTCCATTTTTTAAAATAGTACCCATACTAATGACTGGTGTGGTATTTCATTGCAGTTTGATTTAAATTTTCCTAATGATTAGTGATATTGTGTATCTTCCAGTATTTATTGGCCATTTATACATATCATTGTTGGAGAAATTTCCATTAAGTACTTTGTTGATTCTTTAATTGAATTGCTCTTTTGTGTGTTGAGTTGTAAGAATTCCTTATACTTTTTTAGATATAAATCTCTTATTAGAGATATGATTTTCAAATATTTTCTCCCATTGTATGTGCTGTCTTTTCGCTTTCTTGATAGTGTCCTTGGATGTACAAAAGTTTTTGGTTTCTTGGGTTCTGGATATTTTTGTAGTCCATTAAATATTCTTTAGCTCTGTTCTGGGGTGCAGTTAACTTTCTAGGAGACAGTTTGATCCTTTCAGATATTGCTTTTAAGATTAGTTAGATGGGTACAGAGCAGAGCTCAGTCTAGTCCTAATTATTCCCTACACCTTAAGCAATATGCTGTTGGTTACTCTACTCAATGCCTCATGAATTATGAGTTTTTTCCATTCTAGCTGTCACAAGCAGGCATTATTCTTGGACCTTGTGTAATCACACTGTCTGCTGTTATCCTCTATACTTTTAGATGTTTTTCCCCCTGGCCCTGGGTAGTTTCCTCACATTCATGCCATGGCACTGACCAGTAGCCTGCTGAATATTCAAGTGAGAACCTTTATAGATCTCCAGGATTTTCTTTCTGTGCTGCTCTCTCCTCTTTGGTACTTCATACTGTGAGTAAGAACAGGATACCTTGGTTTTCTCAGACTCTCAGCATTGTCTTCTCAACTCAGAGAGTCTACCAACCTCTACCTGTGTTCTTCCCACATTGCAGTCAGGAAACTTTCTCACAGCACTAAGCTAGGCAATCATTGGACTTACTTCATCTGTTTCTAGTCTCTTGAGGATCATTTTCCTTTGTTGTCTGCTGTACAGGGTCTTGAAACCTTTGTTTTATATATTTTGTCTTTTTAAAAAATCTTTACTCTTCGTTTTGATGGTTTCAGGTTGTTACTCCATCTCGGCTAGAAATGAAGCTGTCATATTGTTTTAAATTATGATTTTTTACTGGTTGCTCAGAGAAATTTCTGACTCCAGAGACGTTCCTGAACTTGTACCACCTCAAGTTCTTGAGACATATCACATTTGAAAGGTCAAACATACAGATGTAATAGGGAGATCAATCTAATCATTTTCTCTTTGTTCATTTTCCAGCGCTACCTACTCAACTAACTAGAAACCGTTGTCCCTCTTCAAAAGACCCCTCCAATTATTATTCTTTATTAAACAGGCATTGAGGAGTGTGTTGTGGAATGCCATAATTACTCCTGTTGTCTCCTATCTCCCACAGTTAGGATAAGCTCCATGTAGCCTAGTTCTCTCAGCAAAATATTATGGCTCCATTATCCATGAATCTAAACTTTTAAAAAACATCATTTATGATTACGTTCTGAACCACATTTTTACTGCCCACTATGAGAAGTATTCCTTCCATTTTTGTTAGTGTTTCCTACACTTCAATCACTGAAACTTCAAACAGAACTCCATTCTTCTAATATTTTTGAGTGACATGTTTGGGTTCACCTTCCCCATGCTATTCATATTATTGTATAACTATAATAATATATCATTTCAATCATCATGTTTCAAATCAAAAGAGAGCTCACTCATCTTTTTTAAAAAATTTTTATTAAGTTTACTGAGGTAACATTGGTTAATACAATTATATAATTTTCAGGTGTACATGATAATTTGACATCTATGTATTCTATTTTATAATTACCACCCAGTCCAGTTTCCTTCTGCTACCATATGTTTGATCCCCTTTACCCACTTCACCCTACCCCTACCCCACAATACTTGACTCCTTTTACCCCGTCTACCTCTCCACTCCTCCCCCACCTTCTACCCTCTGGTAACCACTAGTTCATTGTCCATGTCCCTGAGTCTCTGTTTGTTTGTCCTGTTCCTTTGTTGCTTTTAGGTTTATATCCTACATATAAGTAATATCATGTGATTTTCAACTTTTTCTGTCTGGCTTATTTCGCTTAGCATGATTATCGTGAGGTCCATCCATGTTGTCACAAATGGCAGTATTTCATCTCTTCTTATGGCTGAGTAATATTCCATTGTATATATGTACCACAGCTTCTTTAGCCAATCAATCATCCATCGTAGGACACTTCAGTTGCTTCTATGTCCTGGCCACTGTGAATAATGCTGCTATGAATGTTGATGTGCAAATATCTTTTTGGATATGAGTTTTCAAGTCTTTGGGGTAAATACCCAGTAGAGGGATTGCTGAATCATATGGTAGACCAATTCTTAGTTTGTTGAGGAACCTCCATACTGTTTTCCACAGTGACTGTACCAATTTTCAGTCCCACCAGAAGTATATGAGGGTTCCCTTTTCTCTGCATCCTCTCCAGCATTTGTTATTACTTGTCCTGTTGATTATAGCTATTGTAACAGGTGTGAGATGCTATCTCATTGTGGTTTTGATGTGCATTTCCCTAATAGCTAGTGATGTTGAGCATCTTTTCAAATATTTGTTGACCATTTGCATGTCCTCTAGGGAGTAGAGTCTGTTCGGGTCTTCTTTCCATTTTTTGATTGGATCATTTGTTCAGGATATTTTATGTTGGCTACAAATCTAAAGAGGTGGAAGAACATCTTTTCATACATTTTTTTTTCTTTTCATAGGTTTGTTGGCCATTTGTATCCCTTCTTGGGAGACATGTGTGTTCAGGTCCTCTGCGCAGTTCTTCATTGGATTTTTTTTTGTTTTTATTGAGTTGTATGAGTTCTTCGTATATTTTGTATATTAGGCCCTTATTGGAGGTGTTGCTTGCAAATATATTTCCCCATTTGAATGGTTGTCTCTTTACCTTGTTGACAGTTTCTGTTGCTGAGCAAAGCTTTTTAGTTTGATGTAGTCCCATTCATTTATTTTAGCTTTTACTTTCTTCACCTTTCAGGTCAAATTCATAAAATCCTCTTTAAATCCAAGATCCTTGAGTTTAGTTCCTATGTTTTCTTCTATGCATTTTATTGATTCCAGTCTTAAATTCAGGTCCATAATCCATTTTGAGTTAATTTTGGTGTGTGGTGATAGACAACAGTCTAGTTTCATTCTTCTGCAGGAGGCCTTTCAATTTTTCCAGCACCATTTATTAAAGAGACTTTCCTTTCTCCACTGTATGTTTTCAACATTTTTTGTCAAAAATTATTTGCCCATATAAACATGGGTTTACTTCTGGACTCTCTATTCTGTTCCATTGGTCCATGTGTCCGTTTTGCCGCCAGTACCATGCCGTTTTGATTATTTTTGCTATGTAGTATAATTTGAAGTCAGGCAGAGTGACGCCTCCAGTCTAATTGTTTTTTCTCAGGATGGCTTTGGCAATTCAGGGTCTTTTGTCCTTCCATACAAATCTGATGATTTGTATGTTTCTTTGTTCTGTTTCTTTAAAAACTGCCAACAGGATTTTGATGGGAATTGCATTAAATCTGTATAATGCTTTAGGTAATAAGGTCATTTTAATTATGTTGATTCTTCCAATCCAAGAACATGGAATATCTTTCCATTCCTTTGTATCTTCTTTGATTTCTTTTAATAGGGTATTGTAGTTTTCATTATATACATCTTTCTCATGTTTCATTAAATTTATTCCTAGGTATTTTATTCTTTTTGCTGCAATTGCAAAAGGAATTATTTTTTCACTTATTTTTCTGATGCTTTATTATTAGAGTATAGGTATGCTATGAATTTTTGAACGTTGATTTTGTATCCGGAAACTTTATTGTATTTGCTTATTGTTTCTAGTAGTGTTCTTATTGAGTCTTTAGAGTTTTCTATAGAAACATGTCATCTACAAATAGTGACAATTTGTCTTCTTCATTTCCTATTTCGATGCCTTTTATATCTTTCTCTTGCTTGATTGCACTTGCTAGGACCTCCAATGTTATATTGAATAACAGCGACGATAGTGGACGGCCTTGCTTTGTTCCTGGTATTAGAGGGCAGGTATTTAGTTTTTCACCATTAAGTATAATGTTGGCTGAGGGTTTGTCATAGATGACCTTTATTATGTTAAGTTACCTTCCTTTTATGCCAATTTTGTTAAATGTTTTAATCATAAATGGATGCTGTATCTTGTCAAAGGCTTTTTCTGCATCTATTGATATGATCATATGATTCTTATTTTTTAATTTGTTTATGTGGTGTATCACATAACTTCATAAAATGAGTTGGGATGTATTGCCTCCTTTTCTATTTTTTGGAAGAGTTTTAGGAGAATAAGTATTAAATCTTCTTTGAATTTTTAGTAGAATTCACTGGCAAAGCCATCTGGTCCTGGACTTTTACTTTTTGGTGAGTTTTAGATCAATGTTTCAATTTCCATACCGCTGATTGGTCTATTTAGATTTTCCAGATCTTTTTGATTCAGTCTAGGAAGATTGTATTTTTCTAAGTACTGGTCCATTTTTTCTAGGTTATTAAATTTATTATTATATAATTTTTCATAGTATTCTTGTATGATCCTTTCTATTTCTGTGATGTCAGTCATAATTTCCCCTCTTTCATCCCTGATTTTGTTTATTTGTGTCCTTTCTCTTTTTTCTTTAGTGAGTCTAGCCAGAGATTTGTCAATTTTATTAACCTTTTCAAAGAACCAGCTCTTTGTTGTATTTATTTTTTCTATTTTTTTTGTTTTCAATTTCATTCAATTCTGCTCTAATTTTGATTATTTCTTTCCTTCTGCTGACTGTAGGCCTCATTTGTTCTTTCTTTTCTGCTTTTTTAAGATGAAGCGTTAGGTTGTTTACTTGGGCTTATTCTTGTTTTTGGAGATAGGCCTGTAATGATATGAACTTTCCTCTTATGACTGCTTTTGCCATGGCCCAAAAGTTCTGATATGTTGTGCTATCATTATCATTCATTTCTATGTATCTCTTGATTTCTCTTTTTATTTCTTCCCTGACCTAGTTATTCTTCAGTAGCATATTGTTTTATCTCCATGAATTTGTGGTTCTTCCTGATTTAATTTTGCTATTGATGTCTAGTGTCAAAGCATTATGATCAGAGAATATGGTTGGTATGATTTCAACACTCTTATATTTGTTGAGGCTATTTCTGTGTCCCAGTATGTGGTCAATTCTTGAGAATGTTCCATGTGCAGTAGAGAAGAATGTAGAATCAGCTGATTTGGGATGGAAGGCTCTGTATATGTAAATTATGTCCAGTTGGTCTAACGTGTCATTTAAGGATGTTATTTCCTTATTGATTTTCTATTTGGATGATCTGTCCCTATCCAACAGTGGGGTATTTATGTCCCTACTATGATAGCATTTTGGTCTGTTTCTCTCTTTAGTTCTGTTAGTAATCACTTTACATATATTGGGGTTCCCTGATTGGGTGTATAGATATTAAGTGTTTTGTCTTATTGTGCATGATTCCCTTCATCATTATGAAGTGTCCCTCAGTATCTTTCTTTACATTTTTTATTTCGAAGTCTATTTTGTCTGATATTAGTATCACTACTCCCGCTTTTCTCTGAATGCCATTTGCTTGAAATATTATCTTCCAACTTTTCACTTTGAGTCTATATTTGTCTTTGGAGCTGAGATGTGTCTTCTGGAGGCATCATATAGTTGGGTTTTGGTTTTTGGTCCATTCTTCAACTCTGTGCCTTTTTATTGATAAATTCACTCCTTTTATATTTAGGGTGATTATTGAAATATGAGGTCTTCTTATAACCATTTTATCTTTTGCTTTCTGGTAGCTCAGTGTTTCCATTCCTTCCTTGTCCTTGTGTTTCTGTTTTCTTTATTTTGGTTGGCTTTTTTGGGTTTTTACCTCTAATTCTTTTTGTTTTATGTTATATACTTCAGTTCTGAATCTTTGGTGTGTGGTTACCATTATGAATATGAAAAGGATAGTTATATATATATACAGTCATCCATTTTCTTCTGCACATGCCTTATCTTTATTCCCCTTGCAAATGTGGGTCTTTGAATCCTCCCCTTTTCAGTCATTGTTATCTCAATATGTCCCTATGTATGCAGAACGTTCATTACTATCTTGCTATTAGCAATTCTCTTATTATTATTTAAGCTTATAATGCCCTATTCTTAGTAAAGATTGTACTCCTATGCTTCTATTTGCCTGATAGTCACTTTACTCCTAATTATGTATTTTTTGTTGTTGTTATTTTGTTTTAGGTGAGCTGACCCTTTCATAATTTCCTGTAGTGCAGGCCTCATAGTAGAGAATTCCCTCATTTTTTGTATGTCTGGAAAGGTCTTTATTTCTCCTTCATATCTAAAGGAGAGCTTAGCTGGATACATTATTCTAGGCTGGTAATTCCTTTCACTTAGTAGTTTAAATATATGATTCCATTCCTTTCCGGCTTGTAAGGTTTGTGCTGAGAAGTCTGACAATAATCTAATGGGTTTTCTTTATACGTTACCGTCTTCTTTTCCCTGGCTGCCCTGAGAATTCTGTCTTTGTCATTGATTTTTTATAATTTTAATACAATATGTTTTGGAGAAGTCATTTTGGGTTGAGATAATTGGGTGTTCTGTTGACTTCTTGAATTCCAAGATGTAGCTCATTCCTTAGATTTGGGAAATTCTCATCCACTATTCGTCTGAAAATGCTTTCTATTCCCTGCTCCTTTTCCTCGCCTTTGATAATGCCCATTATTCTTATGTTTCCTCTCCTGATAGTATCAGCTAGTTCTCATATTTCTCTTTCATTATTTTTCATTCTTCAATTTCTCTCTTCTTCCTTCTGATTTATTTCTATATTTCTGTCTTCTATATCACTGATCCTTTCCTCTATTTCCGAAGCTTGCTATTTCATTTTTCAACTCTTGCAGTGTGTTTTTTTATCTCCAGAAGATCTATTCTGTTCTTCTTGAGGGTTTCAATCTCCTTGCTCTGCTCATCTAGTTGTTTTTTCAATTTCTCAAATTATTGATATGACTCATCTTGGAACTCATTGAGTTTTTTCAGAAGTACCATCTTGAATTCTCTGTCATTTAAGTTGCATCTTTCTATGTCTGTAAGCTTATTTTCTGGAGATTTTTCTCTTTCTTTCTGAGATGCCTTGTCACCTTTGTTGTTCATGGTGTTTAATGGTCTATTTCTCTGTCTGGGCATTAATGGAAGTGTATTCTGCTGTTTTTCCAGAAAGAAGATTTATTATATAAAGGTCTCTCTTTAGCCTGCTACAAAGAAGACTCTTTTCTTTTAGTTTCCAGTTGGTGACATCTAAGCCTCTTGGATCTCTACTTAATATATCGCCTAAATAATGTTATTTTTATTTTCTTGTAAAATTTTATCACACCTGGTACTCAGTTTCTGTCCCTGTCAGCGTTAGCAGTTTCGGTAGAGTTTGCTCAAATTCCCCTGGGGCTCTGTAGTGATTGCTCTCAGAGGGTTGGGAGAGGGCCCTCTGGGTTGGGAGTTGAGGGCTGTGACTGAGCCTTGGCCTTGGACAGTAAAAATCAACTGTTTTCTCTCAAGAGCCCTGTCTTGCTTCTCTGCTTTCTGTCCTGATGACTGGGCCCTGCTGCCAGCTTCATAGAAGTCCTGGCACTTTCAGGCAGGCTGATCAGGGAAGTTGCCGCACCTTCACACCTCCCCTCCTCTTGCAAGGAACTCTGGAGGCTGCAAGAGGCAGCTTCTTTATTACTCCCAGTCTACTGCCTGACACCCGGAGTTCTTACCTGTGGTAGTTCTTATGCGCAGATCCCACATTCAGACGTGCTGGTGTGCAGTTTGGGTATTTTTTGTTTAGTTTTAGATGTCCAGCTTATTTCAAGTGGAGAGATCTGAGGATGTCTTTCACTCTGCCATGTTTCCCAGAATCCACTCATATTTTAATCTATTATCATATGGTAACCTTTGTTTCTGTATCCATACTAATCCCTTCAATAATTTCTCTATTTCTATTTTATCTTAAGATATACCCCCCAGAGCTACATAAATATGCCATTTGTATCTAAAATATCTGTATTATAGTGTGATTAAGAAGAATAATATCCTTCTTTTTGCCTTCCCAGTATGTTTTTTTTTTTAACTTCATAAAGTTTAAAAGATATCACATAGATTTTAGGTCTTTGGAAATATTCCCACATTTCTTTTTTTGGCTTATACAATTAATTCAGAGTACATCACATTGTAAATTATTTATATTATTACTCACCAAATTCATTCCATTAGCTATATAAAACTCAGCTAATTGATAAAATTTGTTTAATAAACTCGTTTTTTTAACATTTGTTATTTAGTCAACAAATTAGAATAACATTGCTTTAATGAACACCAAAGGAGATTATAGATGATTGTTATATCCTGTGCGTGTCTCAACATCTATTATATTTCTTTGTTTTGGTTTTGATGCACACAATGGACAAAATCCTAAATCATACAGATAAATAACTACAAATGCCAACAAATTCTAATAGCTCACAATGCAATCATAGATTTTTTAAATTAACATTCTGAAGCCTAAAGAATAGTAAGAAACTTTTAAAGTTGAATCATTAACTATCTGACAAGTCTTCATATTATTTAACAAAAATATAAGAGAAACATTTAAAACTCACAAATAAGTGCATAAATGATAAGACAGTGTATTAACATCTTCATTTGTTATTTTACAACTGATTCTTATAACATGACAATAGCATATTTTGAATAGAACAATGGTATATTTTGAACAGATATGCAGAGGCTCAATTTGATGCCAGGCAAGTTTTTGGCACCTATGCCATAGTATTGTACTTCAAATTTTTATATGAGCAGAAATGCAGAGCCCCGAATAAGACAGAAGCTGTGACCTTTCTAATTATAGACCTATCCAGAAGAATTTTAATAAATTCATGGAAACGTCAGGACAAGATTTATTCTGAGGTTTGAACAGACACTAGCTGACTTGCTAAAACTAGTTAATGAGTAGGTGGCCTTCAACATTATACATTTGGCACATAACGTAATCAAGTGCTTCCGTTGATAGTTTGTAATTTTTATTATAGCTTTTAAAATAGCTAAAAGTATTTTTAAGTGATTTTAACATTAAGTACTGGTAGAACCCCTGCAGAACCTCTGTATCCTAGAGTTCTGGAGACTACACTTTTTAAACCATTCAAAATCTAAATATTATCTTTTGAGTAACTTATTTTTCTTATTTTTTCCTCAAAAAAATCAAATGCTTTTAGTCAGGGATTATTTTCCTTTATAAAAGCTTTGAGCCTCTTCTCCAATAGCTCATGGCAGTGGTTTCTTTTGATTCTGTTTCGTTTTTCTTTTTTTTTTTTGACAGGTTTTATAAACTTGCCCAGTATGGTGTTAAACTTGCTATTTGTGATTCTATAGAGATCTCTAATGAATGTGTGGCTCAGTGAGGGATCAGTGAGTAGGTATTTTGTTGACAGTTTCTCAGCTCTTTGATTTGATGGCCATAAATTATGGCAACTTGTACCTTTATAAATGGTAATTTTGATTTCTCACCTGTGTTTTATGAAAAATCTTGGGTGAATAAGACCCCAATTAATGTAATTATGTAGAGTTTGTCATTTTGGGGTTAAAAGTTACCATCAGTGAATTTAGTACATCTAATCTGTGTGTTTCATTAGCTAATTTGTGAATAAATAACTATCTGATATCCTATAAGTTAGTACTGACTCAAATATGTATTTGTTTAATCTCTTTGCTAGTCCTTTTTCATCTCTGACTATGTCCTTTTCACTATGATCTTCAAATGGTGGCTCTGTCACTTCTTGTATATCATGTGGTATGTCCAGAGCCATGAATCGAGCTAGACTACATTATTTTACTTATGATACTACATGATTTTTATGGAGAAAGAGGAATTTCATAATCGCCCACAAATTAAGCATAAGCCATTTCTGTACAACATAGTTTTATGACATTGAGAATAAATTGGCACTTAAGAAAAAATTTTGTTGTAAGTGCATGTGAATATTGAATATATAGCATATGAAAACAAACTTATACCTTTTCTCGTTTAGGGAATGAATTTTACATAGGCCTTCAGTAAATAAGCATTTTTGTAGATTGATTCTTCTTCCTATGATTTATGTATGACTCCTGTCATAAGAGACACTGCTGATTGGCCTTTCATTTTCCTTTCTTGAAGAACTTGCTAAGTAAACCTTCTAAAACTTCTTGTGGTAAACCATGATTACATCATATGGTTTTGACAATTAAAGGGTTCATTGGATTTTTATGCTGGCCGTTAAATACAATAATCATTAGTTCATACAAAGTATAAGAGATCTGGATGTCTATCTCCTTTTACTTTTAAATTGTAGTTAAAGTGACCTCCTGTTTGAGCTTGAATTTTGCTATTCCAAGTTTTTTTTAGTGATGAAGTTGAGCAAACCAGTGAATGACCCATGAACCTTTAGAATGGTGCAGTAAAAAACACTGTATAATTTTCTGGCCCAGATTTCTATCTCGAATGTCAGCAAAGTTTTCTGTAAAGGACCAGTAGTAAATATTTTGGGTTTTGTGGGCCCTAAGGTCTCTGTCACAACTACTCAACTCTGTTCTAGTGTATAAGTAGCCTGTAGACAGTATGTAAATAAATGAGCACAGCTGTGTTTCAATAAAACTGTATTTACAAAAACAGGTGGCCCCATTTCTCCAAAGAGCACGTACAAATGGCCAACGGTCACATGAAAAGATGTTCAATGGTATTAATCATTAGGGAAATGCAAATCAAACCATTTTGTACCCCACTGGCATGGCTATCATTTAAGAAAAATGGAAAATAGTTAAGTGTTGGTGAGGATTTAGAAAAATTGGAACCTTTGTGTATTGCTGGTTGAAATATAAAATAGTACAGACACTGTGGAAAACGATTTGACAGATCCTCAAAAAGTTAAATGTAGGATTACCATGTGACCCAGCAATTCTACTCCTAGGTATATATACCAAAGAATTGAAAACAAGATATTCAAATACTTGTGCACAAATATTAATAGAATTACTATTCACAATAGCCAAAATACAGAAATCATCCAAATGTTGATCAATGGATAAATGGATAGTTAAATAGTGGTATATTCATACAAAGGTATATTATTTAGCCTTAAAAAGGAACAGACCTCAAAAACGTTATGCCAAATTAAATAAGCCAGACACAAAAGGTCACATGTGATTTCATTTATATGCAATATCCAGAAGAGGTAAATCCATAAAGGCAGAATGCAAATTAGTGGTTGCTAAGAGCTGTAAGAAGCAGGAATGAAGAATGTTGTCTACTTTGGGGGCAGTAAAAATATTTTGGAACTAGATAGACGTAGTGGTTGTATAATATTATTAATGTACTAAATGCCATTAATTGTATACTTTAAATTGCTTAATTTTATTTTATATGAATTTCACCTCAATAAAAAGAAAAGAAAAAGAAAGAAAAAACAGGCAGTGACTCTGACTGACCATAGTTTGCTGATTCCTGCTTTCCCTAATGCATGAGTATCTTCCATTTCCTATCTCTGTGAAATCTCTTATTCTTTGATGTCATTTTGATTACTTGTGACTATGTTTTGAAATAGTGGAAAAAGCTTTTATGGCCTTAATGCAACATGACTCCCGAGAACTGACAAAGAATGTAACACCAAAATTTTCTCTGAGGACTTTGTCAGTCACTTTAGTATTTGTGATTTAAAGAGAGAAATAAAACTTATGGCTACTGGTCTTAATAAAAATATTTATTAAGCTACCTATATATGTATATTTATACATGTGTGTGTATAAATGCATTCCTCAAAAATTCTGTGCCTGACCCTTAGCCTCTATAACATTTGTAATGGAAGACACAAACATTAACAGAGCATATATAGATGAAATCCTGTATATGTATATAATATCTCCAAGAATTCTTATATCTTCATCCAGTGGAGCAGGGATTGGCAAACTGTGGCTCTCAGGCCATAGCCAACCCACTGCTTATTTTTGTAAGTAAGTGTTTTTTAATAGCAGCTTTATCGAGATACAGTTCATATATCACGCAGTTCACCCATTTAAATTGTACAATTCAGTAACATTTAGCACATTCACAAAATTGTGCAACCATTACCACAATCAGTTTTAGAATATTATATCACTCCAACAAGAAATCCCACATCCATTAGCAGTCACTTTCCATTTCCCCTAATCCCGCAACCCTTGAAATCACTGTTCTTTCTATTTCTATGGATTTGTCAATAATAGATAGTTCATGTAAGTGAAATCACATGTGATCCTTCACAATTGACTTCTTTCACTTAGCATGGTGTTTACTAGGTTTAACCGGTATTGTAGCATATATCACTATTTCATTTCTTTCTATGGCTGAAAAATATTCCATTGTATGAAAGTATCACATTTTATTTATTTACTTATCAGTTCATGAACAATTAGGGTAGAGTATTTCATCTTTTGGCTATTATTAATAATGTTTCTATGAAAATTTGTGTACAAGTTCTTGTGTAGACTTATATATTTGTTTTTCTTGTATATATACCTTGGAGTAGAATTACTGAACATATTTTAACTCTGTGTTTTAACAATTTGAGGAACTATCTGATTATTTTCCAAGGTAGCTACACCATTTTACATTTCCAGAAGCACTTTATGAGGGTTCTCATTTCTCTATACCTTCATTAATAGTTGTTATTATTATCTGCTTATTAATAAAGTTTTATTGGAACACTACCACACTCATTCATGTACATATGGTCTATGACAACTTTCACAGTATAGTGGCAGAGTCGAGTAGCTGTGGTAGACACTGTATGACTCACAAAGGCCAAAATTTTTACTCTCTGACCCTTTACAAAAAAAATGTGCCAGCTCCTGCTGTAGAGGTATTCTTATGAAGCTGAAGTTAATCGTGTTTTGGACATCTTAGTGAAGTTTGGTAATAGAGGAATTCTCTAGTACATTCCTTTGTATAACTTTCTTAGTGGTCTCCAGAAACCTATAGTTGCTTAAAACAAAGTAAACCTGTATAACCAGTATCCAAGATACCCAATGATATCTGTTAGATAGAAATTTGATGATTAAAAAAGAGAAGACAATTCATTGTTATAGTTTATTATCAAAAGCTTTGATATAAACGGTTAAAAAAAATACCAGAAAAGGTAAGTATAATATAGTATAAAATGTTAAATAACAATAAATATGATATCTCAGAACATGTAAAATATATATCTTGGAGTATCAGAAAGTGTGGAGAGAAGAGTTGAATTTTTAAGGCAAAAAATGGTATGGGGAGGGAATTTTCAGAGAAAATCCATACTGGACAGACTTTTGGGGGGATAAGGCAGGTGTTAAATCTTGGAAAAACCTTACATGCTCACTTTATTCCCAGAGGCAGCTACAGCCAAGTGAGCCCTGGCTTGTTTTCCAGTAAGGGAGCTCTGGTGGCTAAAGATATGGAGGGCTGCTATCGAGATCTTTCCTGTTTTGATCAGGAAAGAAAGACTATAAATGAGGAGTGCCACCTAGATGAGGATGGGGATAGATGAGGAGAAGAGAGGAAAGGTGCCTCAGTCACACAGAAAACTTGGTTTCTTGACCCTTTAACAGTTTTGTTTACTTCCAATTGTGTGTAGACAAATACCATTAAATGTGCTAGAAAACAACAGCTATGAAGGAGCCTTGGACTGAAGAGAGGGGGAGGGGTTAAGGAGCCTTGCCCAGAAGTTATTTTGGTCTTCTGTGGCCATACAAATGTGTAACTTAGCAACTGTGTTCAACTATGAGGTACACTATGCTGCTTTGTATGATTATGAAGTGTGACTTGTTTTAAACAGAGCCACTTTCATTATACAGGAGCTTTATTCCTAGGGGATTTGTTAATTAAGGATCTCAGTCATACAGTTCTATTTTAAATGTATTGTAGAAAATCACAGGCCTAGGCTAGGGAACAAGCCAATAATGCATGAGATGCCTGGCATCTCTTTTGTGAATTAACAGGTGAAAAGATCTTTGAAGCCAACTCAGAACTGGGAAACTTGACAAAGCATCTGAAATATAACCTGTCTGAACTCTCAAACTATTACTAGAGCAAAACAACATGTACATACATACTCTAAATTAAAAGAGGTTTGAGTGGCTGATATGGGATATTTTCATCTTTCCACACTTGTAGTGAAGAATTGCTTCTTGTATAAAATAATTGAGTTCACATCAACAAATTATTTTCAGTACATCATTCACCAAGTCAAAGAACTAGTCATATTCTTTAGAATCTCAGTGTTGCTTTGATAAGTATGAAATATAAATGAATCTGTTGATCAATAATGAATTATAGAATAAGGAATTAACATTAGTTACATGAGAAATAAATTCATTTAAAATTAAACATAGTTGAGATGGGAGAGAGTATACTGCTGTCATTGGAGGTAAAAATTTAAGGAAAGCAATGAAATAGTTTTTATTAGGTGAAATAGGAATGGTTTCCTGGAGGAGCTGAAAATTTTGCAACAGTCTGAATGACCAAAGAGATATTTGGTGAGCCCCATGGTAAGAAATACAATCAGATCTTATTTCTTAACAGAACCAGATGTAGCAGCAGAATGACCAAAGAAAAGATTTTATGAAATTAACATAGTACTGAGCGAAGAAGTCACTTTAGATTTCTTGTGGCAAATTTTTTAAATGAGTTCTCTGGAGTGGTTCTATATACTTCCCCTCTACCCTCCTTTCTTAGCATTCATCCACTGTTAACATTCTATTAAAACCAATGTCAATGTAATTTCAGGGTAAACTCCCCAAACCATTGGCCTTTACTCAATTCTCATCCTTCATGATTTCTTTACCATAATCGATGTACCTTCTCAAAACTATTCATTGGTCTTAATGACACTGTGCCATCCTAGTTTTCCTTTTGCTTTTTAAAAAATGTCCCTTCTGTATCCCTCCTTATCTCTTTTCCCCTCCTTTTCTGTATTCATTCTCTTATAAGACTATATACTTTTCAAGTTACAGTTATATATAGTCTCCTGTCATAGCTTCAGAAAATAGATAGGTGATCTGTTACTATAGTTTAACATATAGTGGCTGATGGCAAAGCTTTCCTAAATGAAGAGGAGGAAATTGAGGCAGAGAGGTGCTTTGTAATTTAGTAAGTGTTAAAATAATGTATTAATGTTGGATCTAACTTGAACTTAAGGTTTCTGATTCCCAGGCTTGTTTTAGAAGATGTTTTTAGCCCTTTAGAAGATATTTTTCCAGGTTTATTCTATCAGCACATCTTGAGCATTTTTTGCTTATCAGTGCAGTTGCTTGCTTAACTAAATTATCCAGTCCTTAAACACTAATGGCTCTAATTTGTGAGTACTCAAAGTTTGGTGAGCGAGAATATATTAAGGAAACCTAGTAATAGAACCTGTGCCATGAGAAGGCATTTTAATTCCTCTTTTGCCAAGACTGTGTGAGAGAGAAAGGGAGAGAGAGAAAGGAGGGATCAGATCCTACTTTTGCCTGTTAGGTTGCTTAGCTACATAGTTTATTTAATTCTAGTTCAGTTGATAGCACATTAATCAAAAAGAACATCCATTTTGTGACCGATTCAATGACTGAAATAGCCTGCTGCCAGGAGTCCCTTAATATATGTAGCATATTTGTATATTTAGTAAGACTATTTGGGCCTGCAAGTATAGCAGAACAAAGGATGACGCACCTGGCAACCAACTTTTGTTGTCGTTGTTCTCAATGTTCTGTGTTATTACAGAATAATATTTTTAACATGAACCAGAATCTGACTGTCTTCTTGGAGTAAGTGGAGCAAAGTTTCTAGGTGGTCTGCTCCACAGTATAATATTTAAATATATCATTAGTGCCAGCTGTTCACCTGTAGTTCAGGGTGCCTCATAGAATTTCTTGGATGAATTGTAAATTTTAGCAGCCAGTAATTTTCTTATTACTTAATTTTGGTTTACTTAGCAAATGCTCTAAATTTATATAATCTTTTCACCCCCAAAAATTTGCCATCAAAGTAGCATTTTAAGTCCAATACAGTGCTTTGCTTTTCATTGAAATAAAGCATTGACCTTTGAAGGTCATATAGGCTTGCTCATAGTTTATGACAGGGAAGATGTACATTTTTAAGTTTTTTTACTTTTAATTATGAGAAATCCAAATATATACACAGATAGAATAGTATAGTGGATTCTCCATGTATGCATATATCACCCACCTTCAACAACTATTAACCCACGGTCATTTTTTAAAAAACAAAATTTGAATTAACGAAGTTGGAAAATGAATTACAGATTCTCTGTTTACATCTAAGAACTTGATAGAATTTAGAGATAATTTGGAAAGTTCTGGAAATAATAACAAAAATAAATATGTATTCTACAAAGTAATTTTAAGCGTTTTACTTATATTAAATGATTAATTCTTACAAAAACTCATTTTGTGGGAACTATATTACTACAATTTTATTTTAAAAAATCATCTGAGGCACAGAAAGGTAAAGTAATATATCTAAGGTATCCAGCTTTCAAGTGAAATAATTGGGACTTGATCCCAGGAAACCTGGCTCAAAAATCTATATTATTAACCACCACAAGGAGGATAAGATGGGGAAAATAAATATGGTCAATCAGAAATGAAAGCTGTATTGTGATATTATAATGTATGCTAATAGGCAAATTCAAATTTTATGAAATTGATTAGCTCAACTTTTCAGGCCTACATCTGGTTCACAAAGTAAAGGCGTGCCTGTAGATTGAAAGAGAACCTAATTAAGATGGCAGAAACCCTCTGATACAAGTTTTATTTTGTAGTCTGTATTGTATTATACTATATCATCTTAATTAAGATCCCTTTGGCTATAAGTAACAGAAAACCCAATATTTTGTTTAACTAAACAAAATATCTTTACATGTATCTTGGTAAGGGGCTCACTATTTGCGCCTATCCTTCCCGTATTTTTTTTGCTCAACAAATATTAAATGAATGCTTTTCACTCTAAAATGCTTGAGTTGAAATCCAAAGGATGAATAGGAGTGAACTGGCAAAGAAAGGAGTGAGTAGGAGAGATTCTGGATAGAAGAAACAAGACTCAGTAGCCTTAAAAAAAATTCCTTGTATGTTCAAGGGACCAAAAAAAGACTAGTGTGGTGAGCTCAGAGAATAAAGGGAAGAGTGGTTAAAAACAACAACAACAACAACAACAACAACAACAACAACAACTAGGTTTGAGACGTAGGCAGAGGTCAGACCCTGCAGGGCATTGTAGGCTATAGTGAAGGTTTTAGCTTCACATTAAAGATTTTTTTGTTTATTAATTTTTATTATGGTGACATTGCTTAATGAAATCCAGTAAGTTTCAAGTATACAATTTAACAATAAGATATATATATATATATATATATATATATATATATATGTGTGTGTGTGTGTATATATATATATATATTTACACTGTGTGTTCACCTCTCATAGATTTCTTTCTGTCACCACATATTTGACCACCTTACCCCGTCTTCCTCTCCCCTCCTGCCTCCCCCCTACCCTCTGGGAACCACTAGTCTGTTGTACATGTCCATAAGTCTCTGTTTGTTTGTCCTGTTCCTTTGTTGCTTTTAGGTTTATATCCCACACATAAGTGATATCATGTGGTTTTCAACTTTTTCTGTCTGGCTTATTTCACTTAGTATGATTATTTCAAGGTCCATCCATGTTGTTGCAAATGGCCGTATTTCATCTCTTATTATGGCTGAGCAATATTACATTGTATATACGTACCACAGCTTCTTTATCCAATCTAAAGTTTTTTTTACTTTTTATTTAGAAATAATTTAGACTCACAAGAGGTTTCCAAAATAGTCTAGGGAGTTCTAGTGTATCCTTTACTATATTTCCCCAGTCATAACATCTTAAATAACCATAGTACAATTGTCAACACCAGGAAACTGGCATTGACACACTACTAATAAATTACAGGCCTTTTTTTTGTATTTAACCAGTTAGCTATACTTATTTAAAAGAGCACTCTGAATGCAGTGGAAACAATGCTTTGGAGAACTAGAGTGGATGTGAGGAGGCCAGTGCAACTGGTGAGGTGAGGTGATGGTGACTCAGACTAGGGTGTTGGCAGTGAAGATGCTAAAAAATTATATTCAACAGATATTTAAGAGGTGAAATAAACAATACTAGGTGATTCATTTAATAGGATATTGAGAGAAGAAAAGTTGAGGATGACTTTTACATTTTTGGTTTGTAGAACAATATAGAAGGTGGTGCTCTTCACTGAGATAAGGACTAGGTTTGTAGTGGGAAGATTGGAAGCTTCCCCTTGGATAGACAGAACTGTTGAGTAGGCAGCTGGATGTGAAACTCAGAAGAGGGGCTACTTGGTATTCTATAATATGGATTTATTTAATTACTGCAACATATTTAATAGCCCATTCCTGTTAGTCATCAGAATTGATTTTAAAATATTTCCTTTTACAAACAGTGAGGCAGTAAACATAATTGTGGCTAAATCTTTGTTTAACATCCTTAATTATTTCCTGAGGATAAATTCCCAGAAGTACAACTTCTGAACCAAAGAACATGTATATTTTATATTTAACACTATTCTCTAAATCATTAAAAACATAACTAGATACTTCAGTAGTGATTTTTAAGTTACAGTGTTTGGTGTGGATAATTTTGAGATTTCCTAGTAGACTGTAAAATTGCTATTAAGCACCAAGAGACATCATAAGCAGTCAGAAAAGTTTGTGGTGCTATCTGTGGAATCAGTGGGTTCCCAGGCATGAGACAATGTTCAATATTTTAAAAGAGGCTAGAGGTTGGATAGTAATGGAAAGGAAGTGAGAAAAATATGCAAAGAAAGAGCCATGTCTGAAGTTCTATCAGCCACTAATAGAGTATGTTGTGATAGTAACCATTTTTATCCATTTCTCACTACATATTTTTTTATTTAAAATATTGGATCATTTCTCTACTTTTTAGGAAAGCAAATTTTGTTTCTATAGAATTCATTTTATAACAATTTTTGCTGTTCCTTTAAGCAAAGCATATTTGAAAAGTTACTCTGATAAAGACTTGTATTTTCTATGACCCCTGCACATTTACCAATGCCAGAACCATGTTGCACCTGAGAGTATTGTGGAGACTGTTTAATGCACAGTTCCAAATTAGATCCAGGGTTTGCCTTATTCAGCTACATTTATGATGTCTCCCTTGTTGGCCAGAGCAGGGCCTGATATCTAAGTAGAATGAAGACTATTTCCTGTGTGTAATACATTCTTTGAAACAGATAACTGCAGTCCAGGGGAAAGAGCATTAAAACAATACTTTTAAAAATTTAGGGAAAAGTATAGAAAAATGTACTTATGACCTTGGGGTAGAGAAATTTTTTTCTTTTAGAAATGTATTTTAAATGTCATAGTATAAAATAATATATAAAATATATACATAAAATTTGAAGATTACAAATTGAATACCTGTACCTACTACCTATCTTAGGACTTTGACAGAATTGTTTGAGATAAACCAATGAAAAGTTGATAACTTTGACACATTAAAATTTTTAGTTTCTTTTCATCAAAAGACAACACTAAAACATGAAAATACAGTCCACAAATTGAAAGATGTTTGTAACACATGTAACAGACAAAGGATTGTTAGCTAGAATATATAATTTCTCAAATCAGTTTAAGAAAAGATACCCATTAGAAAAATAATTTCAATAAACAATTTACAGAAGAGAAAGAGTATGTATAATCAATAAACATGAAAAGAGTCATTCTTATTAGCAGTCAGGAAAATGCAAGTTAACACTACTAAGTTAACATTTCATGCCTATCAAATTTGCAAAAGTTACCAAGTCTGACCATTTCCAATTTGGGGCCAGGATGTAGAATGCTGAGATATTTTCTACACTGCTGGTGGCAGTGTACATAAGTAAAATGACTTTTGAAAACAATACGGTAATATCTATGAAAGTTGAAGATGTATATAAGCTATGAACCAGCACTTTTACTTCTAGGTGAATTCCTAGAGAGATTGTCTCATGATAAATCAGGAGAAATGCACATGAATATATTTTTAAGGTCACAATTGTTTCTAATAGCAACATTGGAAACAATTTAAATCTCCATCAACAGGGGAATGGATAACCATAAATTATGGTATATTTATACAATCGAATAGTATACAGTAGAGGAAAATAATCAACTAGAGCTACATGAATCTATATAGGGGAATATCACAAACAGTGCTGAGCAAAAACAGCAAGTTTCAGAATACATGTGTGTGTTTATATATAGGTATACATATACATATACAGCATATACAGTTTATATAAAATTTAAAATATCCCAAACAATTCTATATATTTCTTAGAAATATATATTTTACTTAGAAGTATATAGAGAGAGGCATGGAAATGATAAATATGAAATTCAAGATGGTATTTAACCACTGGGCAAAGAAGGGAAAGGTAACCAGGAATAAGGTACATGGTAGGGTTTCAACTGTATTGACAATGTCTGATTTATTAAGTTGAGTAGTAGGCACATGGGTATTCATTGAATTATTCTTTGTGCCTTTTTATAAATTTTAAACATTAAAAAATGTTTTTAACAGTATTAGATTGGATTTAGTCAGGAGGAGACCCTACCTTGCCACTAACCAACTGTATGACCTTATGAGGAAATCACTTCTCAGAGAGAACTAGAACAACTTGTACAACTGCAAAAGGTAGGCCTATTTTAAAATAATTGTCAGATTATAACAAGCACTTGCCAGTGATGGTCTGATAATATGTAGGCTGTTTTTCTGAGTTTCACCCAAATACATTAAAATAGAAGAAAATTATGCACAAAGTCCACAAAATACTAAAATAAAACCTTGTAATGCCAGACACCTTGCCTTTGATTTAACACATACCTCACCCCATTGTGTTTAAATTGTTTTGAATTCTTTAGTCTATCCCTATCATGATATCTTGCTCGGCCTACAAATAGAAGATTCTACATGACTGAGAATCAGTCATCTGTATTTGAAGACCTGAAGCAAGCAAGCTTAAGTGCTTCAAGAGAAGATCCAGTAGTTACTGTGTTTTTCCTTTAGTATGTTGATTTTTATGGGTGGCAATAATAATTACATATAGCTGATACGAATGGTAAATCTTTTTGAGGCGCATCTATATAAACCTTCTGTAAACATTCTTGTATTGAAATGGATTTGTCTTCTTAGCATTTGAAAAGGATGAATCAAAGGGCAATTTTTTAAAAACTCGTTTTAGAAAAATGGTTCACATACCATGCATGATACCTCACATTACTGAATTCTATTGTTCTTAATCATTATCTTAACTTATCTTTGAAAAAGGCTGTGTTTTACTTTCTAATATTTCTTTGATATAAAGTAGAGAAGATTTATAATTATTTCTTTAGAGACATACAACTCAAAGGATCATAGACATCAGAGCTAGAAACAAAGTTATTTAGTCTACTGAGGATGCTGAGGCTGTGACTTAATCCTTGTCCCCGCATATATGAAGTATTTCTTTGAGAGGGTGCGAACCACCAGTTCTCTCATGAAGACAAAGCTAAAAGAAATGGGCTTGAACTGTATCGAGAGTGTTCAGTTACACATAAGAAAGACATGCTCAATGATGAGGTTTATTAAATACTCAATCAGTCAATCAAGGTAGATAGCTGAATCTCACTCCTGAGAAATATCTTGTGAAATAGGATAGGCAGTCATCTAACATGATTGGCTAGTGGGAATGATCTTCATATAACTAAATGGTCTCTTAGGACTCATTCCAAATTTTGGATTTTGTAAAAACAATTTAATTAAAACCTGTTACCAAAATAAATGTTGTTTTTTAAGACTAGATAGAATTGTTTAATAAATTTACAGTAAGTGTCTACCAAATTGGCATAGAAATCTAGAATACTCTGGAGCCTCATTATGTTATAAGACATTTGTTATTGATATTGTTATTGTTTCAACTGGAGCATCAATCTAATAGATGAGAAAACTCAGGATCAGAGATTATGTAATTTGTCTAAGGTCATAAAGTGGCACAGGACTAGAACCTAGCTCCATATTTCTGCTCCTGGTTGAGAGTTTTCTATCACATCACCCTAGTGACCTTGGGCTTTCTGTTATGGGACTTCTTGGAGGTGAGAATTTTTTCTTTCAACAATGGCTTTCTGAAACATCCTAACTAACTCCTGAGATGCCCTGAACCAACTTACTCAAAGTCAAATTCTGTTTTGTATCAGAGCTATAAGAAGTGTAGGAAGAGTTTCAAAAACCTTGAAATTAAGAAGCATTCTGGCCTTCTCTGCCTATGGAGGGGCCTGGGTAGTTATGTGCATAGTCAGTCATCTCTCATTATGCTCAAAGGAACCAGGTTAACTTTTGCTCACTACTAAATCTATGGTGCCTGGCATAGAGAAGGTACTTAAATATCTGTTAAACGAGTTAATAGATGTAAATGAAATTAGCCTTTTTTATTATTAAACAGGCACATATTGTTATATTGGGCCACTGGTTATTTTTAAAGCTGGGTATGTTCTCTCTTTTGTTTTTCAAAATTCTTCTCGAAGATAAATCTTCTTTTATTTTTTACCCTCTCCACTTAGAAACATGAGACAAAGCTAAATGAAATAAAAAAAAAAAAAACACGTTGCACTATTTCCCAGGTAGGAGCTTCTATGTTGGTTTGCATCTTGTGGTTAAGTCAAACTCACTGCAGCAATTAACAACATGTTATGCTATTAAACTCAGCACCAACACAAAATGCTTTAATTAAGCAACCACATGCCTGAGATGCTGGTTGAAATTAAGCAGCTGTGGTCCCTGCTTGTACTCTAACTCAGACAATATTGATCAGGACATGTTGTGTGTGTAAGAGTACTCAAAGCTCTACAAATGACAAATAGGTTTTCTAAATTATGTACATGCACGCGTTTGACTTGATAGATAATATGCACTGAAATAGGAAAACCCAATATACAAAAATCTGAATTTTAAGATGAATAAAGCAAGGTTAAGTTGCACCATGTCTACTATTTATTGACTACTATGTGCCAAGTATTATGCTGAGGGCTGTCTATATTTTTTTCTAATTTTCTCAAAAACTGTATATGATAGACATTATCTTCAATACACAGCAAAAAAAAAAAAAGGCTTGGAGAAGTTAAGTACTTTACCCATTGTCATATTGTAAATAAGACAGAATTTAAGGCCAGATTACCTGAATTGATAATCTATGATTTTTCTACTGTACCATCTACCTTTTGTGATGTAGCAGAAGGAACATCAAATAGATAATCAAGCTATCTGGAGTTTAGACCTTATTCTGCCTTGAGGAAATCACTTAATCCCTCTAGACTTCAGTTTTTTTGTTTATGTAATGAAGAAAAATTATTTATTGTCCATGTTAGGGTATGCCTATGGTGACAGTATTTCCTAAATGAATAGTCTTGACTCATTCTCTGAACAGAAGAGAGTATTTAATATTGTAATTATCAACATAGCTAAGACCTTTTTGTATTTAATTGGAAGTACATATTTATTCATCCAACAAATATTTGTTGAATACTTAAAATATTCAAGGCATTCTGCTCTGTGCTACGGTTGCAATGGCATGAGGAGTCAAAAAGACAATAAAGCCTACCTTCATGAGGCTTGCAATAATTTAGTGGGAGAGATAGATACTATAAATCACCAATAAATGTAAAATTTATATTATGTTACATGCTACAAAAATAGAGAAATATGAAGTCATGAAAGCATATGATAGGGTGCCTCAACTCAGTCATGACAATGAGGGAGGCTTTCCTGAGGAATTGATAAGGCTGAGATCTGAAGGAAGAGTGGGAGTTAACTAGACAGAGAAGGGGAATAGGTAAGAGATTTCCAAGAAAAGAGAATGACATATCCAGGATCCTGTCATAGGAGAGAACATGGCAAATTTGAAAAAAATGAAAGGATTCAAGTATAGCTGGATCAGAAAGGAAGAGGGAGAGAGTGAAACAAGAGGAGGTTGAAGGGTGGATAGAGACTAAACCATACCAGGGCTCATCGGCCATGTTAAGAACTTGGTTACATTCTGGTAAATCCAGCTTGCTTTGGATTATTCAAAAGAATGATGTAGTTTTATATTGTATACTTATGTTTACCCAGTGTTTTATGGAAAAATTATGTGGTTATATGCCTTCCACACATCAACAAATTAAGAAGAGTAAACCAAGTTGGTAATGAGTGACATACAGTTGTGAATAGGAACTAGGAAGAAAATTCTATAAAGTGGAATTAAAATCTGACACATGGTGTCTTAAGAGGATTCAATCTGCTAAGTAGGAAAAATTTAAAATATAGCATATTCTCTCTATGAGTTTGTTTTGTTTATTTTGGCTTTTGGATTCCACATATAAGTGAAACGCATGGAATTTGTCAGTGTTTGATTTATTTCACTTAGCATAATACCCTCTAGGTCCATCCATGTCATCACAGACAGATTTCATTCTTTTCTATGGCCAAGTAATAGTCCATTGTATATGTTTATCAGATGTTCTTTGTTCATTCATCTATTGATTGACACTTAGGTTATTTCCATATCTTGGTTATTGTAAATAATACTACAGTGAACATATGGGTGCATAATGTGGTTATGTTAAGAAGAGTTCCTATCTTTCAATGATACTGAAATATTTATAAATAAAGGGATATCTGTATATTGTTATAAAAATATATAATGTATTCTTTGAACAGCTATTGTATGAGATACTGCTAAATAAGAAAAATAGTGCTCTATATAAGTAAGAGCTAAAGTAAATGGGACGAATTAGTACTGATTAGAAGTAAGAGAAAGAAGAAATGGCTTTGGGCTATTGTAGTCTGGGAAAATATTATGAAGATGATTGAAGTTGAATTCATCCCTGGGTACTGGGTAAGATATGGATTACTGGAGGAGGGCGTATTAGATACCTCTACTGTGTCTCAAAAAACACAAAATAATAATTTCAGATTTTGAAGGATAGAAAGGGAAAAATTGATTTCTTACACTTTGCCTCTGCTACCATAATTCTCCCATCCACTCGAAGTAAATAAAGACAAGTTATGGAGTTATTTTCTAGACCCCATCGTGTGTGTGTGTGTGTGTGTGTGTGTGTGTGTGTGTGTGTGTGTGTATCTAGCAACCATTTCTAATGCCATACACTTTCAAAGTACAGCAGTACCTTAGAGATCATCTAAGGTACTCATTAAGGTACTGCTGTACTTATTGAATAGATGGGAAATAGGCTCCAACCATGCCTTAGTTGAGAGCTATCTGTGTTCCCCATCTGATCACTAAGAGGGGGTGTTGAGAGAGAGATTATTTAAAGAAGAAGTGGGAGCAGTAGGCGACCTGAGTGTATCAATATAAAGGATGTGAACTTTGGGATTTCTAGTCAAGATAACAGAGTAGGTAGACACTGTGCTCGACTCCTCTCATGAACACAATATTACAACTAAGAACCAGCATTGAGAATCTTTGAAGTCTAGCTAAACAGAAGTTCTACAACAAAGGATGTACAGAAGAAGCTAACGAGACTGGTAGGAGAGAAGGAGATGTGGAATGGGCTGATCCCACACCCAGGAGGGATATCTCAGCTGCATAGGTCCTCCTAGAGGAGCGAGGAGTCCCAAGCCCACACTTGGCTCCCCAGCCCAGGGCACCAGTGCTGAGAAGAGGAGTCTCCACAATTCTGGCTGTGAAAACCAGTGGAAATAATGGCTGAGTGACATGCAGGATGGCTGGAGTTGCAGCCCTCCCTCTTAAAGGGCCCACACATGGACTCACTCACGACTCACTTGCTCTGAGGTCCACCACTGGGGCAGCAACTTGAAAGGCACCAGGGATAGGTGAGGAGGAACTGAATTGTCTGGCTTCAAGGTGAAGGCTGGAGGGGGAACTTTCTCCCAGACAGAAGTTCTAGGAGGAGCCACTGTTCCACTATGGAGCCCTCCCTGCTCCTGGCATGCAGATGCAGGCAGCCACTATATCTGAATCTCCACCAACCAGGCTGACAATAGTCATCCTGCCCAGATAATTCCCCAAAACCCTGACCAACTCAACTTGTGGGCCCACTCAAGCCAACTCAGGTGGCATTTCCATACAAATGGACTGTCTTGGTTCATGCTGGGAATTTTCCTAAAATCTCTCAAAGGTTCACAGCCCCAAACAAACAATATCTGGCCTCAGTGTGCCCCATACCTCTTGCTGAGCAGCCATAAGCCTAGAACTAGCAGTAGCCAACCTCAGATTGTGACTTAGCCTCTCAAGGCACCTCTAAGCCTAGTGTGGGTGGCAGCCATCTCTGGATTGCTTGGTGGCTCCTGCCAGGTAGCCCCAGGCAGGGCACAGGCTACAGCTGGACTTAGCCCACAGCAGGGCCCCTTTCTAGAGGACCCAAGACTGCCATGCTCAGTAGCCCAGTCTGCCAGAGCACCACCTGGGGCCACACCCAAGGGCAGAGCATGCAGGCAACAGAGCCCTGCTAAAGTGAATCCTGCTTTGTGGGGTCAGCCCCTGCATAATAGTTCCTACAATATAGTCATAGCCAGGCCTCACAACCAATGACCCAAGAGTCAGCCCCTCCCATTCTTGAGCGAACAGCAACCAAGGCTCAACTACAACAGGAGGCACAAACAATCCATACAGGGGACACACCTGAATCACTCAGCTCAGATGACCAGGAAGATTGTGCCACTGAGCCCCACAGGGCACATACTACATAAGGCCACTCTACTCAGCCTGGGAGATAGAGAAGCCCTACCTAATACAGAGAAACAAACACAGGGAGGCAGCCAAAATGGGAAGACAAAGAAACATGAACCAAGTGAAAGAACAGAACAAAGCTCCATAAAAAGAACTAAACACAATGGACAAGCAAGCTACCAGATGTAGAGTTTAAAATACTGGTTTTAAGGATGTTCAATGAACTTAGGGGAAGAGTAAATTAACTCAGTGATAAATTTAACAATGAGATAGAAAACATAAAAATGGAGATCGAAAACTTAAAAAAGAACCAGTCAGAAGTGAAGACTACAGTTACTGAAATAAAGAATACATTAGAAGGAATCAGCAGCAGATTAAATGAAACAGAGGATCAAATCAGTCATTTAGAAAATAAGGTCACAGAAAACACCCAGCCAGAACAGCAACAAGAAAAAAGAAACCAAGAAATTGAGGATCGTTTAAGGGGCCTCTGGGATAACATCAAGCATGGCAACACTGTCATCATGGGATACCAGAAGGAGAAGAGAGAGAGCAAGAAACTGAAAACCTATTTGAGGAAGTAATAGCAGAAAACTTCCCTAACTTGGTGAAGGAAATAGACATACAAGCCCAGGAAGTGTAGAGAGTTCCAAACAAGATGAACCCAAAGAGGCCCACACCAAGACACATCATATTTTAAATGCCAAACATTAAAGACAAAGACAGAATCTTAAAAGCAGCAAGAGAAAAGTAGTTATTTACAAGGGAGCTCCCATAATACTGTCAGTTGATTTCTCAACAGAAACTTTGCAGGCCAGAGGGATTTGTATGAAATATTCAAAGAGCAGGGACCTACAACCAAGATTACTCTCACATGCAAAGTTATTATTTAGAATCGAAGGAAAGGTAAAGAGCTTCACAAACCAGAAAAAGCTAAAGGAGTTCACCACCACCAAACTAGTATTACATGAAATGTTAGAGGGATTTCTTTAAGAAGAAGAAGGGAGAAAAAAAGATAAGAAATATGAATAATAAAATGGCAATAACTATGTACCTATCAGTAATTACTCTGAATGTAAATGGGTTAAATGCTCGAATCAGAAGACATAGAGTAGCTGAATAAATAAGAAAACAAAAACCTTACATATGCTGCCTACAAGAGACTCGCTTCAGATCGAAAGATACACAGACCAATAGGGATGGAAAAAGATATTTCATAAAAAAGGAAACGAGAAAAAAAGCTAGGATAGCAATAGTTATATCAGACAAAACAGACTTTAAAGCAAAGGCTATAGCAAGAGACAAAGAAGGACCCAGTAATCCCACTTCTGGGTATTTATTCAAAGAAACCCAAAACACTACTTCAAAGTGACACATGAATCTTTATGTTCATTGCAGCATTATTTATAATAGCTGAGATATGGAGGCACCCTTGTTGTTCATCAAAGGACAAATGGATAAAGAAGTAGTGGTACATATATACAATGGAATATTTACTACTTAGCCACAAAAAAAAGAATGAAATCTTGTCATCTGCAACAATATGGATGGACCTAGAGGGTATTGTGCTAAGTGGACTGAGTAAGTCAGACAGAGACAGACAAACGCCATATGATTTTACTTATATGTGGTATCTAAAGAACAAAATAAACAAAAACAGAAACAAACTCATCGACACAGAGAACATTTTGAGGGTTGCCAGATTGGAGGGAGTTTGAAGGTTGAGTGAAAAAGGGGAAGGGATCAAGAAGTGCAAATTGGTAGTTACAAAATAGTTATGGGGATGTAAAGTACAGCATAAGGAATATAGTCAGTAATATTGTGGTAACCATGTATGGTGTCAGATGGGTACTCGACTTATCAGGATGATCACTTCATAAGTTATATAAATCTCTATTCACTATGCTGTACACCTCAAATTAATATAATATTGTATGCCAACTGTAATTGAATTTTTTAATTTAAAAAAATACTCTTTAAAAATAAAAATAAAATTGTCAATGTGTTAAATGCTTACATAACACGTTTAATGCATATTGACAAAATACAGCAAACAAACAAAAAAAGAATGTGAACTTTGGAATCAGAAGACCTAGCTTCCCATTCCTGGTACTGCCAGGGGCCTTGAATAAATCACTTAGTATCACTGAACTTAAATTTTCTCAAGTATAAGATGGGACTAAGAAAAGTACTTTCTGTATAAGTAGGTATAATGGGTAAATGAAATCAGTAAAAAATTTTTATAGTAAAAAATACTTTGTAAATTATGAAACCTTATGCAAATATAAATTATGACTGGATATATCAAACCAAGTTGTATAACCAATGACTGCAACTATACTGACCTTAGAGTTGTATTTTTGCTTTCTCTTTTTTTTCCTATTTTATTAATGTTGTTATTTTGACTATTTGTTTATTGTATATTTATTATATGTCATTAATTACTGGGAAAAGATGTAAATTACAACCGAGAGGATGAGTTACCCTCCCAGCATCAATATGTGTCAATAAACAGACTATTGCCAACCTGAAAGCTCACCTCAACTTCAGTGTCCAGACTTTTTATTGAGGCTTCATTATGGAGATATGATAGATTGATTGCTCATGTGACTGAACTCAGTCTTTAGGTTGACTGATACTTCATGACCCAAAGCTCCCAACTTAAATGATATGGTTGGTCTTTCTGGCATGGCCAGGCCCCACCTTAAGATTCTCAGGTGTGTAATATACCTGCACTCCTGGGAAAAGTTACATGCGGTTAAGATCTTGCTGGCAAATATTATGTTTTATAAATATGTAATGTATCCCTCTGAAGGTTAAGGCAAACTGCAGCTGAGAGGATATTGAAATAAGCACTGAATATTAACTAAATCTATAAAGCAAAATTTTTTTCAATTGCTGATTGGATGAAGGCAGTAATCTTTATATTATTGGGTATGGGGGCCTTAATCCAGGAGTGCCATGGCATTAAGGTTGCAGTAATCTGCTATTAAATGTCATTCATTTTTTATCAGATTTATGCATTGACAACTTTGGGCTGTTGAAGGGAAGTACAGTGGGAATAATGCCTTCTTTCTTCGGCGGGTTTTATATAATGGGTCTTAGTTCCCATAGGCCTTGTTTGAATTATATTGGGCCATATTAATTATTTTAACTGTGTCAGGAGGGAGGTCCTTGAGGTGCCATTTGGCAAGGTTATTGTAAATTCCAAATACTTCATTTTACTTTAATCTGTTATTCTTTGAGTCAGAGCATTAATGCCCTTATGGGATATTTTGGGTCAATGAGCACTATGACCATGGGGAATTTAGGCAAGGTAATAGTTTCAACTGTTAAGATGAGGTATACTTGTTTGTCCTCTACTTTATGTTTGGTGACTCCCCTAAAAATATAGGGGGTACACTGTTTAAATATAGTGGATCCTCAGGTATAATTATAATTGGAGGCCAAGTATTGATTAAGGCCATGAAGATTTGCCAATTGGTGTATCTTGGTAGATGTTAAAATTAATTTAGAACCCATGTTATAGAGCAAAAGCCAATAGGTACCCTGTAAATTTTTCTATTGTATAAATTTTTAAAGTAAAATTTGGATTTCTAGTTGGGGAGTTGGGGTGAAATCATGAACCTCTGCCTTAGTTTTTGTTTCCTTTTATCAAGGTTTTTTCTTTTGTTTTTGTGGTTATTGGACTTACTTTGGGGGAGGAGATCCTCTCTTCCCTGCTCATATTTATAAGTTTCTTCCTCCAGAGATTCCCAGTTCAGTATCAGGGTTTAAGGGCCTCTCCTGTGATGATTGTTGCTTTATTGAGTTTAAGGACCGTGCTTAAGTTTAGTCTGAATTAACCTCATGGCATGTTGGCAAGCCACGGTACTCAATTGAACCCAAAGTTTTTGTTGGTCCTTTTTACAGATGGTATCCGCTGGATCTTTAAAAGGGATGCAAGTAAAGCATTTAGGGCTGCTTTTCATAAGGTACTATGCCACTGGGTGCCATGACTCTTTATAACCCTGAGGATCAGATTTTTTTTTGGTGACAGGCTGCAGCAGCAGTAGCAAATGCATTTCATAAAGTCCCAGTGAGCCATCTGATTTTCAGAGTGTAGACTTCAGCATGCTGCATGGTGACTACTCTTCTTCACATAACCAACCACGCAATGGGCTTATATATTGTACAGGATATAGTCTTTCCCCTGAATAATCTATAAAGTGAATGCCAAGGATTCATTAGGACATACAAACAACAGTCATAGGGTAAGAGTCATTTCCCTGAGCTTAACATTAGCCATACCTTATGCTAGAATCAAAACACATAATTCAATTGGAAACATACAGATAGGCCCCAGCTGATATCACAACCCAGGGCTACTTTAAGGAAGACCCCAGTCTCATCCTCCTATCCCTAAATGTTATTTACTGAAATTTATGAATTAAGTTGGTTAAATCTGTAACAGATGCTCAGTAGAGACATGGCAAACACAGTAATGTGCAGCACAACTCATAGCACAAGCTGGCCAGCAGGCAGCAGCACAGCTCAAAGTGCACCCTGGCCAGCAGACAGTAAGCCAAAAGCAAGAGAAGAAAGACCCCCAGATGGTGATGGTTATTGCCTCAACATCTTATAATGCCAATTGTCTCTTATAGTTACCCTGCAAGAAGTGGGATAAATCCCCCCACCCAAAATGTGGTTTGGATGTCAAGATTAATTATGTCACATACATGCTAAAAGACTATGAAAAAGTTTCTTACTGACATGATAAAGTTTTCTGGGGAGAGCAGGACTGGCTTCCAAGCCTGTATGAAGTGGCTTGAGGGAAGGGAGAAACAAGTGGCTTTGGTTTTTATGCTGGTTAGGTCTTAGGACCAAGGTGATGTTTACTATGCTTGCTGTGACTTGTATGGTTTGAACTTCCCTGCCAGCACCATGAGGAGTGCCCAGGACTTTCTTATCAGTTTGTCTTGATATGGGCAAAAAAGGGAAAGAAAGAAAGAAAGAAATGGGGCTTGAATGCTATCATTGGTTATACATCAAAAATGGAATCAGATTCTTCATTATAATTTTTATCTCTAAAAATAAATTTTAGAAGGCAAGGTAGAAGCTTGCCAGCTAAACAAGAAGACTAGGATGAAAAGGAAAGCATGTTCAACTTTTTAAAAAATGACTGGCATTTTAAAGTAGTGATCTTAATAATCTCAGATTTCTTCTCGTTAAATTCAACAGCTTTTTTTGTCATTATATTGAACATTAAAATGTAGTAGTGTTATTTTCCTTCTACTATGTAATTCTATTTTTAGGAGTCTTATATAGAGTTAATATTATGCTTTATTTTGAATATATATGGTTTTATTTCTAAAGATTTCTTATCTATCTTAAAATGAAGTCAAATATTGCCCCCCACAGAAGCCAAGATCTCTGGTCTGCATTAGTTGACTGCATTCTATATCACAAACTAGTGCTGTGTTGAGCAAATCTTTTATTCTGTGCCTCAATTCTTCATTTGTAAATAGATTTATCCAGTGAAAGATTTGAAGTATCTTCCATCAGACAGATGTTGAATGAGGCACTGAGCGTACAAAGCTGAGTAAGGCATCGTTCCTGCTCTCAAAGAGCTCATAGTCTGATGGGGGACATACATGTCTGCAATTGCACTGTGATATGGTAATTGCCATGTACGCAGTATTCATATGGTGCTGGGAATAATAATTATATGGATACTATTTTTACTATCTTCCTTACTAGGAAGGAAATCAATTGAGAACAACCATATTACAGTACTTTGAGATGTGTAAAGCAAAACAAAAGTACAAGTAAATACCCTGCTTCCTTTTGTCTAATTTATTCATTTTGAACTTAAGTACTTAGAGTTTTTGGTCCTCTTAAAATATATTTTTGGAATTTGAATTACTTTGGGACAGTGTTTGATGTATTTCTAATTAAGATTCAATTTTAGTTTCTAATGGTCTTATTCTCCAGATTATGGAACTGTGTGTTCCTCTTACCATAATGGCTGATTACTGCTCGAGCAAATGACACAACTTTGGTCCTCTTAAAATATATTTTTGGAATTTGAATTACTTTGGGGCAGTGTTTGATGTATTTCTAATTAAGATTCAATTTTAGTTTCTAATGGTCTTATTCTCCAGATTATGGAACTGTGTGTTCCTCTTACCATAATGGCTGATTGCTGCTGGAACAAATGACACAACTGTGCAGATTGCTAATACTATGAAATTATGGTTCCTAAAGACCTCAACTGGGCCCTTGGCATACCACTTAACAGTCCTTGTATATATCCTTAATTATTCCCCTCTCCTGTTGGCAGTGACTGCCATTGCAAACCTTCCCCACCTTTCTCATGACCACTACTCCATGCATTCTCCTTGATATAACCCCTGCCAGCTTCATCAGTCTTACCTCCCATCATTCTCTGAGATACAGCTGTGCTCCATGCCTATGTAAGTACTGAGTGGGCCATGTTGCCTGAGGTATCTGTGCCTTTGCCTATGCTATTCCTCTGCCTGGAATCCACCCCTGATACCAGGCTTAACTACTACTTTATTCAAGACTCATTTCATGTATCTGTACTCTGTGAGGCCTTCTTTAACAGCCCAAGCTTAGCTGAGTATTCCTTCTTTTGCAGTACCTTTAGACATAATATTTTCTGCTACTATAGAATGTATTATAATACTATATTGCACTCGTTTACTTTTATAACTGTCTTCTCTAATAAATTGTGAAGTCCTAGAGAGCAGGGACTATCTCATTTATCTTTGAATCACCAGCTTCTAGTATAGTGCCTGGCACAAGCATAAATATTTATTGAGGGAGAAAAGGGAAGGGAGAAACACAAATATTAGAAGTATTTAAAACCATTTTTTATTATTTTCAAACTTTAAGTTAATTTTCAATGGCATATCACTGTTTCCTTTTTCTCTCAACCTTTAGTAAAAATTCTTTCCATTTAATAGATGCTGAAATTTTTTAAAGAACTTCAACAAAGACAGCTGTCTGACAGCTGTACACCATCTGTGCTTTTCAGGCCTGGGTGAAAACATCTGGCTACTTGAGAATAGAAGCTCTGTACTAAAGGAGTTTCCCAGGCTGGTGGTGATTAGTATTCTACAAATATGCCTTGCATTGTCCCTCTCTGACATGATAATGTATACAACTTGTCCCTCTAAATTATGAGGTTTCTTTTTGTTTGTGCACCTCAGTGAAGGTAAAAAAATGTTAGCATGTTGCTACAGTTTTTTCCCCATAAAAATGCTTTTGTAATGAAAGACAACATCACAGTAAAGTATGTGATTAACCCAGAGGAGCCTGTACATGTGTACTCACACATTTCTGCTATTAGGCCACACTATGCTGTATGGAAATTTCTCTTTAAAGTAATCAAAGTAAATTTCCAATCTCCTTTTCTTTATTTCCCTGATTTGGAACTACCTTAGAATCTATTTTTCTTTTTTTATTTTTTAAAAAAGACTTGAAATAAATTAGGTTGCCTGTGTCACCTGCAGTGCCATCTAACTATACTTAACCCTCCTTGGTCAATCTCTTCTAACTTACTTACACAGACCAATTCTCATACGTGTCTTATTAATTACTATGAGTAGCACTGTACACACACATAAACATGGTTTGTCAAATGCCCTGTCTTTGATACAACTGTGAGTAGCTATCAGTAATGATACTTTGAATTTCCAAAATTGTGTCCAAATACCATATATTTCGGATTTCATAGCAATGATCCAGGTTCATCAAGTATCTTTTATGTTATATTCTGTAATCAAGGAATAAAATACTTCTTAAATGGTTAGTCTCATTAATAATTTAGAAGGTACTTGAATTTGTGCATTTGGTATTTATCCTTTATTAGCTTAACTTTAAGCATACAGATGGAAGTCTGATATGCCAGCGAGTGGTCAATAAAATGAAGTCGTGTGACAGTGGTGCCTAGCTCATCTGCAACACATTTTTCTTAAGAATACCCATTATATATCTATCTATTCCTGTTGTAGGGCACTTAAGTCCATGACTCTTGCTCCCACTAGAGTGCAGTCTTCTTGAGAGAAGCATTTTAAATTTAATTTTAAACTTCTGTAGCACCTAACATCATGTTTTGCATATATCAAGTCATTAACAGTTGATAGTTGAATATACTGGGTGAGTATGCCACATCTCTGTTATTGAGAATTGGGGCCCTGACTCTTTCTCTTCCAAATTTTGTAGGTATTCCCAGAGGTAGTAATGTTTTAAAGTAACTTACAAAGAAACTATAGTGTGTCCAGAGGAAGCATAACGTCTAGATGATATAGAATCCCTAAAAAATGGCAGAAGGACCTGGGTGCTAGAGCAGAGAACTGAGGGGCAACATAATACTTGCCTTTGAATATTTGAAAGGGCAGAACTAGAGTCGATGAGGTAGATTTCTGAAAAGCCAATATCAGCTTAAATTAAGGAACAATTTTCTAATATCTGAGATGCCTCATAATTGAGTGGGATGCCTTTAAACACTGAAGGTGTGTAAGCAGTAGAATGTTGACTGTGTGGAGTACATTATGTGGGAGATTAGGCTAAATGAGTTCTAACATCTTTCTGTTATTCTATTAAAGATGGAAAAGGCATTGAATGGCAGTCATGTTTTCTGTTATATCATATTTTTCATTAGCCAACCAATGAAACAGCCTTCTTTGCCTTTGTAAATTGTTATACCATCTTATTCAGTGGCAGCCAGTGCACCCATTTGCTCTTTCTGTTTTTTCTGCCTAGAGTATTCTTCTAGATAGAGCTTCAAATAACAGTGCCATTTTTGTCACTCATAGCTCAAATGCCATCACTTTAGAAAAGCCTTCCCTGGCCATTCTATTTAAAATAATCAAACCCCACTCCTCTATCTCCATCCCCTATTATTCTCTATCATATCACCTTTTTTATTTCCTTCAGAGAAATTGTTATACTCTGTAATTTTCTTGTTTGCTTTTTTCTGTGTCTCTCTATTTAAATATAAGCCCTATAATGAGCTTTGTCTGTCTTATTCATAGTTAAATCCCTAATTCCCAGGACAGTGCCTTGCATAAAGTAAGAACTTGGTAAATATTTGTTATATGGATAAATCAAGACCCTCTCTCACCTGTTGAGTTTTCTGTTATGTTAAAGCCATTCAGGATCTGAGAGGTCCTTGCTCAGAGACATTTTGTACTTCTCTACCACCCCAAATCAGGTATTTTGATGTCCAAAGCTGATAATTTTTCCATTTTTATTATGTGTTAAAAAGTGTCCCATTTTCTGACACTGTTTTCAATGATAGTTTTCTAAAATACAAAGACAAGAACTGGAGCATTCGTAAGAAAGAGTGTTACTGCAATTAAAATTTTGTGTGCTATATTTAAGAATAAATGATGGCCATAACAGATGGTTGTTTGCAAAGATATATGTAGGTGCTTGGTTACTTGGGCTTCATCCAGTGATTTGCTATAACTTAATTACTTAACTGATGTAATCAGAACTAGAAACACCTGAGACGTTATAGTAGCACCTGCTCTGAAAGCACAACAAAAGTGATCTTTATGGCATTTTTCCCCAGGATCTAGTGAAGCTACCTACCTCCTTACTTCAGTGCTTACTAGTCTGTTTTTTTTCTCCTAAATTTAATGCTTTTTAAAGATAATTTCATGACTTATATGTGAGTGCTACTAACATCAAATCATATCTCTTTTAATAAATTCTCTAAAAGCACATCTTTTTACCAAAACATTTCAGTTTGCAATGACCTTGTGTTATAGTCTTCCATGACTTTATTTTCTATATTCTACAGTATTGTCTAATATGTTTTCCAAAGACTTTTTGTTCAATTTTTTAATGACATTGACAGTCAGGTATTTTAATTAGTCCTATTCTCCCTGCTGCTTTTATCTCTACATTTTTTTCTCCCTATATTTTCATTTTGCTTCTTCCCAATACATTTTTTCTATTTATCTTAATTTTTTCTTCTGTGATGTGCTATAAATTGCCATCGACAAAATGGTTTGTATCAATAAATGACTTCTTGAATTTAGTGCAAATTTTAACTGAATTATTTAAAGCCAGAATGGCTCTTTGTTTCCTTTTAAACAAAAAGCTATTCATGTCTACACCTGCTAATCAGGGGCTTGGATTTTTGATACTTCAAAAGTCACAAAGCAATGTTTGGCAAAATTTGTTTTGTTTTTTTAATACCAGAATACTAGCTGCTGGGAGGTAATGATTTATTAGTCAAGTTAGCCACGTTATAAATGCTATCATTATGGCTGTTAAAGCTCCAAGTATGAGAAATCCTAGATGCTAAAACAAACCCAATTGTGCACAGACCTCAAAATTTTAAACTTTCATAAACATTATTTACATGGATACCATGTGAGATTGCCTCTGAAAATCAAAAGAAAGGAAGGGAAGAAGGAAAGAATTCAAGGAAAGGTAATACTTGTATAAAATCATAAATGACTTTTAAACACTCAAAAATAAAAAGTATGATAACGATAGTGTACTGTTGGGGTATACCATGAAAATTTGCTTGAAATAGTGAGCAGAACAGTGTTTGATGTGAAATAAGCTTGTAGAAATTATCAAGTTGCCAAATAGGTATATGTTTGTAGAGCAGCTTTTATCATACTTGGTTCTTCAGAACTCTAGTGTAACATAAAATATGAATAATTTGCCTTGAGAGGAATAGAAGATATTATAGCTAAAGAAGTTTGGGGAACAGCACATACTCTATTTTCCCCTTAGATACTTAAAATACAAGTTAACATATTAAAAGCAATAAAAATACCTGTCCTTTACCCTTATTTTACCCACTGATTCCAGACTTACTTGATGAGAAATCTTTTTATTATGAGTCAACTATTAGTATCTTATGAGACTTTTGTTTTGCTCAGAGCAGTTTGGAAAATTCTGATTTAGAATATCCTCCAAAATCTACTAGCTAGATAAGTCATTCTCTTAATGCTCTAATTGGAAACCTGCCTTATCTTTTCTTTAGCAAGTTTGATAATGTGTCTGATGTATCTCATCAGCAAACTGGAAAAATAAAGTCTGAGTAACAGTCTAAAGGTGAGTGCACAGTTGAATCAAACACTACAATTCGAGTTACATCTCAGTTCTCCATCCTTATTTCTACAGTCAGTCCATGGTGCCGCCACACAACCCTGTGCTACTGCCATAAAACCTGTCCTCTGGCTTTTATTTTAGATTTTTTTAATTGTTCTATGGGTTGATGACTTTTCATTGTATTAAAGACTAGCTGAATTACCTGGCACTGCTTAAGAGACTCATAAACCACAGTTAAATGAAAGCTCATAGAAACAATAAAAATGGAGTTGTAATAAATTTGTATAATTGTAACACAGCTTTTTTTAACACCACGTTCTCTATTCTCCAAGGTACATATGAATAAATCCCTGTTTCTACTCACTGTATAACATGCTACAGAGAGTAGTCTATGTGACAAGTAGCTCAATTGAAAGTCAATGCCTACAATTCAAAGTACCTGCCCTTGTAATTTATGATTAATTATGGAGATACCCATTCACTAGAAAATGCAGATCTTTGAAAGCAAAGGGGTCATCCAAGGGAATTGGTGGTATCTATGGAATTGTCCCTTTTTACTGTACACTTTTGAAATGTGATTTGGTAGGATCTAGTGCTGTGTGAATTCCCTATGGTATTCTTCAAATTAAATTTTCAGGGGGACCTGGGAGCTTAGGAACTGATCCCAATATGATCTTACTATTTCATCTTAAGCTGGCTTATCCATTTTAGAGCTTGACAGCGGTGACAGACTTCAGACATTATAAAGATATTAGAGTGCTTTGAGGATTCTCTTTGAAATCACTGTTTGCTTCTTTTGCCATAGGGTCTTAACACAGTAAGAAGGACCTCTCACTTTTGATAAGCACATATCTCCTCATGTTAAACTTCACAGTCTATGGTACAGAACATGCTCTCTTTGAGTAAGCATGTAGCTTCTGAGTGGAAATCTGTTTCATCTACTCTAGAAGATGCTGCTTTTCACTTTGGGTGATCAAACATTCCTCATGTTAGGCATCAGTTACCTTTGAAAGAGCATACTACCTTTTGAATCGACTGCCAAATGATCATCACATCATATTTCTCTTTTGTTTGCCCTCAAAAGTGCTCTCATGTTTGGACTTCGATTTATTATTTCTTTCAGACTGACTTTCAGATTCTTAATATTCTCATTAGCCTTAAGTTTTTGCCAATCCAGATTTCTTCATTTTCAAAATGGAATTGTATTAGTCTAATTTCTTGAGTATCCACAGTGAAAAAAATTAAGTTTAGTACTATAAATATTTAGAAAACACTTGTACCCATATTATTTTTTAATTTATTTTATTTTTCAATTACAGTTGACATTCAATATTATATTAGTTTCAGGTGTACAGCATAGTGGTGAGACATTTATCTAACTTACAAAGTGATCCCCCAATAAGACTAGTACCCACCTGGCACCTTACATAGTTATTACATATCATTGACTATATTCCCTATGCTGTACTTCACATCTCTGTGACTATTTTGTAACCACCAATTTGTACTTCTTAATCCCTTCACCTTTACACTCAGTCCCCCAACCCTCTCCCATGTGGCAACCATCACTTTGTTCTCTGTATCTGTGAGTCTCTCTGTTTTGTTAGTTTATTTTGTTCTTTAGATAAGTGAAATCATATGGTATTTGTCTTTCTCTGCCTGACTTATTTCACTCAGCATAACTTCTAGGTCCATCCATCTTGTTGCAAGTGATAAGATTTCATTTTTTTATGACTGAGTAGTATTTCATTGTATATATGTACCACAGCTTCTTTATCCAATCCTCTTTTTATGGGTATTTAGGTTGCTTCCATATCTTGGCTATTGTAAATAGCACTGCGCTGAACATAAGGCTGCATATATCTTTTTCAGTTAGTGTTTTGGTTTTCTTCAGATAAATACAAGTGCAATTGCTGGTTCTAAAGGTAGTTCTATTTTAAATTTTTTGAGAAACTTCCGAACTATTTTCCATAGTGGCTGTACCGATTTGCAATTCCACCAACAATGCACGAGGGTTCCCTTTTCCCCGCATCCTCGCCAACACTTGTTGTTTTTGATTTATTAATGCAAACCAGTCTGATAGGTGTGAGGTGATATCTCATTGTGGTTTGAATTTGCATTTCTCTGATGATTAGTGACATTGAGCATCTTTTCATATGTCTGTTGGCTATCTGTATATCCTCTTTGGAGAAATGTCTATTCAGGTCCTCTGCCCATTTTTTAATTGGATTGTTTGATTTTGGGGGTTTTTTTTGGTGTTAAGTTGTGTGAGTTTGTTATAAATTTTGGATATTAACCCTTATCAGATGTGCTATTAGTGAATATCTTCTCCCAATTAGTAGGCTGTCTTTTCATTTTGTTGATTATTTTCTTTGCTGTCCAAAAACTTTTTAGTTTGATGTAGTTCCATTTATTTATTTTTTAATTTTGTTTCCCTTGCCTGAGGAGGTATATAAACAAATATTACTAAGAGCAATGTGTGAGAGTTTACTGCCTATGTTTTCTTCTAGGAGTTTTATGGTTTTGGGTCTTACATTTAAATTTTTAATCCATTTTGAGCTTATTCTTGTATATGGTGTAGGAAGGTGGTATAGTTTCATTGTTTTGCATGTATCTGACCAGTTTTCTCAGCACCATTTATTGAATAGACTGGCTTTACCCCATTGTATGTTCTTGTCTTCTTTGTCATAGAATAATTGACCATATAGGCATAAGTTTATTTCTGGGCTCCCTATTCTGTTCCATTGATTTATATGTCTGTTTTTATGACAGAACACAGCTTGCTGTTTTGATTACTGTAGCCTTGTAGTATAGTTTGATATTAAGAAGGGTGATACCTTCAACTTTGTTCTTTCTCAAGATTGCTTTGGTTATTCGAGGTCTTTTGTGGTTTCATATAAATTATAGGATTATTTGCTCTAGTTCTGTGAAAAATACCACTAGTATTTTGATAGAGATTACATTGAATCTGTAGATTGCTTTGGGTAGTATGGCCATTTTAACTATGTTAATTCTTTCTATCTGCGAGTACAGTGTATGCTTTTATTTATTTGTATCTTATTCAGTTTTCCTTAACGTCTTATAATTTTCCAAGTACAGGTCTTTTACCTCCTTGGTTAAATTTATTCCTAGATATTTAACTTTTTATTGGATTGTAAATGGGATTGTTTTCTTAATTTCTCTTTCTGACAGTTCATTATTGCAGTATAAAAATGCAACTGATTTCTGAAAATTAATTGTATGTCCTGCTACTTTACTGATTCATTTATAAGTTCTAACAGTTTTTGGTGGAGTCTGTAAGGTTCTATATATACAATATGTCATCAGCAAGTAATGACAGTTTTATTTCTTCCTTTCCAATTTGAATGTCTTTTTTTTTCTTGTCTGATTGCTACAGCTAGGATTTCCAATACTATGTTGAATAAAAGTGGTGCAAGTGTCCTTTTATTGATCTTAAGGAAAACACTTTTGGCTTTTCCTTGTTGAGTATAATGTTAGCTGTGTGTTTGTCATATAGAGCCTTCATTATGTTAAGATATATTCCCTTTATTCCCATTTTGCTGAAAGTTTTTATCATAAATAGATGCTAGAGTTCGTCAGATGCTTTTTCAGCATCTATTGATATAGTCATATGATTTTTGTCCTTTATTTTCTTATGTGGTGTATCACATTAATCGACTTGTGGATATTGTACCAACCTTGCATCCTATGAATAAATCCCACTTGATTATGGTTATAATCTTTTTAATGTATTGCTGAATTCAGTTTGCCAATATTTTGTTGAGGATTTTTGTATTTATGTTCATCAAAGATATTGGCCTGTAATTTTCTTTTCTTTTTTTTTTGTAATGTCTTTGGTATTGGAATCAGGGTAATGCTGGCCTTGTAAAATGAGTTTGGGAGCCTTCCATCCCCTTCAACATTTTGGAATATTTTGAGAAGGATAGTTGTTAATTTTTCTTTGAATGTTTGGTAAAATTTCCCTGGGAAGTCATCTGGTCCTGGACTTTCATTTGTTGGGAGATATATGATTACTGATTTGATTTTGTTAATAGATATTGGTCTATTAAGATTTTCTGTTTCATCTTGATTCAGTCTTTGAAGATTGTGTATTTCTAGGAATTTATCAATTTCTTTCAAGTTGTCTATTTTTTTGGAAAATAATTGTTTACAGTATATTTTTATAGTCTTTTGTATATTTGTTTTTACCTTTCTTCATTTTGATTTTGTTTATTTGGGTCATCTCATTTTTTTTTTGATGAGTCTGGTTAAAGGTTTATTAATTTATTTTTTCAATGAGCATCTCTTGGTTTCATTGATCATTTCTATTGTTTTTCCCCCTATTGTGTTTATTTCTGCTCTGATCTTTATTATTTCCTTCCTTCTACTCACTTTGAGCTTTGTTTACTCTTTTTTTCCTAGTTACATTTAGCGTAAAGATGGATTGTTTTTTGAGATTTTTCTTGTTTTTCAATGTAGGCCTATATTGCTAGGAATTTCCCTCTTAGAACTGTCTTGGCTATTTTCTACAGATTTCAGGGTTGTTGGTTTTTATTTTAATTTGTCTCAAGATATCTATCAATTTCTTTCTTGATCTCATTTTTAACCCATTCATTGTTTAGGGGCATGTTGCTTAGTCTCTGTGTGTTTGTGTGTTTTTCAGTTTTCTTCTTGTAATTGCTTTCTAGTTTCATACCATTGTGAACATAGATGCTTGATATGATTTCAATCTTCTTAAAGACTTTTATGGCCTAACATGTGGTCTATCATGGAAAATATTTCATGTGCCCTTGAAAAGAATGTATATTCTGCTGCTTTGGATTGAAATGTTCTAAAAATATTAATTATATCCATCTGACCTAATACGTCATTTAGAGTTGATGTTTCCTAGTTGATTTTCTGTCTGGGTGATCTATCCATTGATGTCAATGAAATGTTAAAGTTCCCTACTATGACGGTGTTACCGTTGATCTCTCCCTTTATGTTTGTCAATATTTGCTTTATATATTTATGTGCTCTTACACTGGGTGCTTTCTTGTTTACAGGAGTTACATCTTCTTGCTAGATTGATCCCTTTATCATTATGAAATGTCTTTGTCTTTTGTTATAGACTTTGTTTTAAAGTCTATTTTGTCTGATATAAGTATTGTTACCCCAGCTTTTTTTCTCATTTCTATTTGTACTAAATATCTTTTTGCATCTCTCTACTTTCAGTCTGTGTGTCTTTTGATATGAAGTGAGTCTCTTGTAGGCAGCATATGTATGGGTCTTGTTCTTATCAATCCAGTCACCCTATGTCTTTTCATTGGAGCACTTAATCTATTTACATTTAAATTAATTATTGATAGATATAAGGTATTGCCTTTTTATTATTTATATTTTTTATCTTTTTTTATCTTCTTCTTAAAGAAGTCCTTTCAACATTTCTTGTAATTCTGTTGAGCTTTTTCTTTTCTGGGAAGCTCTTTATCTCTCCTTCAATTCAAAATGTTAGCCTTGCTGGGAAGAGTAATCTTGGTTATAAGTCTTTGCTTTTCATCACTTTAAATATTTCGTGCCAGTCCCTATGGCCTGCAGAGTTTATTTTGAGAAATCAGCTCTCAGTCTTATGGGAGCTCCCTTGTGGGTAACTAACTGCTTTTCTCTTGCTGCTTTGTCTTTAACCTTCAGCATTTTAATTATGATGTGACTTAGAGTGGACCTCTTTGAGTTCATGTTGCTTGGGACTCTCTGTGCTTCCTGGACTTGTATGTCTATTACCTTAACCAGATTAGGGAAGTTTTCAGTCATTATTTCTTCAAATAGGTTTTCAATCCCTTGGTCTCTCTCTTCTCCTTCTGATACCCCCATGATGTGAATGTTGTTATGCTTGATGATATCCTAGAATTCCCTTAAATTATCCTCATTTTTTTGGGGGGGGTTGTGTTTTCTTTTTGCTGTTCTGATTGTTTTCTGCTGCATTGTCTTCCAAATAGCAGATTCTATCCTCTGCTTCATCTAATCTGCTATTGATTCTGCCTAATTATTCTTCATTACAATTATTATATTCTTCATTCCTGAATATTTTTAATGATTTCTATGTCCTTGTGTAAGTTCTCACCGAGTTCATCTGTTGTTACCCTAAGCTCATTGAGTCTTTTTATAACCAGTGTTTTTGAACTCTGTATTTGATAGATTGCTTATCTCTATTTTATTTAGATTTTTTTCTGGAGTTTTGTTCTATTCTTTTATTTGGGACATGATTCTTTGTATCCTCATTTTGGCTACTTCTCTATGTTTGTTTCTTTGTATAAGGTAGATTTGCTTCATCTCCCAGTCTTGGCAGAGTGTCCTTATGTAGTAGGTGTCCTGTGGGGCCCAGTGGTAAAATCTCCCTGGTCACCTGAGCTGGTTGCTCTAGGGATGTCCCTTGTGCAGGTTGTGTGTACCCTCCCATTATATGTAGTTTAGCCTTGATTGCTGTTGGCACGTGAATGAGTGACATTGATCCTCAGGCTGACTGGCTGTGAGGACTGGCCATGACATCAGTGGATGAGCTGTTGTGTGGTGCTGACCTCACAAAGCAGGATTCACTTTAGCAGGGCTCTGGTGCTTGTTGAGTCCACCCTTTGAATGTTGTTAGTGGAGCTAATTAGGTGATGCTCTGGTGTGGTCTGAAGCCAGCCACTGGTTGTGTTGGTTCTTGAGCCTCTTGGGAGGGGCCCTGGTACAGGCCAATGTCAGCTGCTGACTGTGCCTTGCCCTGGGCCACCTTGTAGGAGCTACAAAGTCATCTGCTGGGCTTGGAGACACCTGGGAGAGGCTATGCTGTGAACCGAGGCTAGCCATCCCTAGTGCAGGGCCATATTATGATAGGTACAGAAAATATAAATTTATGAATCCACCGAATCAACATTTTAAATGAGATACCTCATAGCCTATATTTTAAGTGAGATTATGTAAATTTGATTGAATTGTTGAATTTCTATCCAGCTGTTTTCAATAGTATGATAACAAATAAGCCAAAAGTAACATTTTGTTTATAGAGATTAGATCCAAATGGCTTCAAAGCCATTCACCAGGCCACTTCAGACTTGCCTTTTTTCTTTTATTTCTATTCATCATCTATTCTCCCCTCTTAGTGAAATACATTTATCCCTTTCATCTTTTAAATCTAGACCCACAGTTGAAACTTTCCAAAAACTATAACTTGGGCTTGGAAATTCCTACCTGAAATACTCTAGCCTCTTCCCTTCATTCATCCAGGAAGCTCTTAAAATCCCATATGTTCATTTTATCTAATGGCTTTAGCGAACTAATTGATGGAAAGGTCATGCACTTTTTGCCTACCTAAGTCTAAAAGTACTGGGATGCTTGGCCTTAACTTTGTCATATCACAGTATTTACTTCTTTGCCTAGTAATAAGAATAATATTATTTTTTGAAAATTATTCTCTTTTGTACTCAGTTGTATATATGCTCTTCATGACCATCTATGTTAGTTTCCCCCTTGCTTTTTAGAGAGTGTCCAACAAATATTTGCTACTGACAAAGAACTATATGAGGTGGAGGGTAAGGGTGGGGAGAGGAAGCCAACTCTGACATCGAGAGGAGATATTCAGAGGCTGAATTAGTTTAAGAATGGCATTATCAGCTAGAGTTAGGAAGCAATATGCGAACAAATTGGTTATGAGCCCAAAAAGATTTAAGAGTTAGAATGGACCACCAACTCTCTCTACCATTGTTTCCCAAACTCTACTACAGTATGTTAACAAGTGTTGGAGGAAATAAGGAAGATGTGGTGACATTTAACCTGTTGTGTCCTTGCCTAAAACTCTTCAATAGCTACTCTCTGGCATCAACTATAAGTTCTTTCCTACCTCTAGAATTACATGGTACTATGCTGCTCTGAATTCAACTATGGTCCAGCTACAGTGGATTCTTATTTTTTTCCCTCAATCTCACCAAGCTTGTTCCTAATTCAAGCTTTGAACATGCTCTTCCTTCTTCCTGGAAAACTCTTCAACAAGCTTATAGGGCTGGCAAGAGGCATCACTCCTAAGAGAGGTTTCCTGACCCATTCTTTTCTCTGTTTATTTCCTTCACAGAAATTATTGTTTAATTAATTTCCTAGTTTGTTGTCTGTCAGTCATTCCCCTACTAGAATGAAAGCAGGATCTCTGCTTATCTTGTTTACTTTTGTGTTTTCAGAACATAGAACAGTGGCTGGCATATAGTAAGAGCCCAATAAATATTTGTTGAATGGATGAATGAATGAAATGAGCAAAATGTCAAAAAATAATGTACAAAATAATGTATCTAGGAGTCTAGTTGACAAAAAAAGTCAGTGGTTTAGCCTTGTTACTATGGAGAATAGTGCTAGAGAACAGCAACAAAAATTTCAAAAATCCTTATTAGAGTGCCAAGGTTTGTGCTCCAAATTTTGCCTTTATGGATATGGAGAAGTTGGTAAGGGTTAGGAAAGCTGGGATACAGAATTATTGGAGATGCACTAAGGCAATTTATTTTCTTCTTCAGGCAGAATAATTCTACTTTGTAGACTTTGAAACTGAATAAGCAATACAGAATGTAAATTATAAATTATAGAATTATAGAAATAAACTTTTGGAAATGAATGTTTTAAAAGCAATCAATTTGTAACAAACAGGGTTTACAGCATCTTCTACCCAGGAGAGCTCTTAGTAACAAGGGATCTGGATGATTGATTTTTAGTCTGGTCTAGGCTGAGTGTAGTCCCACCTGAAGGTAATGGAAAAGATAGCTTTTCTACATGACTCTTTCAGTCTTGTCATTCTGCTTCTGTGACTCTGAGAAAAAAGAAAACTATTTTTACCATCTACTATATAGACTGAATTCATTTCTTTGAACAACTTGTTAAATAAGCATTTATCTTGTTTAAGGCAAGGGATTATGAGGTGTGGTATACAAAGGTACATCTAATGAAGAAAGTGCCTTAAAGGAGCTTATGAATTAGTAAACTACATTTGGTAAAAATAAATGAACAAAAAAAAATACAGTTTTCTCTAAAAAATTAAGATGCAACCTCCATTAAACCACTGCAGCAATCCTTCGACACTCCAAATTTGCTAATTTTACTCTTTTACAGAGACTTGAATTTTAACAGGTTGTCCTTGTTCTCTTCTATTTGACCATTTCCATCTTGAGAGGTATTTGCTATACCTTTTATTTTATTATGTAAAATATTTCCCAGTCAGTGCAGTACTATGGAAAGCACACTAGATTTAGAGTTAAGAGATGAGATATTTTTTATTGCAACTTTGCCCTGCTTTAGCTGGATAAGTCAGTTGCTTTATCTGTGAAATGGGTATGATAAGACTTGCCCTACTTAATTCATAGATGTGCTTCATAAACTGTAAAGTATCATATACACGGAATAGAATTTTCAAGACTTCATTAAAATGAAGCAGAGTATAAATGAGGTAACACCCGTAAAAAGGGGAAGGGGAGAAGAAAAATATAATGAGAAAGAAATGTAGTTTAGAGTGAGTTTGTAACCTTTATAGTTTGTAGGCATCAAGAACAGAGCTCTGGACCAACTTTGACCCAACTGAATTGGGAAATTTAGGAGAGGATAAGAGAAACTCAAATATTCCCATGTCTTTGGAAGACAGGCTCTGAAAACATTTATTGATGAGGGTCACTATTTTTTGACTTCTGAAAAATCCAAACGTACTTTAGATTAGCTCCTTTAATATAAATGATGGGAAATAAAGGATCTTCTCTAAGGCTGCTCTTGATCTGCTAGTAAAAATCAAGGTGTTTGAATTTCTGGTACAGAGTTAAGCTCCCATACATGGTGAGTTTTCTCTGCTTTGGCACAGCTACCCAGTACTCTTAGAAGTTGTGTGTCTGTCCCTGATACCTCAGCCTTGAAGTATATTGGAAAAAATTTATCAGCCTACCACATTGTCACAAGCCCATTCCTTTGAGACTGGGCAAAACAAATTTTACAATGCAGGGCCCCTTCTCTCAATAGTTTTTGGTTGGATCTCTGCTACATTGGCCACTACTTGCATATGTTTTCCCTCTGTAGACATTTGTTTAGAACACTCCACATCTGCTTTTGTCTCCAAAGTCTCACAAGCACAATTCATTCAGTCCTATATAAAAATGGCATAAAATGAGGATGATGAAATCTGTTGTAGTAGTGAGCAAAGAATGAGTTCTTTCCCATTGCCACCTGACATAATTGACATCCGCTACATCTTAGTTCCACTTCTAGTTTCCCAGGAGTGACCTTAGCATAAGTACGTTTCTCCTCTTCAGGCTTAAATTTAATTCTTGTGGAATGTATAATTAAAGTCTTGATGAGTGGAGAAGAAGGAAATTAGGGAAAGGAAAATAAGTAATTATCACCAGTTGGTAACCTCATAAACTTGGCTTTTCATGGGACTCATAAAATAGCATGCAGAATATATTCAACTATAGTTCTTCTAGAAACTCCAGACATATTCAACCATGTTCATATATTAGGGTAGCTCTAGTTCAAACACAATTGAAGAGGAAAAAACATTTTCATTTTACTTCTTTAATTTGAAACAGACTTTGCTTATATGGTAGTTTGTGGATAACTTTTCACATCTAGTTTTATTACAGTTGGTTTTAGTGATAGTCTTTTAACATGGAGATCTGTCTGAATCTTGGATACATTTTTCATACATTCGGCTAATTGTAAAATCAGTGAAATTGGTCTCTGTTCATTTGTGGATTTTCAGGATATTATTCTTCATTTTCCTTTTTGACATGCTTTTGTCTCCCAGAGCCTAATTATAGCTTCAGCCTTACCTGTACAAGGCTTTATCTGTAAAATACTTGACATCCTAATGGGAAAGAACAATTAGCCACCTTAGGTATCATTTCTGTGTTAGCCTTCTTTTGCTAGAGTTAATTGGTTAGCCTTTGGCCTTGATCAAATGTATGAGCTTGAGAAGTTATAAAATTCTTTCCTTGATGTGGAGTGGTCATAGCCAGTCTCTAAGATGTCCCCTAATTATCCCAATGTCTTAGTATTTTCATGCCCTTGTTGTTCCTTCCCACATGAATAGGGCAGATCTGTGTAGGGCATCGTGGAAATGATGGAGTATGACTTTCAAGGCTAGATCATAAAAAACATTGAGACTTACATCTTGCTGCCCCTTGAAAACTTGTTCTGGAGGAAGCCAATACCATGCCATGATGGTACTCAAGCATTCTATGGAGAGACCAGAATTGAGGCCTCCTCTAAATAGCCAGAAAATAGCTGAAGTCTTCTGCCAATAGCCATGTGGGTGCACCATCTCAGAAGACTCATCCAGCTCCAGTTAAGTCTTCAGTCGTGTGCAGCTACAGCTGACATCTTGATTACAACCTTATGAGAGACATAAGGCCAGAACTATTTATCTACACTGCTCCTAAATTTCTGATCCCAGAAACTGTATAAGGTAATAAATATTGATTGTTTTAGGACACTTAAGTTTTAAGGTCATTGGTGAAGCAGCAATAGATAACTAATTCTGGAGTCAGTGTTTGTGAAATTCAAACATGGTCTGGTTTACCAGTGGCCAGACTGAAGGAAAGTTTTCAAGTAAACAGTTTTTAAACAGTTATTTTTTTTTTAAAACAGAGGGCTAAAGGGAAATATAACTCATGAAAGTTATACTTTTTGCGATATTATTTGTTATTAATTCCATCAGTCACCAAAAAAAGAAGAAAAAGTTGAGAAGGGACTGCCTGTGTTATAAAACACAACAAAAATGCATCCCTCCCCCCACCCCCTTGACTTGCTTGTATTGAGAAGGAATATAAGTTTGTTCTCATATTACCAAATATATAACTCCCAGGAATATTTGGGAGATTATGGGCCCTGGGAAATCCTTAGAAACATTTGTTTAATTCTTAAGAAATACTGAAAGGAAATCTTGGTCTCTTCAGATTCCAGGAAAAGATGTGCTTTGCAGCCCATAGTTACAAGCCCTAAGCTGTGTTGCTCCCTCATTCTTACCCGATAATCTTCACTGCAAAATTGAAAGAGGAGAGCAAGAAATTTTGAGTATGTGAGAGTAGTGGAGACTTAAGTAGCTTCTTCAGATGTTAATGAGAGTAGAGGACTGGGTGCTTTTGAACAATTGATTGAGATGACTATCGCTCTGTGGAATAAGTCATGTGTATGGAATTTGGAAAATGAAATGGAACCCAGGGTTGTGATAAGAATTATTGATGCATATTAAGATATCCAAGACAGACATAAAGCAAGTCTCTTTCTAACATCAATGAACAAGATTCTTAAGGATACATGCCTGTCAGTGGCCTATGCTAGATGTACCAGACATTGGACAAGCATGGTTTCCAAAATGTTGGGGGAACTGATAAATGAATGCCTACTATTTAAAATTTTTAATTAACATACAGTAAAATTTACTTGTTTGGCAGAGGAGAGTTGTACTATTCAATGAGTTTTAATACATGTATAGATTCATTCAACTATTACCACAGTCAGGATACAGAACAGTTCAATCACTCAAAAAACTCTCTTGCACATGGAAGCAACCTAAGTGTCCTACGATAGATGACTGGCTAAAGAAGCATTGGTACATATATACAATGGAATATTACTCAGCCATACGAAGAGAAGAAATACTGCCATTTGCGACAACATGGATAGACCTCAAGATAATCATGCTAAGCGAAATAAGCCAGACTGAAAAGGTTGAAAATCACATGATATCACTTATATGTGGGATATAAACCTAAAAGCACCAAATGAACAAGACAAACAAGCAGAGACTCATGAATGTGGGCTATAGACTAGTGGTTACTAGGGCGGTGAGGGAGGAGTAGGGAGGTAGATGGGGTTAAGGGGATCAAATATAGGGGGATAGGGAGAGGGTAAAGTGGGTAAAGGGGTAAAGTTTCCTTCATGGTAGATGAAGGAAACTGGACTTTGGATGGTAAACACAATAGAATTTACAGATGTCAAATTATAATGTATGCCTGAAATTTATATAATTGTATTAAAAATGTTACTCCAATAAACTTAATTTAAAAAAGACTTTTGCAGTGCCTATTTGTAGCCATGCCCTCCTCTCTCTACTTTTCCCTACCAATCACTGATCTCTTTTATCACTGTAGTTTATCTTTTCAAAAATATTATATAAATATATATAAATGCATAAATACAGCATGTGGCCTTTTAGACTGGCTTCTTTCATTGAGCATAATGCCTTTGATATTCATCTAACTTTTTGCTTGTATCAATAGCTCATTCCATTTTTGCTGAGTAATATGTCTTGATATTGCCAGTTTGTTATCCACTCACACATTGAAGGACATTTGGGTTCTTTACAGGTTTTGGTGATTAAATATTTAGGTACAAGTTTTTGTGTGAATGTAAGTTTTCATTTCTCTGGGATACATGTCTAAGAGTACAATTGCTAGGTTATATGGTAAGTTTATATTTTACTTTATGAGAAACTACCAAACTTTTCTATAGTGACTGTGCCAGTTTGTATCCCAACCAGTAATGTATTAGAGTACCATTTTGTCTACATTCCTGCCACCACTTGGTATTGTCACTATTTTTAAAAAAGTTTTCACCATTCTAATAAACTTGTGGTTGTATATTCATAGTGATTTTATTTTATATTTCTCTAATGACTAATGATGTTGAACATCTTTTCATATGCTCAGCTGCCTACTTTTTATTTTGCAAAGGATATTTAATTAAATATAAAAGAACATTTTAATATTAAAAAAGCGAATTATAGCCTCACAAAAGTATCACCACATTGTCTTATTTTCATTGTACCTCAGGCCAGTTGAAATTTGATTGTGATTATGCATTGATCTACTGGCAAGCCTTTGGGAGTCTATAGTCTAGTACTTGTTATTTTGGCATTGGCATTATTGTTAGCATGCATGGATCAGTGTAGTCAATTCCTTTTACTGAAAGGTTCTCATAAATAAATCATCACTAGCTCTACACCATTTATAGGGTCACATGTAAACTTTCTGGCATGACGGTTAAGATACTTCATAATTTTTCTTTTCACTACCTTTTTTTAAACTTTATTTGTTACCATTCCTCCTATTACTTTGCTCCCGGCAACCTCACTTACTTTCTACTGTCCTTCAACAGCAATATGCATTTTAACAAATGTTTCACATATAATCCTTAGGCACAACTGAGAATGTGAACCCCTGAATATAGCTCTAGAATCTAGATGCTGAAATCTCGCCTTGGTGAAGCTATCATATGTGACTCCCAGTCCACAGTAATTTTACCTTCCTCTAAAGGACTGTTGAACTCTCTTCCTATTTCAGTTTGTCAGTGGCACTCATTTTGGCACTTCATCTATTATATTTTTTTGTGGTTTAAATGATAACTATGGTTTAGTTTATAATCCGCTAAAGGATAGAGATTCTTTTCATACTCACTTTAACATGTGTATAGTGTAATATAGCATGATATAATGCACGCAAAGTATATATGTAGAATTGAGCTAAAGACAGCAAAAGAAAAAGAGAATATGAGAGTAAGAGAGAAAGAGAAGAGGCAGTGAAAGATAAAACAAAGTGCAAGCATGTGCCCACACATACACACACAGACACATGCATACACTTACACACACAGAAATTTCCTGTTTGTATGATGAAATCCTGTGTGTGCTTTTTTCCTCTTCCATTACTCATTCTTTGAAGTTGTCTTTTTCCCCCTTCCTGGCCTCTTGGGAAAATAAGGACAGGTGACATGTACATGCACAGCTAGCTGGAAAAAGTCATTTTATGTACAGTAAATGGAACTAGTACATCCTTCTGGGAAAAGAGCCCACACACCTTCCTTTGCATCTAAGTACTTTAAACATGTTAGGAACTTGGTGAAATGTGAAGACACACTAACCTTCACTTATAGATATCTAAATTTAGACATATTATTTCCATCCTTTCTGGTAGTAGAGTTCTGAAATTCAAGGAGAACAACAATTGTTTCTAATCATTTTTCAAAGGCATAGTTACTCTGTGAACAATGATGATGTAAAGCTTTGGGAATCTTGCCTTTGATTTGAATTATTTTCTACTTGCAGTGCTAAATTTATTTAAGCCTTTGAACATCCTATTGACACTTTAAAAAATCTTAAATATTTGTGATACGAAGGAGTGGTATGTGTCATTGCTTTTGCAGTGTGTTGACTAGCCAAGCATGATGGTCTCTGAAACATATCATGTTCATTCCGCTTACTCCTCAGTGCTTTACTCATAGCATCAAATTTTCATATACTACCATCCCTTCCTGCCCAAATCTTTTCCATTATTCAAGTCCCACAGCAGTTCCCACCTTCTCCATGAAATTTACTGTTACCGTTCAAGCGCACAAGGATTTCTCCCTCCTGTGAACTCTTAGTACTTCTCATCTATAGCTCTTACTTGATGCCTAACATACAGATTGTCTGGGACCATAGCATTGTTTTGTTGTTTAACTCTGTCTTTGTTTAGCTTTCCACCAGTAGGTGTCTTCTTTTACGATGTAGCCAAGATTCCTTGATGTTAGGGACCTTTCTTTTAGGACTTTTCTAGCACTGAAGAAATGAATGAATAATTAGGTAGTTGTAGCAACACTTTGACCTTTATAGAGACAACTGTTGGTGATAACTGGTAAGGAATGCTGCAAAGTTAGTTTCTTAAAGAGACAACCAATGTTAAAGTAAATATCATATGTAGGCAGATCTACTGGGACATTACACAACTTTAAATAGTATGTGTTTTTCATCCCTTGCTTATAAATGTGTTCATAATTTGCAGTGGATAATGACTAATGATGTGAGGGTGTGACTGAGGCCATATCTATACTTGACCTGCATACTGATTCATGACAGTCATGGCCAGACTGCTCATTTTTGCCATCTTTATAATCAATATTAATTGCTGTGGCTGAACCCATCATGTCATGAGTCCCATTGGTTGTTTAGACAATCCTAGAAAACAGATGGTTGGTGCCTTGGTCTGATGGTTCCACACATATGGATGTGGCCTTATATTCTGAAGGACAAGATAACAATATACAGCACTGCTGTAGCTTGTTAGTGAAGTTTAACTACTTCAGAAGGTACCTTTTACCCTTTTACAAGGTCCAAAGGAGTATGAAAGGTTTGAGCTCCTGTCATCTTCTGAAATTCTTTTTGGTTCAGAGGCTATGTATCTAACCCAGAAACCTAAGGGTCAGCCTTAGCTCTTCCCTTTCTCTGACTCACTTAATTCAATCAGGAAACAAGTCCTATCAATCTAGCTCTAGAACATCGTGAGTTGATGCTCTACTCTTATACTTAACTGTTGCTGCCTTATTTCAGAGTTTCTTAGTTCATCAAGATTAACTTTTTCCCTGCCTACAGTCTAATCTGACTCTCTAAAACATCTTTTCAACTGTCATTGTGTTATTCCTGCTTAAAAGGCTTTCATGACTCCCATTGCTTAAGTAACAAAAATCTAGTCTTTAGTATGGCACCCAAAGCCCTCAGTTATCTGGTCCCTATCTAACCTTCCAGACTCACCTATGGAAGATTCCCTTTGTATTCTCTAGACACATTGAATTACAGTTTTCTAGCTGAACCATGTTATTTCATGTATCCATGCCATGGCACATAATCCTCTTTTTAATTAGAATGCCCTTCCCCACCCAACCATTCCACCCCATAAAGACTCTGAACAAGTAGTGTTTCTAAGTTGAAGCTTTTCCTGATCACTCTCCTGTCATCTGGACCTCTACTACACCCTATACAAACTTCCATCTTAACACCTGTAAAATCTTTATCGAATCATTTCTTTACATGTCTGACTTCCTCAATTAGACTACAAACTTTTGGGGGTACAAAAATCAATATTTATTTAGAATGAGAAATTACAAAAAATTACAAATTTTCAGAAGCTGACACCAAAACATCACAAAATCTGGAGCAGTAATATATAGATATTATTTAGCATTATGTGCATATATACATATAACTATACACACACACACACACACACACACATATATCATTAATTAACAGTTCAACATACTTCTATAATACTTTTTTACTATGTATTTTTGGCTACTTGTTTTTTTAAATTGTGGTTCAGAACATTTAATAGGAGATCTACCCTCTTAACAAATTTTTAATACAGTATTGTTATCTGAAAGCATCATGTTTCACAGCAGACCACTAGAACTTAATTATCTTACATAATTGAAATTTTATACCCATTGGAAAGCAACTCCCCATTTTCCCCCTCCCACCAGCCCCTGGAAAACAGCATGCCACTTTCTGATTCTATGAGTTTGACTATTTTAGATACCTCATATAAGTGGAATCATGCAGTATTTATCCTTCTGTAACTTGCTTATTTCACTTCATATAATGACCCCACGTTCATTCATGATGTCCTATATGGCAGGATTTCTTTTTCTAAGGCTGAATATTATTCCACTGAATCTATATTTCACAGTTTTCTTATACATTTATCTGTTGCTGGACATTTAGGTTTTCACACTTTGGCTATTGTAATATTACAATGACAATGGAAGTGCAACTGTCTCTTCAAGATTGTGATTTCAATTCTGGATATACACCCACAAGTGGGATTGCTGGGTCATACAGTAATTCTATTTTTAATTTTTTGAGGAACCAACATACTGTTTCCATAGCGTCTGTACCATTTTACATGCCCACCAACAGTGTTACAGGGTTCTAGTTCCTCCATATTCTTGTCAACACTTATAACCTCTTACATTTTTTTCTAATATAGCCATCTTAGCAGATGTGAGATGACATCTTAATGTGGTTTTGATCTGCATTTCCCCGATGATCAGTGATGTTGACCATCTTTCTATTTACCTGTTGGTCATTTGTATTTCTTTAGAGAAATGTCTGTTTGAGTCCTTTGCTCATTTTATTTTTTTAATATGCCTCCCATTTTCTTTCCTTTTTTCTTTTTTTGTTATTTTTTCATTTATTTTTATGGTGATATTGGTTAATAAAATCTAGTAAGTTTCAGGTGTACAGTTTAACAGTAAGGCATATATATTGCATTGTGTGTTCACTGCCCACAGTTAGATTTCTTTCTATCACCACATATTTGACCCCTTTTACCCTACCTACCACCTCACCCCCTCCTTTACCCATTTTAAAATTGGGTTCTGTTTTTGCTGTTGCATTGTAAGAGTTCCTTATGTGTTATGAATGTTAATCCCTTATAAATAACATGATTTGCAAATACTTTCGCCCATTTTGTATGTTGTATTTCACTCTGTTGTTTCCTTTCCTGTGCAGAGTCATTTAACCTGATGTAGTTCCATTTATCTATTTTTGCTTTTGATACTTATTCCTTTGGTATCATATCCAAGAAAGCATTGCTTTAGACCAACGTCATGAAGCTTTGTCTCTGTGTTTTCTTCTAGGAGTTTTACAGTTTCAGGTCTTATGTTTAAGTCTTTAATCGATTTTCAGTTGATCTTTGTGTATGGCATAAAGGTCCAATTTCATTCTTCTGCATGTAAACATCCAGTTTTCCAGTACCATTTATTAAAGAGACTCTTCTTTCCCCATTGTGTATTCTTAGCACCCTTATCAAAGACAAGTTGACCATATACACATGGGTTTATTTCTGAGCTTTCTGTTCTATTCCATTAGTCTATATTTGTGTTTTCATGCCAGTACAATAACATTTAAATCATTGTAGCTTTGTAATAATTTTTTAATGCCTACAGCACCTGGTTTTCCAAGGTGGTCTCCCATCCAAGTACTAACCAGGCCTAACCCTGCTTAGCTTCCAAGATCAGATGAGATCGGGCATGTTCAAAGTGGTATGGCCGTAGGCTGTAATATTTTTTGAAATTAGGAAATATGATGTTTTCATCTTTGTTCTTCTTTCTCAAGATTACTTTGGCTGTTCGGAGTCCTTGTGGTTCCATATGAATTTTAGGATTTTTTTTCTATTTCTGTAAAAAGAAATAACATTGAGATTTTGATATCGATTTCATTGAATCTGTAGATTCCTTTGGGTAGTACAGACATTTTATCAATATTAAGTCTTCCAATCTATGAACATAAGATAACTTTCCATTTATTTGTGTCTTCTCTAATTTTTTCATCAATGTTTTATAGTTTTCAGCATAAAAGTCTTTCACCTCTTTATTTATTGCTAAGAATTTTGTTCTTGAGCTCTTGTAAATGGAGTTGTTTTCATTATTTCTTTTTCAGGTAGCTTGTAAGTCTGCAGAAAAACAACTGATTTTTGTATGTTCATTTTATATCCTGCAACTTTACTGAATATGTGTGTTTTATCTAACAGGTTTTTTTGTGTGTTTGTGGATTCTTTAGTTTTCTACATATATGACCATGTTATCTAAAAACATAATTTTACTTCTTCCTTTCCAATTTGGATACCATTTATTTATATTTATTTTTTGCCTAATTGCTTTGGCTAGGACTTCAAGTATTATGTTTAATAGAAATGATGAGAATGGGTATCCTTACTTTGTTCCTGATCTTGAAAGAAAATCATTAAGATTTTCACCACTGAATATCATGTTAGCTGTGGATTTTTCATATATGGCCTTTATGATAATTTTGAAAGAAATGAAAATGAAAACACAACATAGCAAAACTTATGGGATACAGCAAAAACTGTACTAACATAGAAGTTTATCATGATAAATTCCTACATTGAGAAAGATCTTAAATAATGTAACTTTACACCTCAAGGGATTAGAACAAGAACAAACTAATCCCAAAGTTAGCAGAAGAAAAGAGATAATAAAGATTAGAAATAAATTTAATACAGAATAGAAATACATAAAATCATATATGCACCAGATGACTTCTAAGTTTCCCTCCAGTTCCAAGTTCATGAGATTCTGTTTTTGTGGAATTATTCTGAATGAAATTAGTCAGCCACTTTGAGGTCCGATTGTCCCGCTAAGGTGTCAGTAACACTAGCTTCCAGCAGAGAAAATCTATTCCACTACCACCGCTATCTTGTTGGGGGTCCTTTAAGTTTAGTTTCCAGTGGTGATAATAGATTTGTACTGAGCCATCTATAGCCCTCTTCTTTCTACCCCTTCTTTGTATCCTTCCCTGATCTACAAATAAACATATCGATGCACACACTTTATCATCTTTCTGCCCCAGTCTAAAGCCATTGAAGAACATACCAATTGGCAGACCAAGATATCTAACCCTGATTTTAGACACATTAACACCATCCTAAAACCAAAAAAAAAATTGCTGTTTTGATTATAAGTTAGGTTAAAAGAGTAAAAATAAAAGACTTTACATTATGTAAGTTTTGTTCTGATAAACTGTTCTCACCTAGTTTCTCTTCATTGTGCTCTAAAGTTTCAATCCCATTGACATTTGACTTATAGGTTATGACTTTCCATACCAGCAGTTATGATTTGTTCTGTGGCTAGTTTGGGAAGTTTACAAGTTCTGAAATAAAAAGCCAGGAAATCTGAACCTCCAGCATAATCATCCTGAATACAATTTATTAGTGAAGATGTGAAAGTTCATTCCCTTTTAAATAAATTATTTGAGATTTTACTCAAATGATGCAGTATATTAGTCTGCTATGGCTGCCATAGAAAATACCACACACTGGATTGCTTAAACAACAGAGGTTTATTTTCTAACAGTTTTAGAGTTTGGAAGTCTGAGATCAGGGTGTGAACCAGGTTGGTTTCTTTTGAGGCCTCTTTCCTTGAATTGCAGATAGCCATGGTCTTGCATTCTGTTCACACGGTCTTTTCTCAGTGCATGGATTCCTAGTGTCTCCCCATGTGTCCTAATCTCCTCTTTGTATAAGGACACCAGTCATATTGGACATGGCCTACCCTGACAGCTTCATTTTAATAACTAATTACCCCTTTAAAGGACCTGTCTCCAAGTAGGTACTGGGGCCTAGGGCTTCAAAATATAAATTTGGGGAGACAGAATTCAGCCAATAATATGTACTATATTATTTTACACATTTTGAGTTATTAGAGTTAGAAGCGACTTTAGAAAATGTAGTACAATCCCCTCATTTTCTAGGGGTTAGGGACTGAGGCACAGGGAGGTTAAGACACTTGCCTAAGGCAAGCCACATGGAATTAGTGGCAGAAACAGAAATAGAGAACGGGACCCCTTTTCACCTTGCCATATTGCTACTTTAGTTCATTTGTTTTATTCATGCCTATAACCTCTCTCCTTCCCTCTCCCTCTCTCCCCTCTCCTCTCTTATTTGGGATAGATATAAAATTAGCTATTTTAAGACTATTTACTTTTATTTCCCTATACTCACTCCCCTCTACAACTCACATTTTGAAAAGAAAAAAAATTAAGGGATTTTCTGCTTAATTTCTTACCACTTTTCCATTTTATACATATATTTTTTTCATTCTTGCTTTGAAACAATAGGGTTTTTTTCTGAGGTAAATGAACTTGTCTTTACCTGGATAGACAAGGGACTAAAATCAAAGGAACTTCAGCTTTTTTTCCACCTTCCGGGGATCCAAGGTGGAGAAACAAGATTAGCACAAATGTATGCTTCTCCCTTCTTTTTACCTGTCCTTTTTTCTTATTAATAGGAAGTCAAGGCTTCTAGAAACTTTGATACACACTCTTCCTCTCCACTGACCCTCGCAGCCCCCATCACCTCCTTAAAGACAAAAAATACCAGTATTGAACTGGTGGTGTCAAAACTGCCTGAATGTTCTTTCTTTAGCCAGAGTATTTAGGCTCAAACCTTGGAACCTGAAAGGAAAGAAAATTCTGAATGCAAATATACCTTTTCTTCACTTGTAAATTTTCTCCACTGTGCCTTTTTAGAGTGAAATATGAAGACAAAAATAGGAGAAATTTTGAGTTATGAAGTACAGGATCTGAATGTTCAAAAGATTTATTAAAATTACGGATACTCTTCCATTTAATCCTTGAGGTTCGATTTTACTTAAACTACTGACATTTGTTCTCAACAGTCAGTCAGTTACCTCAGTGGACCAGGAAACACTTTCTTTTTTCTAAATCCCCAGTTGTTTGCTTCTTGAAAAATAGGTGTTTAATGACAAAACGCCTTTCTTTAAATGAGTCAGTCCCTCTAGGTAAGGTAGCCCCCATGCTGCTCCTCTCTTACCCTGCTGATTACTAAGAGATCCATAGGGTTAAGTCATCCCCTGTGGAGAAATGAGAGGGCAGGGATTCATCCCTTATTGCCTCTAGTGCAATGTGTCAGAGCTTGATCTTCTTGCCCATTTATTCAGTACAGACAGAAACACTGGAAAGCACTAAAATATTATAGATGCCTGTGCCACTGAGGTATAAAAAGGTAATTAAATCCATATCTGTCAGGCAGATCTCCATGGTACCATAGTCTTAATGATTTTGACTTTACAGGAGATAGGAACATAGATTCAATTTGATTGGCATGATCTCAGACTGGACATGAATGTGAGGTGAAAATAAGTACAGGGTTATATTACTTAATAAACAATTTGGACAACATGAGATAATAAAGTAGTGATTTCTTTTTTAAAATTCTAGAAATTTCTGATTTAGAGGGGTAGGGTTTGGCTACAAGGTTCTAGTCTTACCCCTACCCAAGTCATTTCAACTTATGACCGAGAAAGTGTTCTCTTGCTTTCCTCCTCTTTACAATTAATTACTAAGGCTTTGAGCAGGCATTTGCACCCATGTACTTTAGTGGCTGCCACTCCTACTGTGATTTTTTAAGTGTTTTCCTCTGTTACAAAGTGTAGTCCTAAATAAGAGCCATTGTGTGCTGATATTTCTTTGGTGAGCTCATACCATTCAATGAGCCAGAGAGGGATGCACTGAAGGGAGATATCTGAGAACGAACACCTATTCTTCTCCAGCACTACTGTTCATCATAGGGTTAAAACTAGTTCTGTGAGAGACATACAATGTCTGGTAGGCTCAATTTAGTGTGATGAATTTATTGAATGATCCATGTTAATCATGGCAATCAGCAATTGCTTTCTCATTGCTCCAGGTTATCATTTGCTGCAGTTTTTGATTGTTTTATAATGAACTGTCCTTAGTCTAACTGCAGGCTTCAGGTCTGTTTAACAGAACTGAGAATTATCACTACCCAAAATTCTAAAAGACCATGTTGCAAATAGGAGGGAGGTCATAATTCCTGTCTGAGTATTAAATGTTCCAATTATCATACTTTACATATATATGAATAAAATTTCTTAACTCTTCCTACCCACTCTATCACTCTATTCATTAATTCTATGCAATTATATAGCACTTTACATTCTCCAAAGTACTTTCACATATATTCTTGTTTAATCCTTACACTATTCCCGTGAGGTAAAAATTGTTCTCTATTTGATAGATAAAGAAAGTGAGGCTAAGAGAGGTAAGATTTCAGAGCTAGGAAATAGTTGAGCCTGAATTGTTTTTCTGAGCTCTTTACCTACTACTTTTTGTCTATTATGCCCCAGCTATGTTTGTTATAGAGGTTTAGTAACTTGGCTAAGGTCACACTGTTATGAAGTAAAAGGTCTATGCTTCAAATTCAGACAGTGTGGCTCCATTATTAAACGTGTCTGTGCCAGACTTTCCCCATTTGAAAAATGGGATTGGGAATAGTACCTATTTCATAGAGTTGTTGTGAGGATTAATGGAATTGATATATGGAAGATACGTAGAACAGAGACTTGAATAGTCAACACTATATTAGTGTTTGTTGCCATTATTACTTATATTATCATCCTTGTCATAATCAACTGTGGCATTATTGCATTGCATGGTGATTAAGACCTTAGTCATTTAATGCCGATTGCCGGGGTTCAAATCCAGACTCTACCACTGACTGTGTGACCTTGGACAAGTTACTTCAGCACTCTGTGCCTCAGTTTCCTCATATATAAAATATTATATAAAGAAGACTGCTATTTTATGACTATTAAATGAGTTAATCCATGTAACATGTTTAGCCTAATGCTCAATGCATAGAACCCCCACTTCTCTTATTCCTAACATCTTGGCCGCAAACTCAGACCCATGAAGTGTCTGTATGGCAGTTGTGTAATGTATATGGCATATGTAATTCATCAGTGCTCTATAGTCTAATCACAGAAGCCAGTGGTTTGGTTGTCATGGCAGTTCTTCAACAGGAATGTATTTGTCACATAAAAAGTTATTTTTGGTCAATCAATGTGGTGTGGTAAAATGAGCATTCACTGGAGATCTAGTTCTATTGCTGAGTGGCCTTTCAAGTGAAATTATGGAGCCTAGATAAATTCCTTTAGCAAGGGTATGAAATAATAACCTCCCAGTCACTCTCTTTTATATCAATTGCTTAGGCTATGAAGCTGTAGTTTCTAGCCTATAGTGGAGTGGGCCTACACTGATAATACAATGTGATACTATATTTAGGGACAAAAATGTTTTTAGTTTGAAGTTTATTCCAGTGCTGTATTAGAAGTTAATTGGAAAATGAGATTTACTTAGCAGTTACTTTTGAAGTAACTTTGCTAGACCCCATTTATTAAGCACTAAAGGGGATCCTCTGCACAGCTTCACAGGCATACCCTCAGTTTGTGAAATGAGTTTTATTCCAAAGGATCATTTTTGGTTGCTTGTTTGGCAATTGCATGTTTTCTTATAGAAACAATGCCGTTATCATGGGGAAAATCTCAGGTTAGTTCACAAAATTGGATTTAACCCAAGTTATAAAACTAATATACTGTACCTTCAGTTCAGAAATCATGTGCAAGAATGCTGTCTCAGTGCTAGTCATTAAAGCAAATATATATAATTGACTGAGAAGTAGCACATTGAATGTTAAAGCATGGAAATAACAGTTAATTACAGAATGAAGATATAGATAGAGGTGTTGGTGATTCTCTCTGAAGATAATTTCTGGATGCTTTCAGTGGACATTAGACATTGGCACAGGTTTTATGTCTAATTTCACTTCAGAAAGGATGGCTTTCCTTTTCCTTGATACAGGTATCTCACTAGTAATGCTCTTATAACTATCAGCCATGATTACAGTCATTTGGGGTTCACACACAGAACAAAGAGACTAAAAGAGAGGTTATCATTGAAGTAGCTAGGCAAAAAAAAGTGGAAGAAAGAATTATTTAAAGGGATGATATGGGTCCATGTGAAAATATGTCATTGCTTAAGGTAGAGTGAATGGTGAAAGACAAATGGGAGGTCAGCTTGTGCACAGGATCCCAGTGGAAAGAAAAGTGAAAAGTTTTCCATGATACCCCAGCACCTTTTAAACTTTTATTCAGACATTCTTCCTATACTGCCGTTCTTTGCATCAGTCCTCTCTCCCCTGCTAATCTACCTCTTGGAAGACAGAAATGATTTCTTATTCATCCATCTGCTTCCAACAATACCTAGCATATACTGGGTGTAGAACACACTGTATTTTGAAATAAAATCAGATATGATCTCATTGCTGAATCCATTTGCTTTTTATTGGCCAGAGCATTAAAATCTGTAAAATTGTGTCCGCAACTATCATGAGGTACATAATACTAGTATTTGTCAGAGTTGAATTCAGAATTGTGACATCCCAAATGGAGAATTGAGAATCCATTCATGAACTGTCTGTCTGGTTATAGACATATTATCTTCTTCCTGTTTCATGGGTGACACCTTTTACTCAGCCCTTCTTTATCTTCCTGCCTAGGAGCTTTGGAAGCTCCCTGATTGACAAAGCTCTCTGGAAATATGGATTTTATAGCTTCCTCCAGGAATACATTCTAGTTCTAAAGGGGTGGTGTCAAGTTTAACTCTTGATTCTTTGTCTTCCTCTTTGCTTTCGTTCTGTTTGACCCCTTCCCTGATTCATTCCTGCTGGAGACAAAGCCACATGCTGAACCACGGGGAACAGTCTGTAATGAAACAACAAGCTGCTCCCAATTTTAAATATTGCATGTTGGGGCAAAGGCAGAGTTCCTTCTCCTCCAAAGCTATAACATTAAAAAAATTCTGTTTGATATTCAGAGTTATTTGATCTGGCAGTTTAACAACTGTTGATGTTTTAATTGCATCTTTAAAGGATTTCATCTACATTTCTAGGTTTATTTTTATTTTACTCTGAAGGAATGTCAATATTAGCCATCACTTTGCCCAGTAAGTTACCACTGCAGGATCTTGGAGTAAAATCCAGTAATTACTGGAGCTGGTAACTTAAGACCATGCTGAGGAACTTGGCAGTTTTCCTTTTCCTGAGGAGGCATCTCTTCCCGTACATCGAGCAATCATGTATTGTTCTGAATCAATTTTAAGCAAGTGTTGTACTTTGGAGATCAGCTTTCTATGTTCATTTGGAAGAGATTGAGGTCATTCTATTCTGGGTGAAAAAGGAATTTTAAGTTACTCTTAACTCAGACAAATATACAATTATAGGATGTGATAGCTAGAAACACTTAGTGATATTATAATCTCCTGGGGTCTTACTTCATTTTTATTTGCCTATTCATATTCTCCCAGGACCCAAAAGAATATTTTGTTGGCATGCTACTTATGTGTATGCAACTAGCCACTTGAATTTTCTGAACAAAACTACTTACATTCAAAGCTTTTTAGAGATGAAACGGCCCTCTGAGATCATCTAGCCTAGCCTCCTCTAAATGCTTTTAACTTGTATTCATTAATAAAAGGAGGACTGGTTGAGCTCACATCTTCGCTCTTTGTTATATATTCTTTGAATTATTGCCATAAAAAAAATGTTTATTAAGTGCTTACATGCTGAACCCAGTCTGAAGCAATTTGCTTCAGAAGATCTGGTTCTTGGAGTTTTATAGCTTACATGCTAAAACCATTGGCACTTACATACTGCATATTGACTTTCACCTTTTCTGAAGTCTCTACACTCCCTCCACCACCACCACCCTCGCATACATCTTGAGGAAATGAAAACAAATCTCCAAAACATTTATTTTTCTGCTTTGAAGCAGCACTGCCAGAAGAGGCTTCCTTTTGCATGATATGCTTTATCCTTATCAAGGATAATCAAAGATTAAATTAAAAAAAACAACTAACCAATTAATGAGGGGGTCACTGCCTTGGATGTTTAGTGGAGAAGTAGCCTTAAGCACCAAGTGTATTATTCAGCTGCCCTTTATCTTTTCCTGCCTTTACCCCAACACTGGGAATGTGACTTTATACTTAAAACTATATTTATATACTTTATTATTTTAATTTTTATCAATTACAATTGACATTCAATATTAGATTAGTTTTAGGTGTATAGCATAGTAGTAAGATGGTGAGACCTTTATATAACTTATGAACTGATCCCCTTGATGAGTCTAGTACCCACCTGACACCGTACTTAGTTATTACAATGTATTTTATTTTATTTTATTTTATTTTATTTTATTTTAAATGCCTACAGCACCTGGTCTTCCTAGGTGGTCTCCCATCCAAGTACTAACCAGGCCCGACCCTGCTTAGCTTCCAAGATCAGATGGGATCGGGTGTGTTCAGGGTGGCATGGCCGTAGACACAATATTATTGACTAGATTCCCAAAGCTGTGCTTTACATCCCCATGACTATTTTGTAACTACCAATTTATACTTAATCATTTCACCTTTTTCGCTCCTCCTCCCACCGACAACCATCAAAATGCTCTCTGTGTCTATGAATTTTTTTCTGTTATGTTTGTTTATTTTGTTTTACAGATTTCATATATGAGTGAAATCATATGGTATTTGTCTTTGTATGTCTGACTTATTTCACTTAACATAATACCCTCTAGGTCCATCTGTGTTGTTGCAGATGGTAAGATTTCATTTTTTATGGCTGAGTAATATTCCATTGTACATATGTACCACCTATTCTTTATCCAATCGTCTTTCAGTGGGCACTTAGGCTGCTTCCATATCTTAGCTACTGTAAATAATTCTGCAATGAACATAGAGATGCAGATTTTTTTGGCATTAGTGTTTTGGATTTCTTCAGATAAGTACCCAGAAGTAGAATTGCTGGATCATAATGTAGTTGTAAATATCTACGTACTTTATACTTATACAATACTATCAGTCTTTTGGGGAGGAATGGAACCAGTTACTATTTCAGCTATCTGTGTGATTTCTCCCCTGAAATAAAAAAGAAAACTGCTTAAAACCCAGAAACTTCCAAATGAAACTACCAAGTTTTTCTACTGGTCATTTCTTGTGCCACTTTACTTAGGTTTAATGTCAGTGCCTTCTCTATGATGGGACTTTATGATTGTAATTTTAAACTATTTTCTTCTTTTCAATAGATAGTACTTGGTCATTGAAAATTTAAGAGACTGCTACTGTGTGAGGAACTTCAGAATATAAACTATGGTAGTTAAAAAATTATATGTATACAGTGTAATATTAGAACCTGATCTAACCTGGGTCCATTTTACTGAGTCTGTCAATGTTGATTCATCTAAGTGTTATTTTTTTCACTTGACTTCACTGGACTATAAACTCCATTAGGGAAGTGACTATTCACTTCCATAAATCTGTATATCTCATATGCTTAGTGCAATACTTGGCACAGAGAAGGGACTTGGTAAATATTTATTGACTGAATTAAGCAGTCAATAATCTTATCCTAGTTCCTGTATTTGCTTCTACCCCCATCCTAGGTAGAGTACTCTGGCTGAGTTCTGCCTGGTTATTGATTAAACAAGGTCTTCTATGACCCTCTCTTTATCTTTTAGTATACATTACAACCCAGCAACCCTCAACTACCTTCCTGTTTTTAATGGCAATATTCCTGTGATCACCTACTCTTGAAACTCTTCAAGTGACCTCTTACACCAAATTTCTCTCCTAATTGACCATCTTCTTTCATTTCTGACTCATTCTTTATTTATTGCACACTTTTTTTTCAAGATTGCCTGGATTCAAAATATCTCATGCAGTGTCCTGTTCTCGCAGTCAGTCTCCTGCTTGATCTCCTACAAAACACAAATTTACATTTATACTTTTATTTGCACAATAAGGGACAACTCCCTTCTACTGTCCAGAATGACTACCCTAAGTCACAAACAGTGGGGAGGATCTTTCTAGCATGAGGACACATGGAAGCAGGGTAATTACATTTTTTATAGCAATTTTTAAAATTTCACATTGAGGTGATGGTGCAAAAGTACTTTTCTGAAGTTAAATTTTCAAATGTCTACCTTCCTCTTCTCTGGATATCACACTGACACAACTGCCATTCGATTTGGATTTTGTGAAGCTTTTGAATTGGGAGTGGTGAAACAGAATGCTGTGACTTTGGGAATGTCTTTCTATTGTTCCCTCCTGAGAGCCAAGATGATGGGATATATTACAGTGGTGCTGTCTGTATTCTCAAGCATCAGTGCAAATTGACAGCATCACCATAAAGTCAGGCTTATTGGCAAAACTAAGAAAAAATCCCACCGCTTGTTAGAGTATGAGTTCTCCAGTATTTATGTAGGAGAAAAAAGAAATACTTTTAGATAAAGATAATGTCTTATCTTCTCTTTATTACTACAGATAGCTGGAAACATAGAAAACATTCCATAAGTATACGGCAAAGTTAAAATTGTTGTTTTGATGACAACAATTATGTAGAATAATTCAAGAAATTGCTGCTCTGGTCATAATTCTGAACAGAAAGGAAGAGCGAGCTGGTTGGTGAGATAGTGGTGATGGAAACCTTGGGAGAAAGTTTGTGTGTCATCTTAGAGTTTGTAGTAATGAAGGAAGGAAGTGCTGTCACTAACATTCAACATCCATTATGGGCTTTAGAAAAGCATTTTAAAAATTAGGGGAATGAAAGTATGCCCCCCTTGCCCTGATATACTACATTTCTTAAATGATGAGAGATTCTCAAAATCAAATACTTCTAATTTATAGGTAATAGAGAAGGTAAGGGAAGGTATTTAAAATAGTCATACTCAACTTTTCTTATACCCCAACACACCAGAAGAGGCATGACACATACCTAGTAATAGTGCTCACTCAAGAAGCCACAAGAACACATATCACAACTTGTAGAGAAGAATGTGTAATTTGAAACCACATCTAAAGGGGCATTTGCCCTTCACTAGCCCCCAAAGCATCATTGTTCAGTGTGACCTCACAGGAAGTTCTTTGATAAGTTCAGATGTGACATGATAATTAGAAGAGCATAGAATTAAGTACACATTTCAGAGAAGGACATAATAATTTTAAAATGGTGTCAGGAGGGCCACAGCCTTGTAACAAATACTAAGGACCACTCAATGTATGTATATATTTAGTTCCATTTAGAGTGAGAACAAGGAAGAGGTAGACCTGCTTGGCATGCTATTAAAAATAACAGTTGACAGAAATATTCACCCAGACTTCTCTACCAATGAGAATGATGGTCAAACAGAAAAGGGTAGATAAGACATGATTAAGAAGGAATTTGAGTCTATGACCAGGCCACCCTAAACAAGCCTGATCCCATCTGGTCTCGGAAGCTAAGCAGAGTCGGGCCTGGTTAATACTTGGATGGAAGACCACCTAGGAAGACCAGGTGCTGTAGGCGTAAAAAATAAATAATAAGGGATTATAAGCTGACAAGGTCCTTGCAATCTGTGAGATCAACCAAGGGTTGCCTCGCCTTTAAAAAAAAGGAATTTGAAGCTCAAAATAAATGAAAAATTAGAAAATGTATATCTATTCCTTTTGAGCATCTTAAGTCTATAGGCCCAGAAGAACTAGATCTAAGGGCACTGAAAAAAAGCTGCAAAAGTAATCACAAAACTACTGTTATCAGTTTTAGATAGCATAAATAACAAGTTTCCATAAGACTAGAAATGAACAAATGCCTCGAGTTTCTCAAAGTGGGGCTGTGGGATGGGCGCAATCTGCTGAAACTGTTGATCTGTAAATGTAACAATTACTCTTAGCATAATTCTAAAATAGGTTTTCAATCAGACAGTTTATAGACATTCTTTAGAGAAAATAATGGTCATCAAGATCTCCAACTTGGTTCTCTAAGAATAAGTCAATAAGAAAAGAATGTGTATCATTTCTCAATAGGATTACTAAATTAGACTTTAAGATAAAGCTATTATGAAATAGGGCTCCAATAAGACAATTAACCCTATATCTTGTGTAATCCATGTGGAAAAGAGGACATTAGAGAAGCTTGATGGCAGTTAGAGGGATTTATAGTTAGTTAAACTCTGTATTTATTTCAACCTTGAGAAAAGTATACAGTGGCTTACCATAGAGCTCTATGCTGTTCAACATTTTATCAATATCTTGGACATATTAAATGTTTAGATCATACAAAGCTAGAAATAATAGCTAACATGTGCATGAAAAATCAGGATTCAGAGGATTAAGGAAAGCTTGAATTATAGACAGCAAGATTAAAGTCACAGTTGCCATAAACTCTTCATTGGCCAGCCTGGTACTAACCAAGGCTGGATACCACACTTTAAGAATCATTGGAAAATACTGCATCTGGAGAGGGAAAAAAACCAGATATCTATAAAACGTTTTCCTCTCAAATGTTTTTCTCTTTTCTCATATCTTTTCTCCTTTCTTTTCTCCTCATATATTCATTTAAATATATACTAAGTTAGTAATGCATTCATAGTGATAACCAGAGCCCAGATTGTGTATACTTTGTATCAAAGATTATTTGTGCCATCAGAATGAACTATAAATATGCTTGCTCTTTTCCTTTGTATATATGTGTTTGAGGGGAAAAAAACCCTTACAACCACATTTTAAAGGAATAAGTCAATAATTATTTTGTAGAAGGGGCATACATACTACTCTGTCTCCACCATTCACACAGTGAAATATTCTGTCTTATAGATGTATCAAGGACTGCTTTGTAATTTAGGATATAACCTAAAAAGATTGAGGATATAGTCCAAGCATTTTAGTATCCCCTATTAAACCACTATGGAGTTATCTCTTTTCTATAAATATTTATAACTTTTCCTAAACTGCTTTTTTACGCATTTCTGTTTCCAGTGTAAATCATTTCTTAGTATAATGAAAACGAATTCACAAACCTTGGGTAAAGTAGTAAGTATTTTCTTTGGCACAAATGTTTAGTATTGTTGCATATGTCTTAAGTGAATAATTCAACAGTTATTGAGTGATGTTCCAGTTATTGTTTATGTGCTAGGCAGTTTCATACCTATTGTTTTTGTTTCTTTTTGAAAGTGCTTGTGAAATAAATGGAATTACAGGCTTTCACAAGGTTGTCTTTGATATGAGTAGGTAAAGTGGTGTGTGTGAGTGTGTGTGTGTGCACGCGCATGTATGAATCCTTAGGGGTTTACTATAATTTTTGAATCTTTGAATATATGACTTTATATATTTGACCAAATTTGGGGAAATTTTGACCATTGCTATGAATATTTTTCTGCCTCATTTTCTCTGTCTTCTAGGATTCCAACTACATATGTGTTACACTGTTTGCTGTCTCATAGGTTTCTGAGGCTTTGCTGATTTTTTCTAATCATTTTTTTCTGTGTTGTTCAGATTAGACAATTTCTATGAGTCTATTATCAAGTTCACTATTTTGTAATTTCTGTGGATTGCTGCCATTATTTATGATTGAACTTTTCTGATTTTAAATTTTCATTTGGTTCTTTTTTGTAGGTACTATTTCTTTGTTGACATTTCATATCTCTTAATTCATGGCAAGTGTATTTTCCCTTATATCCCAGAGTATAGTTACAATAACTGCTTTAAAATCTTGTCTGCTGATTTCGAATGTATGTTATCATTTCAGAGTTGATCTCTGTTGATTGTCTTCTCTTGAGAATGGATCACATTTCCCAGTTTTTTTATATGTTAAATAATTTTGGATTGTTATACTGGATATTATACAATATTATGTTATAGATAATATGGATTCTATTATGTTCTTCTAAGAGCATGTTTTAAAGTAAGTATTTAACTTGGCTGAAAATCTGTAAACCCTATCTCTTCTGCAGTGGAAGGCTGCTCGAATCTGCTTGTAGTCTGTTCTGCATATATTATACTTCAAGGCTCACCCAGAGATTCAGAATGAATCTATATGCAGAATTTGGCATACCCCTCTGGCTCTCTCCAGGAATTCCTCTCATTTTCGAATGGCTGTGGTTGTCCTTGAACTCTTATCTTCTAGTTCTTCAAGCCAGTGAGACTACAGATGTCTGAGTTCTAGCTACCCCATGAGGTGATAAAAGCCATTTTTAAAAATGGAAAACTCACTCGGTTTCCCTTCTTTTAAACCTAAATTCCTCTATATTTGACATCTGTCCCCTTTTGTTTATTCTCCAGTGCCTTCAGGTATAATTTTTCTGTTTTATCCAAAGTAGACAGTTGTTATCTGCAGGAGAGTTAGTCTGATAGGAGCTTACTTGGCCATTAGCAGAAATAGAATCATCCTGTAAATGTATCTACTCAAACATTTTAGAAGGTGAGACTGAGACTCAAAAAGGTTAAGTGACCTTCTCCATGTTACATGGCTAGAAAGTAATAGGACTATAATGTAAATATAGGTTTCCTGGATCCAAAACCACAGTATTTCTATATGTAATTATAAATGTCAGTAACACTCTTCCTCAGGCATTATTCTCCTAAATGAGTGAGTCCTGACTCTTCTGTCTCTCCGCATGTAATACCTATTATTCCAATCACCATAATTAATTTTCCCCGTAGATGTCCATTAGCCCTTTCCCAACTCCCTGCTAATCTCCTTTAGGTTCCTACCATAGTTCAGTGGTGGGTTTCATTGCATAAGAAGAGGAAAGTTACTTTTACTTTTCTTTCTAATGACCTTTCTGAGATTCCCCCAGCAGTATCTTTATGTAATAGTTTATGGGGTTCTTATAGATATCATCTCTGCGTGAAAAGTAGAAGTTCGGAGACTGTAATTTTACATAATTCAGACTATTCTTCTTTCCACTAAATATGTTGCCCAGTCACTCTCATAGGAAATTTTACCTTTCTTACCCTCTCACAAGTCTCATTAAGCATTGTATTTGTAATGTTTTCCTGTTGTTATAGCATCTTATATGGAGAGAACTTTGTGTCATCTACTGTCTTAAACCCACACTCTTCCAGATCACTAGCAAAAATGTTAAAATAGACCGTGTGGTATAGCAAATAAAAAAGAGCTTTACAACAGGTGTACATGCATGAAAAAAAAAACTATTTTTTGAGTTCCAACTCTGCACCTGTCACTTTGCTGAATTCTGGAGATACAATAATGAGCAAAACAGACATAGTTTTTGCCCTCCCAGGGCTTTTATGGTCTAGTAAAAAAGTGAGACAACTAAATAGGCAACCATAGAAAGAAAACTAAGTGTGGACATGAGGGGAAGTGCAGGGTGCAGTGGGACCTCATAATGGTAGCACCTTATCTGTCTGGAAGGGCGGAGAGTAGAAAAGGTCCTCCAGAGGAAGACTTAGATTCTCATTCCATTCTGCCACTAACTTGTGTGGCTTCCTTATCATATCTTTCCTTTTGGCTTCAGTTTTCTCATGAGTAAAATGAAGTTTTGGGGTAAGGTCTTCAATGTTTTTCCTAACTAGTTAATTCTTCAGTCTCAGTGATGATGTAATATACCTTAAACACAAACTTTGAATGCAGATTACACCTGAGCTTGATACCTTTTCTGAGTCCCAAATTCCACATCTACAAAAATGGGAATAATAACTACTTTGGGGTGCTGATGTGAGAATTAAATGAGATCAGATATGCAAGGCTGGGATTACAGAAATGTCATAGGATAAGCATGCACTGTTTTCCTTTGTTTTGTCTGTTTTAATCAATAGTAAGTGGTTTAAAGCATTGTTTATAGTAAAACTTATTTGGTATGAAGTGGAATGCAAAGTTTATATGAATTTCTAAGATAAACCAAATGAATTTTATATTTTGGTGCATGCTCTCAGACATTAATAACATTAGTCTCTTCTGTTCTTATGACTACTTTCATAAAAAAAAGATGGAGAATCACTGTGTGAAAATACCGAGTAAGGTGCCTGATGCATAATAGGAACTCAATAAATGGTAGTATCAGTATCAACACAGATCTGGGGAATGCTAATCATTACATTTTTTTCATCCAGGTCAGTCTCCTTTGTTAACTGTTCTTAAAATTGTTCTCCCGGTCCCACAACTTCTGTGCTGACTCATTTTTATTTTTAAGCAATCTTTGGTGTGTGTTCTTTAAAAAATGAATGCATTGAAAACTCCAATAAATTGCATTCATTGCTTTCCCATTGGTTACATCTTTATTTGCCTTCTCAAATAACTCTTGAAAATGAATCAAAATATGATTTCTACTTATAAAAAATATGTTGTCTTTTCTCCACTGGGTTATACTTCCATTTGCATATTTGATCTCATACAGATTGAGGTGTTTGAACTCAAAGCTCAGAGAATATTTCAGAACCACAGTAAGCTTATGAAGCCCAGCTCCTAGTGTTTGTGCTAATAGGCAAAGGAATATCATAACATGAATAAATATAATCCACAGATAATCCTCAAACCTTCTTTTAGCTATTGAACATATTTTCTTATCAAAAACTACATGCCAGAGGAGGAAAATTGACTAATTTAACTTTTTGTTCTCTCTATTAAGTCATCCTAGCTTAACTCTATTCTATGCCAATCACCCCTTTACTCCTAATTCCCCTGCCACTTAGATTTTCTATTTTTTAATAATAGCATTTTCAATGCAATATGGCTTAAGTCAGTCTCAGCTTTTTATATGCCTTGTGTTTTACTACCCTGAAAAGGTCACCAACCCCTATGCAAGTATGAAATGTAGTTTAAGGTTCTGTTTTCATATATAGCCTATTCTATAACATCTGGTAACTTACAAATATCACACAGTGTAGATGCTTAGTAATCATCTGTTAACTAACTGTATACATTCTCATGGGTATAACTACACTAAAAAAGGCAAAGGAAAATCAGCAGGAAGGAAATGGAAGAGAATTAATGATGGTAAGTATCTGTGGGTCTGAATTACTCCCAAACTGAATTATTTCCAAAAATCAATAGTAGACTAACCCATCCTTTCTGCTAAAGAAAGCTGAAAATCTATTGAAGTGAAAAGTAAGTTGAACTCTCTGGAAAGAAATCATTATTCTGAAATAATCTCCCTTACTGTGAAGTGACAGTTCTCTAAAAATGTAATACCATTTCCTGCAAAAAAAAACACAAACAAACCTTACTCCTTTAACAATCAGATGAGTTAATTTCCTTTCAGTTATTTCAAAACTATATCTTAACTTTATCATAGTTTCTTTAGTGAAGGCAGTCAACTCTGTCTGGTGTTATCTGTACACGTAGACTGGCTTGCGGGGGGGAATCTCTGGAAGAATTTAGCATAGGGTTCTTTTGAAAGTAACTGGTTGGATTCAACCTAAATAGATTTATTTTTGACAGATACTTGACGTATTTGTGACTGGTTAACAGCAGGGACTATAATAGATTTTGTAGTCTAGCAGGAGTTGAAACTTGAGAAATGGCCATTGACAATGAAACCCATAGTTGAAATATAATTAACCATTTGGACTACTATAAACTGCGGCAGAAAAGACACGGTTAATTTATTACATTTTTCGCCCCCATTACACAAGACCCTTGCGTACATTTACAAACACATAGAGACACCAAACAGAACTAGGATCACACCTGGGCTATTCAGCTTCTCCAAACTCATTAACTGAGAAGATATAGATTAATTGGAGAGAGTTCAGAGAATAGTAACAAGAAATGATTAAGGGGCCAGAGGGATTGATTTATGAGCAAAGATTAAAAGAATTTTGTCTATACAATTTAGCTAAGTGATGACTAAGGGGGGAGGGGGTGGGGACACAACTGTCTGAAGGGTGTAAACACCTAGGAGAGAGGAGAATAATTTACTATGCAACATGAGAATATAACTAGGGCTAATAAGCTATAATTACCCAAAGGAATAACAGAATAAATATTTCAGGGAAACTCAGAACCATAAGACCGCCAACTTGTTTTTCAAGGAGACAGTCACATGTTAACAAGTATGTGGTGTGAAATAATCATCTGATGCCACTGGGTGCCCTCCTCCCTGCACCCTCTCCAACGGACTTGCCTTTGACATTATTATGGCATATTTCAAGTCCAGCCTATACATAGATCTATATAATTTTGCTTTTTTTTTTTTTAGTACTGGTGAGTCTTTCAAAGTTTAATTCCAGTAGCGACCATAGAAGTTCCCTTTTTTAAGGACTTACTGTGAATTCAGTTGTAAAGCACCAAAATAAGGGATCAAATCTGGAGGTGAGAAAATCTTGGATTCTGCTTGAGATTGTAAAGAAGTCAGAAGTCATACTGTTTATATTTGGAATCTCCAATAATGAACTTTCAGGTCATATTTCATGTCTAAAAAAGTTCAATTTGAGCATTGTCTGAAGAAAAAAACACACTAAAAATAAATCTTTATAGGCTTCATGATTTGTGTAAACTTTGGAATGTGGTTCTTCAGAAAACAAATTAGTCTGTGGGTAACTGCAGGCTAAGTTATTTGGCTAATTCCTATTGTGCTCTCATGACATTCCAGAGCATTGCTGTCTAACCTTGCCAGATAAGACTTTGCATGTCACTGCAGTGAAAGCAGCTCCTTTTGTATGCATACTTCTCTCCTTCTTTTCCTTTGTGTTGGGATCTTCATAGGGTGATCCTACTTTGGAAATACCTCTGCTGCTTCTTCACCATTGCTTTGACAAGTTCTTCTGGTTTTATCTGAGAGCATATACTTCTTTGTTGAGTTTTTTCCTAGACAAATAATATGTTAATGTAATATTTTAAATAAACTTTTTATTTTAGAGTAGTTGTAGGTTTTCAGAAAAGTTACAGAGTTGCCTTATACTCCATCCCCAGTATCCCTTTATCCTATTATATGAGTATAGTACATTTGTCACATCAAGTGAACTAATATTGTATATATTATTAATAACTAAAATTCATGCTTTATTCATATTTCTTTTCTTTTTACCTAATATTCTTTTTCTCTTACAAAGTTTCATGTGTATGTAATATAATTAGGTTCTTCTGTCATATTCTGCATTCCACCCTAACATTAATCACCTGATAACTTCTTAAATGACTTTTAAAATTATGTGTACATTAAAATTTATTCATTGTTTTGTCCGGTTCTATGGGTTTTGAAAAATGCATATTGCCATGCATCCATCATTATATTATTATACAAACTAGTTTCACCACCCTAAAGAATCCACTGTGCTTCACCTATTCAACCTTCCTCCTCTTCCTCAAACCTCCGATAACCACCAATCATCAGTTTACCATTGCTATAGTTTTCTCTTTTCCAAAATGTTACATAAATGGAATAGTGTAGTATGTATGTACACCATTTGCTTATCCATTTACCTATTGAACACCATCTTGGTTGCTTCTAGTGTTTAGTGATTATGAATAAATCTACTTTAAACATTTGCATGCTCCTTTTGTGTAAAAGTAAGTTTCAAATGAGTTGAGTAAATATTAAGGAAAGCAGTTCCTGGCTTGTATATTAAGACAATGTTCAGCTTCATAAAAAACTGCTGATCTGTATTCCAAAATGGCTGTACCATTTTGTATTCTCATAGGCAGTGACTGAGGGTCCCTGTTTTTCTGCATCTTTGTCAGCATTTGCTGTTGTCAGATTTTTTAACTTTAGCCTTTTTAATAGATATGTGGTGATATCTTTTCGTTGTTTTAATTTGCATTTCACTAGTGACAACCTTGCCCACTTTTGATTCATTACAACTATGAATGTTTTAAACAATAGTTTTGTTTTACTGAACAATTCTCCCTTTGTTGGAATTGAGGAAGCAAATACTTATAATGTGTTAGGCTTTACTTATATGGGAAAAAGATGCTTAAAATTCATGCTACTACCTTTTTATAAATGTGTAGATTTTATAGTTCTATATTAGTTAGCTACAACATAAGCAAAGGAAGCATCTGCTAAAGTTAATACTAGGTCACAGGTGGCAGAAAATCAATCATTTGTTATGCAGAAATTTGAGGGAATTGTATTGGGAAGCAAGATCCCTATAAAATAATTGTGTTTTTCAGATGTATCCAAAGCTTCCCTTTATTCTCTCCTCACTACCATCACCACACACACACACACACACACACACACACACACACACACCCTACTTTCCGTCCTTGCCACATGAACATGGAAATAGCAGTGAGGGAGACTAAAAGGTATTCAGAATACATATGCAGCATTTCTTCTTACCTTGGGACCAAAGAACCAGAGTGATGGTAATTCCTTTTCCCATCACAGTGTGACTAGCAGATATATAATTTCTTCTAAAACTATTAGTTACATCTGACTTTGATTGCCCTGTAGTTCCTCCCTCTCTGACTATGCCTGGTACTGCCATGCTTTCCCTTTCTCTTCCACATTGCAAACTTGCCTTACTTCCTTCATTCCCAATTGCATCTTATCCATTCTATGTGCCATCCCTTCAGAGTCACACTAGGTGAAAAAATTAACTGGTTACATCAAGTTTATTTTAAATATTAGGGGGAAGAATGCGACTAACATGTATTGAACATCTACAGTGCACCAGGCACTTCCATACATCTTCTCATTTCATTCTCACAACAACCTCAGGAAGTGATTGTTATTCCCACTTTATGGATGAGAAAATTGAGAGGAAAATGACCTGCTTTAATATTTTTTGTACATGCTATTCCCTCTGCCTAGGATGTCTCTTCGATTCCATCTCTATCAAACTACCAACTTTCAGAAGTCACTTCAGACTTGACTTCCCTAGGTGGTGGTCTCAGTACTGCCTATGTCAATTTTGAAAAGACTCTCCAAATAATTCTTATACTTACCATTATGCTGAATGGCTATGTAGAAGTCAAGGGCCATATCTTACTGATATTTGTATTCCTACTACATTGCATAGTATATTTCAAATTCCACAGTATTTTATGAGTCAGTGTTTATTAGATGAATGACTTGGGGTTTATGGCAATGTAGGGTTTTTTTTGTGTTGCTGTAAGGTGGGTAGATTTAGAACCACTTGAGGGAATTTATTCAGATTACTGCTAAATATTTGGGGAGCAATAGAAGTGATTTTTAGAAGGAAAAGGATGCTTACCATATTTTTATTCTTTTTGGAAACAAAAAAAAACTATCTGTCTACTGTTCTCATAATGTAAACTGTAAAATGTAAAGTCTGATAAAGTCAATTTAGCTGGTACAGATACACAGCAGATAATTGTAAACCAGGGATACTTTCTTGGGAAATTGGTTGTCATCAGAAAAAAAGGACTACATAAACATTTATTACAGTGAGAATTAAAATTTTAAATAGTTGAAAAACACTACAGTAGGAACTCAGAAAAGTTTTGGTTACCTAATGTCCTTTACAAAAAATGAACTCCATGGTGATTCAAATCATTTGGTTGCCTTGGGCTCTATTGTATTGAATGTTGCTAGAAATAAATGTACCACCAACTTACACTAAGAAGTTTCTTGATTCTACAGAAGTTTCCATTAAGCGATAAAGGTATTGTTTCAAAATAATTTGACCTTTACAGGCAAGAAATAATGTAAAACATTTATAATCAGTTCTCAGACAGGATATGGCAGCACTTTCCACACAACTAGATATCAGCTGATCAGAAATGAAGTCTCTGGTTAGTATTTCAACAGTTACCATTAGTACAAGTCAAATGAAAATTGCTCAAGGATCTTAGTACTAACATAATTCCTCATGTTATTTATTGCTTAGAACTGGGCTCTGCATGGTCCCAGTTCAATGTCAATTCAAGACCCCAGCAATATACTGTACAGCTGACTTGATTTGCCAAAGAAATTTGAAAACTTGTTTAAAACTATTAGAAACATTCTTGCTGTGTTTTGGATAGGTAGAACTTGGCTCATCACGGAGCTGGAGTAATCAGAGAGTAAGCAAATGATAATTTAGGTCCTTAGGCAAACATACAAGCTTTGAAGCTAGAGTATTTCTAATTGCATGCCTAATGCTTGATTGACATTCTGAGGTTAGATAACTACCCCAAGAAGATGTTCCTAGTTTGTGATTCTTTGCCAGTGACCCTCAGCTCCTTCACACAGACCTGTGCTTCACAAACTGGCAGTGGTCTGCCAGGGTTCAGGATGTGTTTTCCTGGAGCATAGATTCTACTCTAGGTTAAAGAAAATCACTTGTCTATGCTTAAACAAATGTACATTTTAATAGAATGCACAATTCATCTCAAATGGTTAGGGAGGGCATTGGGAAGTGTGGAAAACTTTCTAAAGCCCTGCCCTCAGTTATGACCCCTTTATTTTGGAATGTCCTCTTTCATCTCTGCCTATAAGTCTTCTGCTTACTTTTCAAAAGCCAGTTCAAAAATCTTCTTCCCCAACTTCTCTGCCCCAAGCAGAATAACTCCTCTGTGATTTCATTGACTTTCCTCCATGACCTTACTATGGTATTCTTCTCATTAATGTGATTAACTGTTTATCTTCTCACTGTTCATTCCTCAATGTCTACTCACCTGAACAAGATTTTGAGCTCCTCTCCTAATATGCTAGTTGAGGCCTCTGAATATAGAACAAGGTACCCAACTGGGTTGCTTTCAACTCATATGTCAATTATGCCTTAATTTTTTTTAATGGGAGAAAAATCAAAGTGATTCATCCTAGTAAAAGACTCAGGAAGAAAAATCACATGGTCATAGTGATTAATTTAGACAAAACATTTACCAACATCCAATGTGAATTTATGATTAAAAAAACTCTCAGAAAATTAGGAATAGATGGGAACTTTCTCAGTCTGATAAAGGACATCTACAAAATCCCTACAGCTAACATCACACTTTATGGCAAAAAGCTGAATGCTTTCTTTCTAAGGTTAGGAACAAAGTAAGGATGTCTGCTTTCATCATTTCTAGTCAATAAAGATTCTGGTCAGTATCAAAAGGGCAGAAAAAATAAATAAGAGGCAACCAGTTTTGAAAGGACACAAACCATCTTTACATGCAGACAATGTGATCATCTCTGTAGAAAATCATGTGAAATCTACAAAACAACTACTAGAATAAATGAATATAACAAGTTCACAGGACATGGAGTCACTATTTTAAAATCAATTATATTCCTATATACTAGCAATAAATAACCAGAAATGGACATTTTTAAAGAATGCCTTTCAAAGTAGCATCAAAAATATGAGATAATGTTAAGATGTCAGTTTTCCCCCACTTGATCTGTCCCAAATTTTTTAGAGAAGTTGACAATGTGATTCTAACATTTATCTAGAAAGGAAAAAGACCTAAAATAGTCAAAACATCTTGAAAAAGAACAATTTGGAGGACTTATGCTATCTGACTCAAGGCTGATTAGAAAGCAACAGTAATCAAGAGAGAGCTGTTAATATAAAGATAGATAGTAAACCAAGGAGCAGAAGAATGAGCCTAGAAATAGACCCATGTAGATATATGTGGTCAAGTGTAAAGCAATTTGATAGAGAAAGCATAGTCTTTCTAATAAAAATTGTGCTTGAACATTTGGACATCATCATTAATTTTAAAAAATTACCTCATAGTCAATGCTAAAAAAAAAAAAAACTCAAAATGGATCATAGACCTAAACATAAATTCTAAGCTCTCAGGCAAAGATCTTTTTATATATGACACTAAAAAGATGATCCATAAAAGAAAAAAATTTGATAAATTGAACTTCAACAAAATTAAAAACTTGGTTCTTATAAGACACTGTTAAAACAAAACACAAGACATAAACTGGAAGAAAAATATTTGCAAATTACACACTTAGATACAAGTTCTTATAAAGAGCTCGTATCCGGAATATATAATGAATTCTTAGAACTCAATAATAAGAGACGAACAACTCAGTTTTTAAAAATTTATTTTTCAATTACAGTTGACATTTAATTTTTTAAAATGGGTAAAAGATTTAAACAGACACTTCACCAGAGAAGATATATGAAAAGATACTCAACATCATTAGTCATTACAGACAAACAAATTAAAACCACAATGAGAGACCACTACATACTTATTAGAATGGCTAAACTTAAAAAGACTGACCATACCAAGTTTTGATGAGGATGTGAGAAACAGCAACTCTCATATACTGTTGGCGAAAATGTAAAATGATACATACACTTAAGAAAACAACTTGGCAGTTTCTCATAACGTATACTTACCATATAACCCAACATTTATTCTCAGGTATTTCCTAAGAGAAATGAAAGCATATGTTCACACAAAATTTTGTACACCAACATTTGTAGCACTTTAATTTGTAATAACTAAAAACTGGAAACAACTCATTATATCCATCAACAGGTGAATGGATATACAAACTCTGTTACATCCATACAATGAAATACTACTTATCAATATAAAGGAACGAACTGCTGATGCATGTTACAACATGGCTCAGTCCCAAAATATTTATGCTGAGTAGAAGAAGCCAGACTAAAAAATAAATAAATGTATACATTGTATGATTCTATTTACATAAAATTCTAGGAAATGAAAACTAGTCTATAATAGTGACAAAAAGGAGATCAGTGGTTGCCTGCGGATGCAGAAGGCATCAGAGACTGGGCCAAGTGGGGCGAGATTACAAAAGAGTAGGAGTTAACTTTGGAGAGTGATGGATATCTTCATTATTTTGATTGTAATGATGGTTTCACAGGTGTATATGTGGGAAACTTAACAACTTGTACAGTTAAATATGTGCAGTTTACTGTAACCCTATAAAGCCATAGAGAGTTATCTCCGTAGCTGAGAATGAAGCATGTTATAACTTAATGCATGGTTTGTATGGAATTTCCATGGTTATAAAGAAAGAACAGGAGCTTTGGGTCAAGGGTTAGGGGAAAGAGGCAGGCTAAATAGTAGAGACAGGAGCTATGCTTAGATGCCCTTTTGCCAGCACACTTTTTTTTAGATGAGCATTCTCAGAAGCTGGTTTGAGTTTAGTAGTGGCAAAATATTTCTGTTTCAAGTCTCCTGGTTGGTTTTGAAGTAGCCAAGTAATACATACATGTAGTTTTAAAAATATTAACTATGTACATGAAGGCTTATAATGTAAGCAGCATTTCACTGTTTTAACCCTTCTTACCTCTAGTCCTAATCCTCTAAGATTATTATCTTTAACTCTATTAACTGTTTCTGTTTAGTTCTGCTGATTCCTTCCTTGCATACTGTGATTACTTGATTCATCTATTTTGGACTTTATTAATTTTCTGCCATGATAAATGAGGCTTTACCTCAATTATTCTACCTCTCATTCCAATGTAGTTATAATGATTTTTAGTTCGTCTGTTCATTTGTTTGAGGAATATACTTAGAGCTTTATTTCGTGTTTCATAAACTATAGACAGTATCTTTTAACTCTGTAAAATGAGGCCTTTAGTTCTCTGCTCATCCCTTTATTTCTCATCTTTTCTACCTACTACCACTTGTCAATTGTACTTCTACTTTTCACACTGTCAAGAGGGATAACATTTATCTTTTGCTCTTTACCCATAATTAAGTATCTCTAAAATTAAGTCTAATACATTTGTATTTTGGTTATTTCTGAAATTTGAAAGTCAGTATATAGCATTTTTATTTTTATAGCTATTTATAAATTTCTGTCAAGTGGTAAGTGGTATGAGAACATTAGCATTTCTTAATTCATATAATGTTTTATTTTTCTGAATTTTCCAATTGCCTTTATTTTTTCTTGCATTGAAGCATCTATAGTTTTTCTAATTTCTTAAAGGTGGATAAAATTTTGAGCCCCTCTGTTTTTTGGATGCCTCCCTCCTAGAGCCCTCCATGCTTTCATTTGGAATGAATACTCCTTAGGCCTGTTATGTAACTGTCATCCTTGGATTTTTATCAGTCTCTCGTTTTAGGTCCACTGTTTCCAGAATCCAGTGTGTATCTCTGTCTTTCTTTACTGTCTCATTTTCCTAGAAGATATTCCTAAGTAATTTTCTAGGAAAAGGGTGAGAGGTAAACTTTGAGTCTTTGCCAATTAAAATGTCTTTTACTATCAAGCTCAACTTATAGTAGACTGAGGAATAAAACTATCGGTTCAAAATAATTTTCCCTCAGAACTTTGAAGGCATTTTCTCATTGTTATCTCTAACACCCAGTGTTGCCAGTGAGATGACCAATCTATTCCAGTTCTTGTTTCTTTAACTGGTACTGGTTTTCTTCTCTGGAAGCTTTTAACATCTTCTTTTTATTTTTAAAATTTTATGATGTGTCTAGGGGTTGAGTAAAATGACTGTCTACCCAAAATATGAAGCCTGTGAGAACCACCCGTGTACATAAGTCATTATGCTGGGAGATCTCTAAATTCCAGAATGTAGATTTCTTTGCTCTGGGACACTAATCCCCACACTAGGTACTTCATTTCTTGGATGACTTACTCAGTCTCTTTAGAGAACATTCTAATTTTTTTTTTGCTTTAGAAATAAATGCCTGAATACGAGAGGGTCTATACTTGGGTGTGGGAGATGATTATTCAGTACATGGGCTTTCAATGAGTTCCTCACATTTCATTTTTACCTTCTCCCTTACTTGGCATTTTCAAGTTTCAAACTTCTCTGGGGTCCTACAGGGCAGACCAGCATTTTCCCAGACTATAAGCCCCCTCTGTCACTTTCTCTGCCCTTCTTTATCAGTCAGAATCCTATCTACTTTCTGTCTTTCAGAAATATATTGAAATCTTTTCCGCTGATTCATTTCCTCTATTATTCCCTTCATTATATCTTTTTGTTGTTGTTGTTTACTGGGATCTTGAGAGAGAAGGGAGCTAAAATTGTTTGGTCAGCCACCTAGATTCATGTCTATATACTGGTCAAATTTGAAAATTTATCTGCTTTTTGTGATTTGGGGAGAAATATTTGTAAATAGGACCAATTAGCTATAAATTGGCCAAACTTACATTGTTTACCCATTAGTAGAAATTAGAGGATCCATTAGGGTTAAAACTCTGTGAACAAGATTAGTAGACAGCAATGAAATAAAATTCTCCATTTCTCCATGGAAAGATGGCTTTAATCCCTAAACTAACAATCAAACAATGGATATGCATAAAGTTGACTCTAATGAATAGAGCATTTTGCTATACTTCATTTCATTTGTTTATATTTTATCCTAATTTATTTTTGACTGGGTAGCTCTGTTGAGATGCTGTGGAAAAGATTTATGAGACAATACTCAGCATGAGGCTTTCTTCGCTCACTGTCATGGTCCTAAGCAACAGTCAGGAATTTTCTTCTGAGGAAAAAAAGATTTTCATAGAAACACCCTAATGCTGGATTCTAATTAACAGCCATATTGAAAAGAAGTTCTCTCAGTTTTACAGCTACTGAAACATCAGTCTGCCATTATGCCACATAACCAGTTGTTTTTCACTCACCTCAAGGGAAGCCTTGACCACACCTGGATACAAGAGGAAGTAAAATGCCAAGTTATCTAAAGATAGCATTGCAGCTTTGAATTTATCTAATCTCACAATGGAATGGTCTCTTGGCCTCCCAGTTTTCTTACCAGTCCTTTTATTCTCTTGGTGATTCTAGTTTTACAGCATTTAACGTTCTGATGCTGCATCCCAGGTCCTTTACTCTTCTTCCTAATCCTCAGGTTTATGCTTCACAGGCCACTTATCACAGGTGTATCTCTGCTGGTTATGTCACTACTTTTTAACCTTGCTGCCCCTAAGATATTTGTAACTTAGACTCTCATTTGAATTGATTTTTTTTTGTATTTAGACCTTATCCTGCCTCACATTACCCTTTGAACTGATCTCTGAGATTCACTTTCTGTACTCACATTCCTGTGAGCCAGTCCTGAATGAATGATCCACTGGCCACATACCTATCTCAATATCCTTGTTATCCATCCAACCCCAGGGTATGTTTGGACCATTGTTTCTAGCCTTTTATCATCTTAGCCCTACTTATAATAGTTGAACTTTTGTCTACAACATATTTCAACATCAACTTAAACCGAATTTGATTCATGTTTCCCTAAAATCTTCCCACTGCATTATTTTCTACAATGTTTAGAACATTTTTCCCCTCTTAGAATTAATAGCCGTCTGTTTCTTGATTTGCTTCTTACCTGTATCCTATCCCCCTCCCCCTCAACTTCTGACTGTTGCAATTCTGTTTTCACTGGCTTAGTAGTTTATATGGTTTAGGCCCCCATTGGGAACCAAAATAGATTTTGTAAAATGCTAAAGATAGGGAAATTTTGGACAAGGGAAAATTTTAGTTTAAAATAAATGGACTGAAATAAACAAACAAATAAATAAAAATAAAATAAATGGATTACACAGGCGATCTCATTTTGGTGATAATGCTTCTCTAACCCTCATCAGTCCAACTTTGTGAAGGTAAACCATGACACCGTTATAAAATTTTCAAGAGCTATATAATAATTCATAATTAAGAGGATGTATTCAAGCTAATGTTTTCTGAATGCAGACCTCAGGATTGGCTGGGATGCTTTTATCCTGGTGCTCCTATGAGTTCTGTAGATATGTTCTAATTTATAAACTTATTCTATTCACAAATGATAGCCTTTAGTGATTTCCAGATATTACAAGTGGAAGGGTATGTTTTTTCTCCTTATGTGTCCAAGTGCCTTTCACTTTAGAAGTATAGAGAATTACAAATTAAATAAGCAAGCACTCCCAAGGAAAGTTAGTGACCTCCGGTATATATTGCTGCCCTTCTTTTTATTCAAAGATGTCACTACTGATTTCACCCACATTTGTAGGGAGGAAAGACTAAATCTTCAACCAGACGTTCTTTCTGTATGACATACATACAAACTGGGTTTTGAACTGTGGCTACAGCTGCTATTTGTAGAGCCTGTCACTGTTTGCATTTCTGTATTCAAGTTGTGGTCAGCTTAAAGCCTTTACTCAAAAAATAGTATCCAAATTCCATATTGTTACATTCCAGGCTGGTCTCTGCTGCTGTTTTCCCAAGCAGCCCACAACTATGTCATGTTATTTGAAGCTATGCTTTAGCGTATCCTTTATAGTATTTTTTATGGCACCTCTGCTTATGGTTATGCCATAAAGTTCACCATACCAAACATTCTTGGGGGTCCTTCTGTCATTGCATCTCTGCACATGTCATCAATGAACATTGCTTTAATGCTCATAGACCAGCTGACTTTCAGAATCTCAGCAGTGGTGGTCCTCTTATTGCCATTTCACATTAAGCATGACTCCAGCTCTGACACGTAACAGCTCAGTGAGGTAGATGTGACATCTGTAGCAGGTGTGAATGTCAAAGTCATGTAAAAAACTGGGTACACCTTTCATTGTCCATTGATGAGAATCAATTTAGTAAGCTTATATTTCTCCAGTTCTGTTTTGGATTTGAGGAATAGGGTCATACCCAGGAAACAGATCATTAGAGCAGGAGTCCATTTTCCTCCTTTGTATTAATACTTGCGTTTTAAAAATAACCCATCTTTCCCTTTAATGTGCATGTTAAACAGATTTCTTCTTGTCTAGAGTATAAGTCCACACAGGTTCTGAACCTACAAATGTAGCTACCTTTGAGGGATGAAAAAAATTAATATTGTTATCAGGTATTATTTCATAAGTTTAGGTGATCCATGCAGCCCAAAAATAAGAGGTAAAAAAAAGACGGAGATTGAACTGGTCTGCAGTATAATTTCTTGCTGTTGTCACACAATGATAATATCCTCAAACAGACACACTGTTCTTTTTTATTTTGCTTTCTACTTCATAGTCACTTGCATTGTTGGGCAGTGATTTTTAAGTCAAACTTCCTAGGAAGCAGAATTAAGAAACAACAAAACGTTTGTTGTGTTTAGCTTCCATGTTTAGCTTTACTACGTAATTTCAGTTATAATCAGACATTTTTCCAATAGGGAATAGCAATCCTTGGCACTCATACCAGAAATGTCCAAGGTGCCAATTTTTTCTTGGCATTTGGGTTGATTGCTGCCACCTCTACCCCCACCCTGTGTTGGCAGCTCCCATGGGATGCTGTGATCAACATCCAGTGTTCTTGTTTGCTTGCTCTCTTGGAGCTGGCACAGTCTGTTCAGCAACCAGCACATACTGTGCTACCCTTCTTGTCACATTGCTTTTAAAATCTTACTACCTCCTGTGATGTAGTGCTATCATTGCACTACAAAGCAACTCAGGATTAAGTACATGTTGTTTGTGTAATGTTAAAGATCGAATCTAGTTCAGTGCCCTCCATATGGTAAGTACTCGGTGTTTGTTCAGCAGACAACAACCCCTTGAGTGACCTTCTCGAGACCTTTTGTTGCAAATCTGAGCATGTTGAGTGAAGGTTTCTTTTAAGATTGAAAGTGTGTTCAATGTCAGCTTCTGTATCCATTTTCTATCTATGACATACCCATCAAACTAGTTTGGGCAACTCCACTCATTGGTACTGAGATGCTCACATTTTGCTTTGGTGGAATCACTTGGAAATTTTTGTGAAATAGCTTATGGTATAAATACTTTTTATTTTATTTTATTTTATTTATTTATTTTATTTTATTTTATTTTATTTTATTTTATTTTATTTTATTTTATTTTATTTTATTTTATTTTATTTTATTTTATTTGAAGGTCCCAGCTGATTATTGATGGGTGGTGGTAGTGATGGCAATGGTTGCATAAGAAAACGACATTTATTGAAGGACATTGAAAGGGAAATATTTTTTTAATAGTATGTGATTTGTCAATTTTAGAAAGCCTGGTAGGTACCTGCCTCTCTTCAGACAGATGAAGTACAGATTTCTATAACCAGATTAACTGTAAGGAATGAAAGAAAAGAGGTGAAAAACACTATGTGAGAGCCCTGTTTTACCAGTGGGAAAGGAGGACTTAGCCTTTTCAGTCTCCAAAGAATGAATAGGTTGAGGAATGAACAATACAGCAGTTTCTCAGAATGTAGTTCAAGGACTACCTGAATCAGAATCCCATAGTGAGCAAGTTGGAAAGATAGATTCTGGGGCCCCTCCTCAGCCTACTCAGTCTAAATTTGGGGAGGGAAAGGTACAGGATTCTACATTTTAACACTCATGCCTAGTGATTCTGATGCACACCAAAGTTTGAGATCCACTGACCTAGAGAGCCTCTCATTCTTAAGATCCTTTTGATTTGATTACTGCCAGTAGTGTAATGAGTCCTTAGTTCCATGTCTCCATGGTTGATTCTAAGAAAAGAGGTGCAGTTAAGGTGAAATAAAATCCTGTCATTAAGGAATGAATTACTGATAGTCCTATTATTCTTTCAACAGGTAGGTGTTTATTAGGAGCCTACTATGTGCCACGCCCAGAGGTAGGCTCTAGGTATACCCTCAAGAAGCTTAGGAGTAATTCAGACTATCAAATAAATACATTAGCCATGAAATATATAATGAATTAAATTATTCTATGTCATGGTAAAAAGAAAAAAAACACCCAATAATTTTGTGTGTTTAGATATTAGGAAAAAATATGTTTGTAGCAATATCCGGAGAGTTAGTAGCAATAATGGATATATCCCTCACGGCTCACTGTGAGCGAATTGTTTCCAGCTGAGATCCCTGTAATCTGCAGGTGCTGTTTACCATGTAATTTTATCATAGAAAACAAGGGTGTAATCAGTTAATAAAGTGTAAAGAATTACATTTTTTCCCCTTGGGCAAAATGCCTGGCTGTGGCCAACATTTCTTATGCCTCCCTCCTTGTGCAATAGGAAAGCAGTGTGTAAAGAGAGAGAGAGCTGTTTTGTTCAGATTCTGCAACTTGCCTCGGAAGGCCATGCTACTGAATGCAGAACTCAAACAAGAGTTCCAGACTTTTTGTATGAGCACCCACCGAGTTTTGTCTTTGCCATTATACTTACTACACAGATGATAGTTTTCCCTCCTGCCTCTAATGGGGACCCAAATAAGGGCACTACGAATAGGGATTCTATTTCAGTTTAAGCAGTGGCTTGTGTTGTTTTCTTCCAGTTTTTATTGAGAAAATAGAAACTATATTCAAAGCATTTTCATATATGGGCAGTGTCCTTCTAATAAACACTTGATCTATGAATGTGCCATGCTCATCAATAGCCACTCTTATGGCACTTTAAGGAACTCCTACCACCCATGGAACTGGAGTTGTTTCTGCCAGAGTTTGTTTCTTCCTCAGCCCCCTCCTCTGGGAGTTTTTCTCACAAGCTCCTATCAGACCCTTCAGAACAATTAATATGTAAGCACGTTCTCCTACTGCTGCCACCAAGAAGGTGCTGGAGGCCTTGCCAGAACACTCATAGGAGCTGAGCCCATGAGGGAACACAAAGAGTATGAAGGGAATTATGGAACTGTAGTCGTGATGGTGGGGAGGGTCTTCATTTGGATTTCAAAATTCCTTTTCCCTACAAATAGCATTATACTATAATAACACAGCCATGTAAAACTCAGTTATCTAACACATTCACCTGTCTAGCAACAAACAAATGGCTTTTAAGCCACCAGAGAATCTACATCTGACTTATTGGAAAAGTCATTCAAAACCCATAGATTGCCTGTTTATTCCATTTGTACATTGTTGTAATAGTTTTAACAAGATGTCAAGCCTATAGCAGATTATAAGCAGGAAATTTGAAGGGACTAGAAAAGATGCTACAGGTAGGTAAAGTGAAATCTGATAGTTGACAGCAAAGTAAGAGACTAAAAAAAACATTAAAAAGAAGCTTAAGATTTTTAAAACCAACCACAATGGAACACTACTTCACATACACAGAATGGCTAAAATTAAAAATATTGACAATATCAGTGTAATGAATGTTCAGAGCACTGGAACCCTCATATATTGCTGTTGGGAGTATAAAATGGTAGTCACTCTGGAAACAGTTTGGCAGTTCCTTACAACAAATGCTTACTATGTAACCTAGAGGTTCCACCCCTTGGTGTTTACCCATGGAAAATGAAAACATATGTCCACATGAAGACTTGTGCATCAGTGCTCATATAAGCTTTATTCATAATAGCCTCAAACTGGAAATAACCTAAACATCCCTCAACAGATGAATGCATTTAAAAAGTGGTGTATTCATACAATAAAATAGTACTCAGCAATAAAAAGCAATGAACTACTGATACCCACAGCAACATGGATGAGTCTCACAGACATTTTGAATGAAAGAAACAAAAAAAATACATAGAAATCATGCAATCATATTATATTCTTCCATTTATGTGAAGTTCTAGAACAGAAAAAAGTAAGCTATGGTTATAGAAATTAGAATAGTAGTTGCCTGGGGTACAGAGTCACTCTGAAGAATGACTATAAGGGGCACAAGGGAAAAATTCTGGGGTAATGAATATATTCTATATCTTGATTAGGTGGTGGTTACAAAGATATATATATTTTTCAAAACTCTTCAAAGTTTGTGCTTAAAATGTGTGCATTTTATTTTATATAGATTGTAACTCAAATTTTCATAAAGTACAAAGATTTACAAAGGGAAAAAATCCTTCAGAAGACCCCCTGCTGCAGGAAAAAGTCTAATTCCTTAACATGATCTGGCCCTTATTTAATGTCTTTTGGCTCATTCCTTACCATTCCTCTTTACCTCCTACCACATATTCTAAGTTACCTGTATTTCTAAAAACTGCTATTCTCTCTTTTCTCTAAACCTTTAAACACAATGCTCTCTTTGCCTAGAATTCTTTTTTAGTTTCCCATTTATCGCTAAACCCTTGACGTCCTTCAGGACTCACAGAGGAAACACCTCCTCCAAGAAGCCTTGGACACTTGCGGTCTGTATTAGGTTCTTTCCCTCTCCCTCCCAGAGAACCCTGTGTTTCTCTCTAACAAGGCATGGATTGCTCTGTAAAGTAATTGTAATTTTTAAAAAACCTCAAAACTATAGTGGCCTATGCTATTTAATATATAAATAGTCGTCTACATATTCAGTAAGCCCTGAGTTAAATTGTATACTGCAGACCAATTTCTATTCAAAATAAATTTCAGCACTCAAAGTTATCAGAAAAACTCTTCTATCCAGAATGACTTGTTCTTTTGGAGTTGCAAATGATTGAGATTTTATTGTAAATAGCGGTTTGGGTTTATATTATTAGTAATATAATAGCTTATTTGTGTTGTGCATTAAGTGACTTTCTCTGGGCTTTATCTAGAAACCTAGCTGGACTTTATTACTTGATTCTATGAGAAAATGCATTTTATATTCCAGTCAAGCGACTCAAAAAAACTGCTCAGTTGAACCACATGAAATTGCTGATATTCATTCATCTTCAACATACAACAATGACAGTTTCATATGGTTCAATCTAAATGTTTTTAAATTAACTTTATGGCAAGTTGGAGATTTCATAAACATTCATTTATTAACCTTGTATTTAACACATGAATATATTCTGCAAGATGCTAATCTTGTACATTAAGGCTGTTGGGTATAATTGTTCTATGTAAACAATAAATCATAACAGCGTTTTGAAGGAAGTTTGTATAGAATGTTAAGGATTTCTTGATTCTCCCCATTTTTTTTCAATTAATAAGGGACGCAGCAGACATGAGGATTCTGGAATTGTTTATTCTTTTAACTAACACTAGGGTAAAAATGCAGATTCATTTCTTCTTTTCTAACCCTCAAGCTATCTAACCAGTCTATTTTTAAAATTAATTTTAATAATAGTAATAGCTAACATTTATTGAGTGCATATTACATGCTGGGTACTGTGCTAAATAACCCTACAACTATTTTATGAGCAAAAGTACTATTTATTATCCCTATTTACAGATGAGTAAATTAAAGCTTAAATAACTTGCCCAAGGTTACATAACTATAAATGGCAAAGTTGGGATTAGAATCACTCTCAGTCCTACTCTATTGTTTACCTCAAGCACATTTTTTAACCACTAAGAGGCACTCATGCTAAAATGTCATGATTCATTTCAGCAAGTATACATTTAAGCTGTGATTATTATTAGCAAAATCAGGCCTATTCATGTATGAAACATTGTATTATTATAAGAGATCATCATAAGAAAGTAGAGTATCAAGTACCAAAATGAGTGTTATAGACCTGAGTGCTGTAGGAGTCTAGGAAAGGTAGAGAATAATCATGAACTCTGTCATGTCTAACTCCCAGAGGAGCATTGACACAAGGGGTATTTTCCAATCATAATTGGATGCACAGCCTTCTGGGAATAAACCAAAAGTTTAGTATGAATAGGAATATAGGAAAATCATGGATATATAATAATGAAGTCTAAAAGGAAGTAGCAAACTCAAGTTTAATTTTGGGCAGATTTCTAACTTTGGGAAGTTAGAAATCCATGACTGGGCACTCTGAACCACAGAACTATATGTCAAAATGGGTCTTGAAGGTTTACTCATTAGATATTTGAGGCAAAAGAAAAGGGATTCAAGCCTAGCCAAAATATCATCCCTTCCTAATTAGAATAATAATAGTCTCAAAAATAAAAGAATTTATACAGTGGAAGAGAAGATGGACTCAGGCTTTAGATACTGAATTTAAGATGAAAGTAGACTGCCTACAGGAAACTGCTTTTTTATGTTGGCTATGGTTGACTGGGATCAACCTTTGACTCATCTACTTGTTATTTTTACAGATGGCCCTTCTGAATTTTTTCTTCCCTGAAGAAAAGGCATACTCTGAAGCAGAAAGTAGGCGTGTTCGTCGCAATAAAAGAAGCAAAAGCAATGAAGGAGCAGATGGTAAGTCTACTTGATCATATCTCAGTTCATGAGAGTACGCTGAGAACTACCTTCTCAAGTGTGCTTCATCATCTCATATATTGGCCACAGACTCAAGGTCACAAGAGGTTTTTCCAGTCTAGCCTACCAGTCAGTTCTTTGATACAGAATTGACTATACAGCATCCTCTCCTGCAATCCCAGATACCTTCAATCATTTCACAGTATGCCTGAGAGTCATTTGTATCTCTCAAGATCACCCTCCACAAAGACCTCATCTCTCCCAAGGACATCCCATATCTACTAAGGACCCCAGGAGAATTCAGTGCTATTCTTAGAATTGACATGGTGGTACTTACATGATATGTTAATTCCAATGATAATCATGTCAATGTTGGTATCACCTACCGTTCTCGAATATGAACTAGAGCTTCTAGAATTTGTTTGTAAGTTCCTTGAGGACAGGAATTTATTTCTCTTTGTTTAACCTTAAAATCTAGACTAATACCGGCAAATTGCTTGTCTTGATAATGTAAGTCGATACTGTTGATTGCCTCTTCAGCTAGGTTATAATGTACCATGAAAACCATCTGTATTGAGGGTACAATAGACTTGGGTTAACTAGCAGTACATTTGGTGGGACATAGTAAAACGTTGACCTAGCTCCTGGGCAGGGTCTTTGAACCACTCCATTTCAGTATTACTCTGTCAATTGACAGTATGCTACTTTTTTGGCACAGAAGTTTGTAGAACACAGCTCTGGGCTGCTGTATAGCCATCTGGATTCAGAGACAGCATGTTCTGGCTACCTCTTCCAAAGATATGTGTCTGAGGGTTACAAAGCCGTATGACTTTGTAAAGAAGAAAAAGAGATTTTTAAGCTGACATTTGTCAGTGTGAGTAAGGGCCAATGATGGAGGCAGTTCTAAGAGGCATGAGCTATTAAAGAAATGGGGCCAAGACTTTGTCAGTGAGGACAAGAAGAAACAGAACTGGATGAAGTCTGAAAAAGAGCTCAGAACAAGGACCTTGCGATTTAAAAAAGAGACTCAGAGAAATAAGATAAGTAGGGTGATGTAGTCAATGGAGATGGCAGTAGCATCGAGTCCTTGAATGGAGAACTGGACTGGACCAGTGGGGACATTCTCTAGAGCAGACACTTTGCATACAATTGATGACCAAGTTGAAGCCTAGGAAATGTGGTTTATTAAGTAAATGGTACCTATTATTTTCATACTGCTTTCAACTTTCAGAAGGCTACATGGAAGCTGAGAACGGAGAGTCCTGGTCTCTTTCCTCTTCCAATCACCTCACCCTTTGATGCATGTGGGTCTTTCCAACTTTGACTCTTCCCCTGAGCCTACTCCCAATACCATGAAATCTTTCATATTTCCTGGTTGCCGGTTCCTAAGGAGAAGAGAAGAGATATGGCAAGAGCAATATCACCTTATGTAGTAGGCGTGGTCTTCCCTTGCTCTCCAAAGGAGAAGTCCAACAACTTCTAAAGTTTACCTCATCATTTGGCCTCCTAAGTTTTCTGTTAAAGAAGGCAGGTTTCTCCAATTTCCTAAACTACTTTATCTGGATCTGGCTACCAGCATCTTTGCTAGTGATCTTCCTTACAGTGTTTTTCTGTTTTGATACAAAATAGTTTTTCTCTCTGGTAATGGGTAAAGCCTCTCTCACTAGTTTTTAGACTTCTTATATAATTTCCTGCTGGTGTGATACTCTAGTCAGTCATTAGACTCTAGTCACTTTGTGCCAATGCCAACTTTCTCATGCCATCACAGATATTTTTCTTTAAACAGCATAGCTGGTAGGAATTCAAGAGTCCCTTTGAGTCAAGAATATAGAATGTCTGTAGATGCTGGTATTTGATTAAATTTTCAGACTTTCGCCTGAGAGACTATAGAACCATTTCTTTAGATGTGGTGGGTGCTCCAATGAGTTAAAGGGTGATGACCCAATCCAAATCTCCTTTATGTTTGAATCATTTCTGTTACTCTGCTGAATGGATGCTATATTTATTCAACACATTTATCAAATATTTACTGATGAAACACAGCAGCATATATAGCACTGGAATGGAAATGCCATAAGGATATTGGTATCTGTCTGTTTTGTTTGCTTTTACATCTAAATTGCCTAGAAAAGGACCTGGCACGTAGTATTTCAATATTTCTTGTTGCCCTCAAAGAGCTTAACTTACAATGTAAAGAGACAGACAATAAACAGAATTAGTGGTAAGTGCTGTGGAGAAAACCAGTAGCAGGGCAAACGGGAGAGAAAATGACTTGACCAGGGAAAGTCCATCTAATAAGGGAACATTTGAGAGGAGACTTGAATGAAATGAAGATATGAACCATGCAAATATTTTGGTGTGGGGGAGAGGAGGAGAGAAGAAACAATAAATATAAATGTTCTGAATCACAAGAATACTTGGCATATTGCAGAAAGATCAGTGTGGCTGGGAGCAGTGTGAGGAAGAGGGAGAGGAAAGGAGGTGACATCAGAGAGTAAAGTCCAATCTAGAAACTTGTAGACCAACGGAAGGACCCTTACGTTTCCTGAGATGGGGAACCATTAGAAGATTTTGAGCAGAGGAATGACTGAATCTGACATATGTTTTAACAGAATCCCTCTGATTTCTGTGTTGAAAATAGCTGCAGGGTGAAGGAAAGAAGCAGGAAGACCTGTGAGGGAAGTATAATGATAATCCAGGAGAGAGATGATGGTGGTTTAGACCAGGATGGAGATAGTGTGGGCGGTAAGTGGTCAGATTCTGGATAGATTTTGAAGGTATAGCTGACAGGAATTTTGATTTGATTAGACAAGGGGTATGAGAGACAGAGAAGAGCCAAGGGTGGCCCCACAGTTTTAGACATAAGGAACTAGACCAGTAGAATTGCCATTTCTGAGATGAAGAAAAACAAAGGAGAGTAAAGCAATGTGGAGAAGGAATCTGGAATTCAGTTAAACACGATAAGTTTGAGGTGCCTATTGGACAACCAAGAATATGCATTAAAGAGGCAGCCAAGTATGTAAGTGTCTCAAGACAGTGAGCTGACTCTGTTTCATAAAAATTATTTCTCATTGAAGAAGTGAGTTGATGTATAAACCCTCTGAATAGAGTAAGAGGGAGAAAGGGACAGCTAAATCAGAGTGGCATGAGTTAAGGCCAAAAATTTTTTAAAAAATCAAGTTTTGATTCTAAATCCACAGGTTACTTGATATAGTATAACAAAAATTTGGCTATCCAGCTCAGGTTTGCTTCACAAGCATTAAAGACAAAGTAAATTACCTTGTACACTCAAGAACATGACATATTTCAGGAAGAAAACATTTTTTTAAGGTCAAAAATAGAGATAAGTTTAAAAAGAGAGAAGGACAATCAGTTCTAGTTCCTTATATAATTTTTTTAATCTATTACAACCCTTTAATTTCACTTCAGTTCCCAAAACTTTGTTACTTAACAAGCCTTCTGGGCACTACCAGAAGCAGCACAAAGACCCTCAGAGAAGCTTATAGTTTAAATATGGAACAGGTACATTTATAGGCAACAGGTAAAAGTGAAGCAAGGGTAGGGTGGTGACAGTAGATCCTGGAGTTTTAACTTACAGAGCGCCAGTACATAGAAGACACTCAAACAAGTGTGGGGAGGAGTCTAGATTTTCTGTCTCAGAGCTATAGGTATTAGTTTTGATGATCTTCACCAATTTCTGTGGGAGGAAAAACAATTCAACAATGGTTCATTCACAATGAGAAAAAGCAAGGGATGGAGTGGTCCTTGGGAGCCTGCATAGGTTCACCAAGAATAAATCAGGCTACAGATGTTTTTTCCTGTTTTCACCAGACTGCTAATTTATTAGAGGTATGACATAGGCAAAGTCTATATCCAGGGCATAGCCAATCTTTCTGACCCACTACTCAAGAAACAGATTCATCTCAGTTTCTTCATTTGGATTACTCTATAAATGAAAGCCTTGCCTAAGAAACAGGAGTCTGAAAACAGGATTAGTTCCCCTCCAATAGAAATCTTGGCCCTTTGTAACTCCAACTCTTAGAAAATAAGTGAAGTTTTTTTCTTTACTACAGTTTTGCCTTAAATTCACTGTTCCTGTGTTGAGTTGGCCGTATTTGCTTCAGGATTGAAGTTCATTTTTCCTAATTTATGCTAATTATATAGTTGTTGTTCTGCAAGGAAGGCATGATCCCTTCATTGTAGATGCTGTGAGTCATAGCACTTCCAGAATTCTGCGCCAAGATTTCCTGCTGAGCCCCATCCTGTATGTGTTTCTAAAGTAACAATAGCTCTAGCTGGCCTGCTTGGTCATCTCTTGAAGAGTACTAGGAAATCTGCAGAACTTTATTTTCTAGTTAGAATGAAATGGAGAATATATTCAGTGGGTCATGAGGTCTTGTAATCAGATAGCATGAATCCAAAATTCCCATGGAGGTCGTTTCCATGTTTTAAAAAATTTAAAACCATTTGTTTTCTTCCTGTAGGAGCATTTTCAGGACTCAATCAAAATATTAATCTGTCTCCACACTAACTCTCTCCCACATTTCTGTCCCAGTAAGATAATAAAAATAAAAGTGCAGCATAATGTATTAGAAAAGGTACTAGACTGAGTCACAGTTTCCAGATCCCAATCTTGAAATCACTGCCACCTTGCCAGCCATGGAAACTCAGAGGAATGACATCCTTCTGAACCTCAGTTTCCTTAGCTTTAAAATGGGATAATCAGTGCTGCTTACCTCATGTAGTCATATTGACCAAAAGTATTAATGCATGTAATAATGATTCAGAATTTATTAACTCCTATTACTATGTTCTCTCTGGAAAACGAACATAAAAGCATGATCTCCCAGGCATTTTAGGCATTCATATTTATTAATTTATGGATAACCATTATAATTTCCACAAAATACCCTCTTTCAGCCAGATCGTCCTTTTTTTATGCTCATTGATGCTATCCAAGCCCATAGGAAGACGATTCCAAGCCTCAAAATTATGCCCTGGCCTACCCCATGACAACAAAAGATCGTAGCTATGCAGTGTAGCCAGCCAGCTGTGTATGTGCATCCTTTTTTGTTAGTATCTCTTCTTTGTAGTTATCTTTACTTTTAGAAAGATCAAAAAAAAAACAATATTCTTTTTGCTATTATAAAAGAGGAAAGGAGGAAAACTAAGATTGAAATATATCCTTTGTCCTTTGTTTCTTAAAAATAATAGTGGAATAGGGCATGGCTACCCTTAAATTGATACAGATGAACATAAAAGGCTATGGCCTTAAAGAAATAGAATTTCCGCCTATACAAATGTTAGCTAGAATTAAGAAATGCCCTCATTCTAGCATTGCTCTTACATTTGTTGCTTTTCAGTGAGCCATCACTGTGCTATTAAGTGAAAGAGACTAAAATCATTTTGAGAGCTGATAGAGTCTCAGGGGCTTGCTTGCAAGGTGAAATTAAAGCTTTTGAGGGTTGACCATGTGTATAGACTTGAAGAGGTTTGTTGAATTCAGATGTAGAGTCCTCAAGGTTTTCTGCTCGTCGTGGAAGCCAACAGCCTAAGTGCTCACAGCAAAACACTCTGTAAAGTAGCTTTATATCAAATAAGACATTAAGTAAGCTAAAATGTTTTAGCTTGCTCATACTTCAAAATGCCCTTTAAAGCTATATTTTCATTGGTGGAACCGCAGTAAATGATCTCAAAAGGCTTTTACCACTGACACTTGGTTAACAAGAATTTTTAGGACATGAACTACTTGTAAGATGTTGTACCAAGCTCTATGGTTGGTATAGCTACAAGCTTTTGTCCTCAGTACCTGAGTCCCAAAGTGAACTGAGTTTAGAGGTTAGTTAAAAATTAAGCTCCTTAAAAACATTTATGAGATTTTTTAAATTACAAAAATAATACATACTCATTATAACAAACATAAGAATTATAGACTCATATGAGGTAAAATGTGAACATACCTGCTTTTCACTAGGAAAATCCTGTAAAGGTAAGATATTTTTGAGAAATATCTCACTTGCCTAAAGGAGGTCACAGGCCCAGCTGACCTGAGGTTCTCTGAAGGTACTTTTGGTCTGTCTTGCTCTCTCTTGCATTTCTTCTAGTTATTTCTTTTTTGATATTAGGAAAAGTGATGAATTCTAAGCCAGGAGACCCGGATTCTAGTCCCAATTCTGCCCTTGGTAGTTGTACTAGCACTACGACCTTGGGCAAGTCTTTAATTCTCTGAACATAGTTTTTTCTAAAGGTTAGACTAGAATTGGTGATTCTCAACTCGGTGTAAGAGATTCAGCACCTAATCTAGACCTGGGATTTCAGAAAAGGCCTCCTAATAGGGCTAACATCTGAGGTGCAACCTGACCAATACTAGAGAGTCAGCCAAGTGAAGATTTGAGGGAAAGGCAAGCCAGGCAAAGAAAGCATACATGTTAGAAGGCTTACAGTAAAGGGGAGTTTGGCTCATTTGTGGAACCAAAAGAAATTTGTATGGTTAGTGTACATTTCTAAAGGGAAGGTGATAATAAATGAGCTGACCAACAGAGGCCAAATCATGCAGGTCCTTGTAATCCAGTTTGTGGAGCATAAAAACTATTCTAAAGGCAATGGAAAGCACAGGATCAATGTAAGGACTAGATTATATGGCAAATGTCTTCAAATGCTAAATATATATACTCTGATCAAGCAATTCCACTTTTATTTCTAGGTATACTCCTGTAGGAAATCATTTGCCAACAACACTATTCTTTGCTGTACCATTTGTAATAGCAGAGGATTGGAAATAACCTAAATGTCCATTATTTAGGAAACGATTAAATAAATTATGATAAATCTATAACTGGTAACTGGTTACTCTGGGGAAGAAAACTGAGTGAGGTTGGGTTGGGGAGACAGTTAACTGAATTTTCATGCTTCTGTATCTTTTGAAATTTTTTAATATCTACATGTACTACTAATTAAAATAAACTACCAATTTAATTTTTAAAATAAATAAAATATACATGATATATCATTTTTCTACCCATCACCCAAATACATTAGCAATAATTTTACATTGTAGTAACATGCTATGCTAAAGAGATATGAAAACCTATGTCTGTGGAAAGAATATAAATTGGGTTTTCTCTATCTTTATTGAGGGGTAATTGACAAGTAAAACTTGTATATATTTAAGGCATACAATGTGATATTTTGATATACACTGTAAAATGGTTACAACAATCAAACTAATTAACATTTCATCACCTCACATCACCTGTGTTGAACCACTATGAGTTTTGTGGTGAGAACACTTAAGTTTATACTCTCTTTTCAAGTTTCAAGTATAGTATACAGTATTAACTGTAGTCACCATGCTATGCATTAAATCTCCATTATCCATCTTATTCATCTTGCATAACTGAAACTTTGTACCCTTTGACCAACATCTCCCCATTTTTCCTACCCCCAGCTCGTGTCAACCACCATTCTACTTTGCTTCTATGAGTTTGACTTTCTTAGATTCCCCCTTAAAAGCTATATCATGCCATATTTGTCTTTCTGTGTCAGGCTTATTTCACTTAGAGAGTAATGTCTTCTAGGTTTATCCATATTGTAAATGGCAGGATTTACTTCTTTTAAAGATTTAATAATATTTCATTGTATGTATGTGTTTGCGTGTGTCACATCTTTATCCACTCATCTGTTGATGGATAATTAGGTCGTTTCCATATGTTGGCTATCGTGAATAACACTGCAGTGAATGTGATAGTGCAGATATTTCTTCAAGATACTAGTTTCATTTCTTTTAGATATAAACCCAGAAGTAGAATTGCTGGGTCATACAGTATTTCCATTTTTAATTTTTGAAGAAACTCCATTCTGTTTTTCATAGGGCTGTACTGATACCAACAGTGTACAAGGGTTCCCTTTTCTCCACAGCCTTGCCAACACTTATTATCTCCTGTCTTTTTTATAAAAGCCATCCTAACAGGTGTGATGTACTACCTCACTGTGATTTTGATTTGCATTTCCTGATGATTAGTGATGTTGAGCGTCTTCTTATATGTCTGTTGGCTACTTGTATATCTTCTCTGGAAAACTATCTAATCAAGTCCTTTGCCATTTTTTAAAAATCAAGTTATTTATTTATTAATTTAGTCACTCATTCATTCACTCATTTCTGCTACTAAGTTGTTTGAATTCCTTACATATTTTGGATATTAACACCTTATCAGATATATGGTTTTCTACCATTCTGCAAGCTGTCTCTTCAGTCTATCAGTTGTTTCCTTTGGTGTGCAAAAGCTTTTTAGTTTGATGCTATCTCACTTGTCTATTTTTACATTTACTATCTGTGCTTTTGAGTTCATAGCCAAAAAATCATTGCTGAGACCAGTATCAACAAACTTTCTCTCTATATTTTCTTCTAGCAATTTTACAATTTCAGGTCTATGTTTAAATCTTCAATCCACCTTGAGTTAATTTTTGTGTATGCTGTGAGATAACAGTCCAATTTTATTCTTCTGCATGTGGATATTCAGTTTTCCTAGTACCACTTGTTGAAGAGACTATCCTTTCTCCATTGTGTATTCTTAGCACTCTTATTGAAGAGCAGTAGCCTGTAAATGTATGGATTTCTTTCTGGCTCTTATATTCTGTTCCATTGGTTTGTATATATATTTCTTTTTATGCAAGTACCATACTGTTTTGATTACTGTACTCTCGTAATATATCTTTAAATCAGGAAATGTAATACCTCCAGCTTTGTTTTTTTCGCTTATAATTGTTTGGGTTATTTGGGTTCTTTTGTGGTTCCATATGAATTTTATGATTGTTTTTTCTGTTTCTGTGGAAAATGCCATTGAAATTTTGATAGAGATTGCATTGAATCTATAGATGGCTTGGGTAATATAAACATTTTAATAATATGAATTCTTCCAATCCAAGAACACAAAATATCTTTCCATTTTTTTGTCTTTTTCAATTTCTTTCATCAGTGTTTTGCAGTTTGCAGTGTACAGATTATTCACCCCCATGGTTAAATTTATTCCTAAGTATTTTATTATTTTTGATGAGATAGTTTTCCTAATTTCTGTTTTGGTTAGTTTGTTGGTAGTTTATAGAAATGTCACAGGTTTTTACATATTGTTGTTGTATCTTGCAACTTTATTGAATTCATTTATTATTTCTAATAGGTTTTTGGTAGAGTCTGGGGTTTTCTGTATATAGGATCATATCATCTGCAAACAGATAATTTTACTTTTTTTCTTTCTAATTTATATGCCTTTTATTTCTTCTTCTCCCCTAATGATTCTGGCGACAGGACTTCAAGTGCTATGTTGTACAGAGGTGGGGAGAGTGGGCATCCTTGTTCTCCAGATCTTAGAGGAAAAGCTTCCAGCTTTTCACTGTCAGGTCTGATGTTAGGTGTGGGCTTGTTATATATGGCCTTTATCATATTGAGGTACATTTCTTCTATACCTAATTTGTGAAGAGTTTTTATGAAAGGATGGTGAATTTTGTCAAATGCTTTTCTGCATCTTTTGAGATAATCATATGATTTTTATCCTTCATTTTGTTAATGTGGTGTATCACATTTGATAATACAAATTGTTTTACCCATTTTTGGATTTTAAGCCAACTCTCTAGTAAAATTAAGCATTAGTATATCTTTGATCTAGCATTTACAATTTTGGGAATCTGTCCTACAGAAATAAGAATACCAGATCATAGGTCATATATACAAGAATGTTTATTATAGCACTGTTTTAGTGACAAAAAGAGGGATAACCCTAATATCTATAAGTAGAAAATGGTTGAATAAATTATGACATAACCATACTATTGAATATTATTCAGTTATTAAAAGAAATGAGTTAGAATTTTATGTATGGATCTGAAAGAATAGCTATGTTTTATTTTTGTTAGGTAATAAAAAGCAAATTAGAGTAATGTGTATAATATGATCCCATTTTCATAAAAAGAGAAAGATTCTAAAACCCTAAAAATATTTATAGATGTAGATATAGCTATGTAGATATGAATATAGAAACAGATATGGGACTCAGAGGCACCAAACTAAATTCCTGATTACCTCAGGTAGAAGGGAGTTGGATAGAAAAGGGATAGATAAGTGGTTCTTTATATAGTTCTCTGTATGACTTGTTAAATAAGCATGTGTTATTGTAATATTTCAAATATGTAATCTAGAAAATAGGGAGAAAATGTACTGGAGGGGGCAAGAGGGAGACAAAGAAGGTAGTTATGAGGCTGCTGCCATGATATACATAAGGAATGATGGTGGCTGAATTAGAGTAGACAGATTTAGTTAGTAGGTAGAAAAACTTAGAATTTGGTAATTTGTTTGAAGGGAAAAAAAGAAGAGGTAAAGGAAGCCACCCAGGTTTCTGGCAAGGTGCTGTGTTATTCACTGAGATAATGATCAGAGGAAGAAGATGTCTGGTGTTTGAAAGATTGAGTTTCAGGTACCTGTGGGAAATTCAAGAGGAGAAAACCTGTAAGCAGTTAGAGATACGTATCTGAAGCTCAGGAAAAATATCTGGGCTGAAAATATAGATATAGAGATTATTAGCTGTGTTAAGACTTTCAGTTACAAATGACACATAGCTAGCCTAAACGGGATTAAGATTAAAAGTGAGAGAGAGAGAGAGAGAGCATAAGATTTATTGGCTCGTTCAACTGTAAAGCCCCTGATGAAGCTGGCTTAAAACATGGCAGAACCTTGGAGCTCAAATGATATCATCAGGACTTTCATAGCTTTCCTTCGTATTGGCCTCATTCTTAAGGCAAGTTCTCCCTATAGGGTGACAAAAATGGCTATTAGCAACTCTAGGCTTACATCTTGCCAATTTAGTAAACCCAGTGGGAAGACTATATCTTATCCATACATTGAATTCAGTAGGAAAGATGTTGGCAGCATTTATGAGAGCAGTTTAAATAAAGTAATAGGGACAGAAGGGCTGAGAATCAAGTCAGATAAATAGAAAATAACAAATGTAAATGAAAGGGAGGGGGAGAAGAGAGTATATAGCTACAGATGTATTAACCATCTAGTATGTGCTAATCACTATGTTATATTACACCCAGGGATACAAAAAAATGAGAAAGAGATGGTTCCTTAGTTCTGGAAGCCCATTGTCTTCATAAAAGAGAGAATCTTGTAAATAATTCCCAGAGTTTATAAGGACTTCTATGGAGATATGATGAGATTGCTGTGAAAATGTAGAGAAGGAAGCCACAGAATGACCGATCAAATACATTAAATACATCTCCAAAGAGAAGTGCACAATGGCTGGCACATACTAGGTGTGCATACATGGATGGATGAGGTGGTTATATGAATTGGATTTTGGAGGATGAATGGGACTTTAAAAAAAGTAGAAAGTGCATTTATGACAAAGAGAACAGCAAATGCAAGGACTAAGCAATCCCTTAGGTTTGCTGCTCTTCTCTTGGTTTAGGGAACCTCATATGTAACATAGGAAGCTTGGAGGATGGTCTAAGGGAACCCAGAATCATTGGGCAGAGAAAAAGGGACAAGAGCCCAGAACCACCTGAGGGGTTTTCAAATGCACACTCAGGCATTTATTTGATAAATGGCATTTTAATCTCAAATTATCTTGCTATCTTTCCCACTTCACTGTATCTATCCTCTACCTTCCATACACTTGAGAAATGGACTCCAAACTGACTTAGAAGACATAGATCCTACTCCATTAACATGTATGGAAATGTTGAGAGAACTATTTTTGAAAGGGTAAAGTACCATGCATGCTTTGCTATATGAATCTTGGCTGCATTTTGTCACTGCTTCCAGTATACAGCCTCTAGGACTGTGATGCATTAGGTCAGTTGTTTTGTGTCTTAGCCTCACTAGGGTTATATATATCCTGAGCAAGGGGTGTAATCTATCTATGCTCTTTGTCACATGATGCACTAGAATGAAGGTGGCTTTGTGCAGATCTATTCCCCCTATAACAAAACAATTCATGGGCCTGGCCTGTGTCCAGAAAGTTAGTGTCATCTTTATAGATGAAATTCAGTGCACATTATCTTACATAGTGCCAGAAGAGTGAGAAGATTGACTTAGTAATTTGCTATGTTTTGATCCTAATCTATTTAGAAATATGATTTCTTAAAAAGGAAATGGAAAAAGAATGTGTTTCTCATGATAGCTTCACAGTATCTCCCGAGAGGATGTTCAGTTATTGTATATACAACAATTTGATTCTCTCCTTGAATTTCTGATATATTTCACTTCCTTTTAAAAAACTACATCGAAATGATCAAATTTTAAAGTATTAATTGCGTGATTCCAAAAATGAAATTGTATATTTCAGATCACATATTTAAATCTCTATTTTGTTAAAAAAATTCTTACATGAATCATAAAGGCATTGGTTTATATAGTACATTATCTTTACAAGTCATCTCCAAAGCTCTTTAAAAACATAGGTTTACATTGTAACCTATTTAAAGAAGGGTATATTTATAGTACAAATATTTTATCTCAGAGGTTGTTTTCAAGTTTCAGTTAAGCATTTTCAATCTAATCTATTCTCCCCACCCACTAGCATAGTATGCAAAATCCAGAAGCTTTCAGAAACATGGCCCAAATTTAGTACAGTAAAGCTCCCAGTATATGAATGAGATATACATACAAGAATGAAAAATTCAGTTGTTATCAAGAAGCAATCATTATGACCCTTGATTTCTCTCTCAGACAGTGTGGGGTAGCAAAAGAACATAGACATTAAAGCCACGTAGACCTGATTTTAAATTTAAAATCACAGAGAACTAATTTCAAATCTTAGCTCTACTACTTTTAGCTTTGTGGTCTTGGCCAAGTCAAATAACCTCTCTCAGAGTACGTTGTCTTATTATATAAAGACAGTAATGATACTTCCCTTGATGAGCTATTGTAAGGATCAGAGATGGTGTAAAATGCCTAGTTCAATGCTGGCACATAACAGGTGCTCGATAATTGGTAATTATTAGTATCAACTGTAAAATGAGACTAGTACTAATCCATTTATACGTCTCAGGTTATGGGTACAACAAATGAAAATTCTTTTTCTCGAACACCACAATCATTTAGCTACTTTAATAGCTGAGAAAAGCAGCCATCCTGTTTTTCTCACAGGATTGTGATGATCCAAAGAGATAACAGATGCTAAAGCACTTAGAAAAAATATGAAGTGCTGTTAAAGATGAAGATGGAATCTTTATTTTAAATAAGGCTTGTCTTAAGAGTTCTTTTTTCTTCTCTCACCAATGAATTAAAAATTAAAGAATAAAAATTGAATATCACAAACTGCTGTTACTATTGATAATTTAATCATTATATCTGATTTTGTCCATCTCTCAGAAATATACAGAATGTGAGTTTTGTAAAGAAGACGCAATTATTCTTGGTACACCCAATTATTCAGAGATATTTATTTAGCAACTTCAAATATCTAGAACACAGCCGAGAACCCCCAAAAGAGGGAGGATGGAAACCCTATGATCTGAGAACAAATTCTCAATCCACTGAGCCCTCTCACTCTACACCTGTAAGAGAGGCTTGGCACCAACCGCACTAAGCCTCTGGTTTTAGAGTTGTATATAAAATAAATGTTACAAAATTGTCACAGGAATGTGAAGTACAGCACAGGGAATATAGTCAATAATATTGTAATGACTGTGTGTGGTGTCAGGTGGGTACTAGATTGATTGGAGTGATCACTTTGTAAGTTATATAAATGCCTAATCACTATATTGTACATGCAAAGCCAATACAATATTGCATGACAACTGTAATTGAAAAAGAAAAGAAATAAATGTTACCAATGTAATGAGCATAGTTGTCAGACAACTAATTAGAATGGGAGAAGGGGTCTGCCAGATGTGAGAAAACTGATACCCTAAGTTAGCAGTGTAAAGAACAGAAGAATCTGAAAAACAGAGTAGGAAAGTGAAATCACTTGGGACCATTAATGTAGGAGTTCAGACTCCACTGTAAACACTGAGCATAGCACTATATGGTCCAGTAGTGGGTCTTCGTGTTGAAGCTTAGTCCTCAATAGACAACTGTACCTAATATGACGAGACAGGGAAATCTCAAAACATTTTAGAAAGATTTCTGTTACATTTTAAAGTTTGCTGTGAGTGGAGTAATTTAAGTTACCCAGAAAACTCACTTCTGTGGAACCTGTTATACAGTGCCAAGTAAGTGAGGTGTTAACTGTGTATAAAGCTATTATATATGCTATATAGTGAGTGCTATATAGTGTTATAATGAGAAAGAAATCTGAAGTATAGTATTCAACCAACTCTGTTAGAAGCCATCTTAAAGATTATATAATGAGTTATAAAGTATTTCATATGGATTTTTAAAATCTTTAATAATAACCAAATATGCAAAACATAAAAATTACCCAGGATATAATTTAATACTTTCTGATATAAAATGTGTATCAGAATCTTATAAGACCTTAATAATATCATTTATGAATATCAGTTAATGGTTAGGGCTCTACGTTTAAATGTTGAAGATTGAGCTGAATCTAATCTAGATTGAAGTACTGAGCTCCCCCATGTGCTGGTCCTCTAACTTGTAGCAAGTCAGCCTCCATGTCATTTTACAGAATTGCTGTAAAGGTCAAATGAATTGATGTATGTGCGAATGCTATGTAAACTATACAGTGAGGTACAGATGTAGTGTTACCTCACATAAAAGTTGAATATAGAAAAAATTATGATGTGCAAGAATTTATTGGTTTGGGGATTTCAAAGAAATAAGGGACCACAAGAAAACCACAGGCTTGCTTATGGTTAATGTATCATATAACATTGCCATGCAGCAAAGTAGGTGGTCTTAACTTTTTTCTCCAGACCTTGCTGGTTACAGCCTCTCACTTTTACTAAATCAGTCTCCCTCCTGGACTGTGTTCTTACTTCCCTACTTCTAATCCTTACACATATTTTCAGGACCTGGCTCTAAAGTTTCATGGCCTTAATGAACCTCCATTAAGATAGCTCATTTTCTTAGTTTACATTCTTCCATGTGTATGCTTAAAAGACATTTTCTACATCTCTTTCATGTACCTCCCAGCTAGATGATAAGCCACAAGAGGTCAGGAATCCCTTCTACCTCACCATGGCAACTAGCATAGGATGAGCAAACAGTCAAGTAGTTAATGAATGTTTGCAGACTGAAAGAAGAATGTGCAGGCCCTTGCTAAAGTCCCTCTTTTAATAGAGAAATCTGTCTTTGAAAGATCTTAAGAGATAGGAAGTAGACAATGCAGATGTCTATGAAGCCACAGGAGTTATATATAATGGCAAATATTTGGAATCATTGTGAGATTGACAGAATGGGTTGTTAGAAATCTTTGTTCATGAGAGAGCAACCTGTGAGCCCTTTCCAGTTCTATCCTTGTACCACAGTAATGATGCTATCCACTAACAGCTTCTTCGAAGGGCAGTTCTGTGCAACACACATAATGTTCCATTCTCAGATTTAAATACAAAGAAAGAAATGAAAGTTGCAGTGTAATTTATCATCACATATTTATTATCTCACCCTTCATTCCCTGGATTTTATGACTTTTCTGACTGCTGTGGTATAGTGTGGCAGATCTTGACCTTTTGTCGGCATAACTCACAGCTTGGATAACATTCTCATGAGGAACCCCCTCCCTGGAATCCCTAGGATCCCTGGAGTTCTCTGCATTTTCTTGGCATGATGACCTTAACAAGGCCCCTTTCTTTCCTGCTCAAAGAAACCTATCATAATGCCAATGAGAGTAACACCATTATAGAAACAATATGAACCTATTCCAGTTTTTATTTAAGTAAATCATTAGTGACTTTTAGTACTGTTATCAACAAAGTATTTGCAACGTACTTCAGTAACTTAATAGTAAATGACTAGGGCAGTAACACAGACTTTACTTTTGCATTTTGGGATGTGGGTTCAAGTTGCAGGTCTGCTACTTATTTGCTATGAAACTTTAAACATGCTTATTAATTTCTCAGCCTCTGTTTCTATAAAATGTCAATAATAGTAATACATACTTTCCTGGGCTGCTGTGGAGATTAAATATAGTGTGATTTGAAAAACACATTTAAAATGTAAAGCCCTGGGCAAATCTGAGTTAAATATCCCAGGAGGTCCCCCACCCCTGGGCCATGGACTGGTACCTGTCTGTGGCCTGTTAGGAACTGGGCCACACAGCAGGAGGTGAGCAGTGGGCAAGTGAGTAAAGCTTCATCTGTATTTGCAGCCGCTCCCCAGCACTAGCATTACCACCTCAGCTTCACTTCAGATCATCAGGCGTTTGATGCTCATAGGAGCACCAGTCCCTGTGCCAAAAAGTTTGGAGACTGCTGCTATATCCCATATGTACCTGTGTAATTCTCCTTTTCACATTGCCAGGCCCTTGGCTTAGGCCCTGAACTACCAATTGCTTTGTCTCATTCCTAACTTTATTTAAATTCTTAAGCTCCTCTTCCTTCAGAATCCTTCCCTTGTAGTTGATCCAGTCCCATATTCATGTTTTTCCATTAGAACCAGCTATGCAAAGCCCTAACTCCTAGAAGTTATTCTTACTGGGCTCATACTAACGAACTTTAATGCAGTCTAGGACAGAAAAATAAACCTCCTTATTGTAGAATTTTCCATCTTTTCCTCCCTCCCAGAGAATGCTTTCATGTATACCAAAAGCAAGCTCTTCTCTTGCCCTGCCAGTACTTTCAGTATATACCTCCATTTTGTCCACTGCAAAAAGACAACTTAGGAGATGCAGAGGAAATGGATTGACCACCAAATACAAGAAGAGGTAGAGGGTCTAGGGAAGACAGGACCCAAGTTGTCTAGATGTGTTGGCATTGTCAAAATTTGTAAGGGAACCTTCAACAGTAGGATGTGACTATACCCACTGCTGTTGATCCAAGCACTGACTCTGCTTGCTGCAGTCCAGTAGAGCAAAATAAAGATTGGAAGACTAAGACCAACTGCCATTCACAATGTTTCTTGGGCCTCTATAAGCAGCCTCATCCCTACCAGTTGCTGTTCCTACTGGTTCAGACCCATGCTGGAACTCCTTCTGGCTGGTCTCTATTGCACTCTCCCTCATCCACTACACACTTGTTTCAATGAGTGAGCATTGTGAATTTCTAGATTTCTACCAAAAAAATATTTTACATGTATACAATAGCAAACTTAGGTAAGAATATACAGTAATAACATCAAACAACTCAAATGTCCATAAATGGGATAAAACTATGATAAATTCATACAATGAAATATTAAATAGCAGTCACACCAGTGAACTGCAGCAACACTTAGTGATATGGATGGATCTTGCCAATATAATTTTTAAGTTTATGAAAAGTAAGTCTCCTATGCTGAAGCTGTCACAAAAACACTATCTTTCTTCTGGGTCTACATCCAAAGGAAATGAAGCCACCGTCTCAAAGAGCTATTTGTGCCCCCATGTTTATCGTAGCACTATTTACAATAGCCAAGACATGGAAACAACCTAAGTGTCCATCGATGGATGAATGGTTAAAGAAAAATATTACACGCGCACACACACACACACACACACACACACACACACACACACACAATGGAATATTATTCAGCTATAAACAGAAGGAAAACTGACCATTTGCAACAACACAGATGAAACTTGAGGGCATTATGCTAAGTGAAATAAGTCAGACAGAGAAAGACAAATACTGTATGTTCTCACTCATATGTGCAATCTAAGAAAATTGAACTCATATAAACAGAGAACAGATTGGTGGTTGCCAGAGGTGGAGGGGTGGGAAGTGGGAGAAATGGGCAAAGGTAGTCAAAAGGTGCAAAATTCCAGTTATAAGTCCTGAGGATGTACAGCATGGTGACTATAGTTAATAATACTGTATTGTATACTTTGAAGTTACTGGGAGTAGGTCTTAAAACTTTTCATCACAAGAAAAAACAATTTGTAACTAGGTGTGGTGATGGATGTTAACTAAAGCTATTGTGATTATTTCACAATATATACATATATCAAATTATTATCCTGTATACCTTAAACTAATACAATGCTATATGTCAATTATATCTCAATAAGACTGGGAAAAAGTAAAAATAAAAATCTTATGTATGTATTAAATGCATTTAAAAAATAAGTCACCCTGGACCTGTAATAACATCAAACCCAATTGAATACTGAAAAAAAATGTAATTCCCAAAATATTAAATACAGCATAATAACCTTTATATAAAGTAACCAACAACCAATTTTTTAAAAAAATTAAGAATATATAAAAAATTAAGAATATATATACAAATGTCATATAAATATGAAAAGGATAAAGTTTACCTTAGGTGGAGGAGAGGTAAGGAGATGAGAGCTAAAAGAAACCATACTATTGGATATGTTTAACAAAATCTTAGCTTTTGTTTTGGGTAATTGCTTCCCAAGTGCTTATTACATTGTTTTTAAAAATTCAATAAGTGAGATACACATAGATCAATGTGAATTAAGGTATACTGTAAATGTAAAACACATACCTGATTTTGAAGACTCAGTACCCAAAAATTATGTAAAATGTCTCATTAATACATATTTATATTGATTACATGTTGAAGTTATAATATTTTGGATATATTGAATTAAATAAAATGTAATATTAAAATTAATTTCACCAGGTTCTTTTTACTTTTTTAATATGGCTAATAGAAAATTTTAAATTACACACATAGCTCAAATTTGTGGCTTACATTCTATTTCTATTAGACAGCGGTGGTATAAGAGTTCTATAACACTAGTCTTTATAATCAACTGTTTTCAGGCTTAAAGCTATTTAGTTTGTCTTTTTAGGCTTATTAATTATAATTTTTTCCTTTTAACATAGGGAAAGTAACACCATAACCTTAGTTCCCAGACATAGCTACCATTAACAATTAGGTAGACTTTCTTAGGTATGTGTGTTCTTAAGGTTTTAGAACTAGAGCGTCAAAGTTAGCCCTCTTATTTCTCACTTCCTCTGTCACCAGAAAAGCAACACAAGGTCATGGCTTGATTTTTGTGCCAAGCAGAGACCTAAAGCAGTGATCTCTACCTCTAGAGTCATAATCTCTATTGTTAGCTAGATTTTAGATTTCTTTTCCTGGTCAAGACTCCTCCTCTTCCCTAAAAGAAGTGTCATTTGGCATATAGCTATACAGAAAGCTAAAGTGAACTGAAATTAATGTTTCAAGAATTTCCTAATACCCCTGAAAAAAAATCAGAGACCCAGTGGGATATTGCGAGACCAGAACTAAGAATCACTGTTTCAGTGTATTGATCTCCAGCAAAGTACCTGATCATTTCTCCCAGTGGGTATGAAACAGGCTTCTGATGGGAGTGTAACGATCTGGAGAAAACATGATGCATCCATTTTTCTTCAGTCATAGGTTTTTCTCTATTCTTAGGAAACAGTTTAATGGAGGTGGCTGTAAGGGGGAAAACAAATCCATAGGTCAGATCTGGATTATGTGCTAGATTTTTAAAGTGTTCTTTCCAAATTGCCTGGAGCCCTGCATAAAAATCATTATTAAAGGAAAAGTATTTTTTTCTTTCCAGGCTTGGGCTAAGTGCCATGGAGATTACAGAAGCTATTTTCTTTGTTCACGTTATTGATTGATATGTTCAAAGATTTTGGATGCATTTCTTGGAACAAACACCAAATAATTTGAAATTTTTTATTGTCCATTCAGTGAAATGAATTCATTTGAAATTGTATTCTTAAGAAGCATACCAATGAATGTTTAAATCATATTCTATATGGTCCCAGCCCTTGCATATGTTGAGACCTGCATGAGAGAAATAAATACACACTGCACTCTTACTGCTATTCTGATTAGGATCTCTTTCCTTTCCCTTTTACAGTGAAACAGCAGACTTGAACTCAGCATTCCAATGGAGGCTTTTCTGAAACACTTTTTAAGTCATTGCTCAGTCATCCTATCTACCTTTGAGTTGATTATCATTTTTCTTCTAACTCTTTACTCCCCAATTCCAATTTATTTGTTTCTTATTAGTTACATATGTGTTTTTGTCTTGCCCCCTCCTCCTATTAGATTGGCAGTTCCTTAAACTAAGAAACCATATCTAGGTTTAATTCCAAAGTAATATAATGCACATAAACAGAAAATACTTATCAACAAAATTATTACCTAAAACCCATTAGCCCCAAACCCTGCCTAGGTTTATCTTATGCCATCCATGCCTTTGTTTAAAAGCCATAAGTGCACATAACATGGTAAACTTGTTCAGAGATCACAAAAAGATAAATTGGAACTACAAATACAGTGGGCAACTTGTGAAGGTTTTATATATTAATGACCTGTTTCTCACAGTATTAGTTTGCTTTTGCTATATAGAAATGTGTCCCATTTATGGAGCACTGGGTGATCTAATTTACTAAACAGAATAGTAGATTAGAGCATTTGCTTGAAAATAGATTTGGAAATCAGATCTAGTTCAGCCACTAACTAGCTGTGGGACTTAGGTGGATCAAGCATCTGTTTAATTTCTTGGACAAGGGAGAGGAATGGCCTAACACCCATCCTGATCACCTCACATGGGTATTGACAGGATCATACATCAGAAATACACTATTTGATATCTCATTGTGGTTTTGATTTGCATTTCCTTAATAATTAGTGGTGTTGAACATCTTTTCATGTGCCTGTTAGCCAGCCATCTGTATGTCTTCCTTGGAAAAATGTTCAGATCCTCTGCCCATTTTTTTAATCAGGTCATTTGTTTTTCATTGTAGTTGAATTGTATGAGTTCTTTATATATTTTGGATGTTAACTTATCAGAAATACCATTTACAAATATCTTCTCCCATTCATTTGGTTAACTTTTCATTTTGTTGATGGTTTCCTTTGCTGTGAAGAAGCTTTTTAGTTGGATATAGTCCCATTTATTTCTTTTTATTTTTGTTTCTCTTGTCACTGGTGTCGAATACTCAAAAACTAACACCTGTTAGAATGGCTGTTATCAAAAAGTCAAGAAATAATAAGTGTTGGAGAGGTTGTGGGGAAAAAGAACCCTTATACACTGCTGGTGAGATTGTAAATTAGTGTACCTGCTATGGAAAACAGTGTGAAAGTTCCTTAAAAATTAAAAATAGAACTACCATATAATTCAGAAGTTTTTCTTTTGGATATTTATCTGAACAATATAAAAACTAATTTGAAAGCGCACATACCCCCTCAATGTTCATTGAATCATTATTTACAATAGCCAAGATATGGAAACAACCTAAGTGTCCATCGACAGATGAACGGATAAAGATGTGATGTTACTCAGCCATAAAAAGATGAAATATTGCCAATATGGATGGACCTTGAGGATATTATGCTAAGTGAAATAACTCAGGTGAAAAGGGCAAAAACTGTATTATTTGACTCATATGCAGAATAGAAAACAAAGGAAACAAAACAAAACAAAATCTCATACATACAGACAACAGATTTGTGATTACCAAGGAGAAAGTGATGGGGGGAATAGGGAAAGGGGGTCAAATGTATGGTGATGAATAGAAACTAGACATTTGATGGTGAGCAACAATAGTGTGTATAGATACTGAACTATGATGTTGTACACCTGAAACTTATGTTATTAACCAATGTTACCTCAATAAAACAAAGAAAAAAATAGGAAGTGCTCATAAATTAAACACCATATAAATATGAGGTTTTCAGCTATGATTACATTTGCATTTCCAACATTGAGAAGAACATTCATCTCACTTCGCTTGTGGTTTGCAGGTGTAGCCAAAAATGCCAGCCTTTAGACACAGGTGTAATTTGTTTGAAAAAATATTAGCTCACTTTTATGTTTTTTTAAAAATTAAAATAGAATACTTTATTAAAATAGATCAACAGCAATATGGATAATATATTAACTATGATATGTAATAAAATTCCAAAGGACCTAAATCATACATTGCTCACTAATTATTGACTGTTATAATCCTCATTATGTTTTAAAGCAACTTTATTGTGATACAATTTACATACCATACACTGTACCTATTTAATGTGTACAACTTGGTAGTTTTTAGAATGTCCACAGAGTTGTGCAACCAGCAACAAAATCAATTTTAGAACATTTTCATCACCCCAGAAAGAAACCTTTTAGCTGTCATCCCCCAACACCTTCATTTTCTCCCCTAGTCCTAGGCAACCACTAATCCCCTTTCTGCCTCAGTAGATTTGCCTATTCTGGATGTTTCACGGCAATGAGCTTATACAATATGTGGTCTTTTGTGTCTGACTTCTTTCTCTTAGCATAATGTTTTCAAGTTTCATCCATTTTGCAGTATGCATCAATACTTCATTTCTTTTGTCTATTGTGGTAAGATATGTATAACATAATATTTACCATTTTAACCATTTTTAAGGCTACAATTCAATGACACAAAATACATTCACAGTGTTGTGCAACCATAGCCACTCTCCATTTCCAAAACTTTTTCATCTTCCCAAAATGAAAGTCTATACCCACTAAACAGTCACTCCCCATTCCTCACCAGCTTGCCCCCAGCCCCTGGTGACCACTCCTTTACTTTCTGTCTCCATGACTTTTCCTATTCCAGGTACCTCATATAGCAGAATCATACATTTGTCTTTTTGTATCTGGCTTATTTCAATTAGCATAATATCTTCAAGGTTCATTCATGTTGAAGCATGTGTCAATACATCATTCTTTATTCTTTTATGGATGAATAATATTTCATTGTATGGATATACCATATTTTATCCAGTAACCAGCTGATGAAAACTTGAGTTGTTTCCACTTTTGGCTATCAGGAATAATGCTGCTATAAACATCCACATACACATTTTTAATGAAAATGTGTTTACATCTCTCTTAGATATATACCCAGGAGTATAATTTCAGGATTAAATGGTAACTCTATATTCTACTGTTTGAAGAACCACTAGACTTTTCCAATGCAGCTGCACCATTTTACAATCCTACTACTAGTATATGAGGAATCTAATTTCTCCACATCCTCACCAATACTTGTCTTTTTGATTATAGCCATCTATTAGGTATGAAGTGGTCTCTCACTGTGATTTTACTTTATATTTCTCTGATGACTCATTAGTCAAGCATCTTTTCATGTGCTTATTAGCTATTTGCATTATATTTGAAGAAATGTCTATTTAGATCTTTTGTTCATTTTTCAAGTGGGTTGTTTGTCTTTTTATTATTGAGTTCTTTATATTTCTGTATTCAAGTCTCATAAGAAGATTTGTAGATATTTTCTCACATTCTATGTGTAGTCTTTTTACTTTCTTGTTGATATCACTTGCGACACAGAAATTTTTAATTTTGGTAAAGTCCAATTTATCTATTTTTTTCTTTTGTCACTTGTGTTCCTCATTATTTTTTTTTTTACTGCTTCTGTTATAACTTAGAAAGGAAAAATCCACAGTACATTTTCTATTCCTCAAGTAATTTGATGTTTGGTCACACCTCAAGCAGCTCTGATTTTACTATTTACTTACAGGTCTCCATAGCTTCTTTGACAATGGTAGTCTAACTTTGCCATCTTAGTTTTCCTGCAGAACTGGATAGTCAAAACTGGGAAACAAGGAGTCAGTCTTTCCTCCCCCTTGCCTTTCTGTAAGGATTGTTCCTTCTATCTTATAGTTGGCAGGAATGAAATGAGATTATAGTCATAGATATATCTGTGTATTAACATCTAATCAATCTATACGTGGTCTCTTTAATAATTGATTGAATTTTGCTCACAAAGACCTACTATAGTAAGTATTCTGTAACACTTAACCATGATGTTAGCTGTTAGGCTCTAGCAACCTGTACTTTTCACAACAGCTTAGTTACAAAATGAATGGCTGAGCTGATTACTGTATTTGATCAAATTTCTGCCAAAACAAAGCTCTCACACATTTAAATCAAAAACCTAAGATGACCTCTTGGGTTTCTTTCAGCTATGAAATTATATTAATTTTAGGCAGAGTTTAAATTATTTCATAGAAACTATTTAACATGTCTAATTTATTTATCCTGGACTGAAATAAGCCAAATGTTGTGATACAAACCTCAAATTCTTTTCTAAAAATAGCTATCATCTATTGCATTCCTATTGTGTTCCAGGCACTGTGCTAGGCACTCTAATCCTCACATCATCATCCCTGCACATAAGATGGAGGTTATTCTCATTTCTCATATAGACACAGACATCAACCTTAGAGATGTTAAGTGATTTGAGCAGAGGGTACAGGTGGTGAGAAAAAATAAGAACAAAAATAAAGTCTTTCTTGTCTTAGTTTTCCCCTCTGGACAGGAGTTCATTTTGCCTTCTTGATGCATCCAGATCTAATCTTAAATTTAAAGTAAATATTCATGTTGACCTTCTCTTGCCTGATTCGGGCAGGTTAGGCTTTCTGAGCTACTTAGCTGGAAACCTTTTCTGGTCATAAGCATCCTACTGGGGTTACAGGGCATCAGCTCACTTTACTGTCTCTGAGTGAAAAATCTAAAAGTGGATTTTTTTAATGAAAGTTTTGAATCTTTAGTAAAGCCACAAGATGTAGACCCATCCTCATGCTGCTGTCTTGATAATGTCCATCTCTCTTTACCAATAGATCCTTTTATGTAATTTGGCTAGGACCTTGGACATTATTGCCAGTAATATACAGTTTATTAATATACCATTAAAACTCAAATATTAAGTTCAATTTTCCCATTCCTACACCAGAAAAACAATCCTGTACTATAAAAACAACTCGTACTATAAAATAGAAAATGTTTAGGTTGCATTGCACAATATTTTTAAAGTTTTGTTTGTTTTTTCCTTTCTTTGAGCATCATGGGCTTCCATTCTGGAGACTAGAGATAGTAAGTAATTATAAATATCAGAATAAGATGAATATATCAATCTTTTTCAGTTGCAAGTGAATGATGGTTCTTTGTCCTATAAACTGTAACATACATAAGCACAGAGATTGAATTTAAGACATGGAAGAATCAAGAAACAGCTATTACATGGTCAAGTGGGAGAAATATTAGATGACTGCAAACCTAATTGTCAGAAATTAGCCATGTTCTTTAGAAACTTTTTCAGAGTTATTGAGCACCACCTTTGGGCCCTCACTTTATGTACTTGATGTCACCAAATTCTCATAACAATCCTGGAAAGTCCATGTTATTCTCATCTTACAGGTGGCAAACTGTGGCTCAGAATGATTAAGTAATTTATCCAAAGCCACAAAACTTGTTAGTGGCAGATGCAAGAATTGATCAAATAGCTTCTTGACCCCAGAGTTATTTCAACTACACTGCCTCCAAGTGACTTAGCATGGTCAGACAGTTGGTTTTTCTTTGTACTATCCAGTGCTATGGTCTACCTGGTACTAGTAATGCAGCAGTATCTGAACCACACTGGTTTGACAGAGAGGTGAGGGTTTGAGGACCAGAAAATGGCATGTAAGACAGGGGTTTATAAAGTGAGGATATGAGCTTCTTCTGAAATGATTAATTTGAAATCATATACTTTACACCAAGAATCCCAACAAGTAAAGTCACTAGTATTTAGAGTTAAGAATGTGAATATGGGAAAATGTTGCTGCTATTGCTTTTGAGACAAAGTAGCTCACAGGATCCTACTTCCACCATTCTTACTTTTACTTAACAATAACTGTGAATGTCAAATTTTGTTTTATGTACAAGGAGCCAAAGTTTCCCTGCCACTTACATCTTTCCCCCAAGAAACGCAAAGAACTTTACACCCACAAAGGAGCATTTTATAGAAAGAGAACTTGGGCCACACCAAGAGTGATCAGTTTAACATTCCACAAATTTCCAGTGAAATTAAGAAGAGTGTCTTACATGGCTTTCCATAAAGCTAGTAAACCTTCATCATTTTAAATTTTTCTAGCCATGCTTTTGCCATGGTTTATTCTGTAAATCATTACTGTCAGACATCCCCTTAGATGTAAAAAAAAAAAAAAAAAGCCCTCCATTTTTGAGGCTGTTGTGTGCTCTACTCATTATTTTCTTAAAAAAGAAAATAGAAGGGTTTGTGTTTCTGCCAAGATGGAGAAACTTCGTCCCTTCTAGGTCCTTCCTCTTACAATGAAAAACTCCTGGATATAACACAACAAACAAGTCTCTGAAAAGTGGATAGAACAAGGCAGACTGCCTGGTAACTTACGAAACAGTGCATCAGTGGGCTTTCCTGGGTTTCTTTTCTACTTCTCATATATCCCAGACAGAGCTCTACAGAACCTCCAATCCATAACTGTCAACAGGCACAGATTAAAAAATAATAATAAAAAAAATAAAAAAGCTCCAAGAAAAGCCTGATCCCCATATCTAAAGGAAAGAGGGAAAGAGTTGCCTAACAACAAAATGTCTTTTTGGCAATACCTGCCCTATTCTAGCCAAACACCAATGGAAAAAAATTACACCACTACTAGCAGCTTCAGTGGAGCAGCATGCTCCCATTCTATTGCTGGGGAAGTTTGGGCAGAACTAAGCAGACTGTCCTAATCCCCCTATCCTGCAGAAGCAGGTGGTGCTCCTATTCTCTTGCAGAGTAGTGTCCAGTCCAGTGGCAAGCTAAGTTGCCACACTCACCCAGAAGCAAGGAGAGTTAACAACTTGGTGCAGGCAGGGCAGGTCACCACTGGACTTCATCTCCACACCACTGGGGCCCAGTGGGGAGGCTGAGCTTCCACCCTCTTCACATCAAAAAGGCTGAACAAAGGGATGCATGTCAGGGCTAGTAAGCACTCTGCTTTTCCCCTGCCTCTGGTATCAGAAAGACCCTGCGAGAAGCTGAACCTCGATATCATATGGCAACAATGAGACTGAAAGAGGCAATGTGAAGCAGGGCTAGTTAGCATTCCTGTCGCCCCTCCCCTTGTGTCAGTGGGTCCCAGTGGGGAGCTGAGTCTCCACCCCTAGTCAGCGGTAATGAGGCTCAACAAGGTGATAAAAGATGGAGCTAGTTACTCATTTGTTTTTCCCCCTCCCTTCTCCTGGTGTCAGCAGAGCTTACCAGGGAGCTGAGCTTACTTCATTCAGAGATTACAGAAGCCAGAAGCCCTGTGGATCAGTACCCAACTTTCACTGGGATAGTGTCAATAGAGCCAAGGGGGTAACTGAACTTCCACTTCACCCATTTGCAACAAGGTCAGTGCCCCACTTTTACCAGGGTCATGTCAGTGGGATGTAGCAGGAACATACACATTCATCCAGTCCTCACATTATACCTCAACACAGGGACTGCCTGCTTTAAAAAGAAGATGAAATAGGATCCAGAGGTTCATAATATAGTATTCAAAAACCTTCAGTCGAAAATCACTCATGAATGAGAACAGACACCAATACTGAGAAAAATCAGATTTTATCTGACAAGGATTATAAAGCATCCATAATAAAAATGATCAAACGAGTAATTACAAATTCTCTCAAAACAAATAAAGACATATAAAATCTCAGCAAAGAAATAGAAGTTATAAAAAAAGAAGCAAATAGAAATTTAGAACTGAAAACTACAAGAACTGAAATAAGCTCAATGGGTGGGCTCCATAGTAGAGTGGAGATAGCAGAAGATAGAATCAGTGAACTTGAAGTCAGAGCAGTAGAATTTATTCAATCAAAACAACAGAGAGAAAATAAACTGGAAAAATAAACAGAGCCTAAGGGAATCTCTCAGACAATAACAAAAGATGTAGCATTTATATCATCAGTGTCCAGAGAAGACTTAAAAAATAATGGCTGCCTTGAAAAGGAAGGAAATTCTAACACATGTTATAACATGAATGAACCTTGAAGATATTAAGTGAAATAAGCCAGCCACAAAAAGATAAATACTATATGATTCCAATCATATGAGGTGAGATACCTACAGTAGTCAAATTCATAGAGAAAATAGAATGATGACTGACAGGGGCTTGGGGTAGAGAGGAATAAGTAATTGTTGTTTCATGGGTATAGAGTTTCAGTTTTGCAAGACGAAGAGTTTTAGAGATTAAGTACACAACAGTGTGAAGGTACTTAACACTACTGAACTATACACTTAAAATGGTTAAGATAATAAACTTTATGTCATGTGCATTTTATAACAATTAATTTTTTAATTAAAAAAATAATGGCTAAAACTTCCCAAATTTAGCAAAATACATAAAGCTGCAGATTCAAGAAACTGAATGAAGCCCAAATATAATAAACCCATATAAATCCATGCCAAGACACATCATAATTAAAATTTTGAAAACTAAAGATAATGAAAACAATCTTAAGAGCAGCCAGAAAAAAATGGTACATTACTTATAGGGGAACACCAATTCAACTGTCAACAGATTTCTCATTTGAAAATATTAGAGGCCAGGATGAAATAGTACAACATTTTTCAAATGCTGCAAGATGACTGTCAACTACAGATCTATATCAAGAGAATCCCTTCAGGAATTATGGGAAAATAAAGGAATTTTCAAATGAAGAAGAGTATTGGTAGCAAACCTCCACTTAAAGATTGGCCAAAAATAGTTCTATAACCAGAAATGATAACAGAAGAACTTCAGAAAGGAAAGAAGTACACATTAATGGTGAAAATAGGGGTAAATATAATACACTATGCTAATTCTCATGATTCTCTTAAATCATTTCTGATGGTTGAAGCAAAAATTATAACATAATCTGATGTAGTGTCCAATGTACATAGAGGAAATACTTAAAACAATTAAGATATAATTTAAAGAGTAGGGACTCTAGTTACCTGCTGGCTGGGATGAAAGTCCCAGCTCCCTATTTGCCCTTCTCCGATACCATATCAGCAGTAGATTGGGGCACATTTTTATAACTTCATGAGGATGGAATTCTAGGGTTCCCACTCAGCCTTTGCTGGTATGGGTAGGAGTGGGGTCACAAGTGTTTTTCTGTACTGTTTGGCTGTAGTAGAGAGGTTATTGTATGAATTCTTTCATGCCAAATTGCTCCTTTCCTTGTCCTTTGGCATGAGAGAGGAGGTTTTTGTTAAGGCTTTTCTTTGTCTGCTCCTGTTTGTATTTCTGGGTTGCTGGCTTTTTCAGTTCCAAGTCTAGGATATATGAGGCGAAAAGAAAACCTAGGAAACATCACTCTGTCAATCATTGGATCCCAAGGTCCCCAGCCAGTTTGCTTTCTTCTCTTGATCCTTCAGAGTTTTCTTACGTTTGTTTTACAATATAGGATCCAGGATTTTCTGTCGTACTTGGAAGAATAAGGAAAGGTATGTCTACTCTAGGAAACTTATTATCCATTTTATGACTACATGATCTATGATTCCCTGTTTTATTCTTCATATTGGTAATTTGTGCCTATTCTACTTTTTACTTTATCTTGCTCTAGAGATTTATCATTTTTATTGATCTTTTCCCAAAGAGTGAAATCTTTGTTTCATTGATTTTTGTCTTCCTGATTTCAGTGTCACTGATTTCTGCTCTTGCCTTTATTAATTTCTTCCTTCTGATTACTTTGGGTATATTTTGCTCTTTTTTCTAGTTTCTTGAGGTTGGAATTTTAATTACTTCTTCGAGAACTTTCCTCTTTTCTAATGCAAGTATCTAGCACTATAAATGCCCCTGTCGGCACTATTTTTTTGCATCCCATAAATTCTGATAGGTTGTGTTTTTATTTTTATTCAGTTCTGTGTATTTTTTGTTTCCTTTGAGACTTCTCATTGAATCATGGGTTATTTGAAGTGTGTTTTTTAATTTCTAAGTGTTCGTAGAATTCCCTATTTTCTTTATATTACTGATTTTGAGTCTGATTCCCTTTTGCTTAGAGAACACACCCTGTATTCCTTCAGTGCTTCTAAATTTGTTGAAGTTTGTTTTTTGACCAAGGATATGTTCTGTCTTTGTGAATGTTCCATGGGAACTTGAAAAAAAAAGTGTATTCTGCTATTGCTGGAGTGGAGGGGTGTTATATAAATGAGAATTGGACCCTATTGGATGATAGTAGTGTTCACTTCTTCTGGATCTTTCCTAATTTTCTGTTTAGTAGTTCTATCAATTGCTGTGAGTGGGATGTTAAAGTCCCTAACTATAATTTTGGATTTGTCTATTGGTCTTTTTAATTGTTTTCATTTCATACATTTTGAAGCTCAGCTGTTTGATGCACACATTTAGGGTTGCTATGTCTTGGTATATCCATACTTTTATCATTTTGTGACATCCAGTTTTTTTTCTTTCAGTATATGAATAATGTTGTGCCACTTCCTTCTAACCTTCCTGATTTCTGATCAGAAATCCACTGACCTTCAAATTGGTATTCTTTTAAAGGTGAGAATACATCATTTCTCTCTAGCTGCTTTCAAGATAATTTCAAGAAATTGTCTTTAGTGTTTAGAAGTTTAATTATGATGTTTGTTGGTGTGGGTGTTTTGGGGTGTATCTTTTTTGGTGTTAACCCCTCGTTGAATAAGTAGGTGTATGTCTTCCACCAGAATATGGGGAATTGTCAACTATTATTTCTTTGAATACATTTTCAGTTCCAATCTTTCTCCTCTCTTTCTGGGATTCCCATAACATAATGTTAGCTATTTTGTTATTGTTTCACAGGTCCCTGAGTCTCTCTTCACTCTTATCAATGAATTGTTTCTCTGTGGTTCAAATTGAATAAATTTTGTCTCTCCTCAAGTTTATTGTTCTATCTTCTGTCCTCTCCACTTTATTATTGAGAATATTTAACAAGATTTTTGCTTAAGTTATTTTAATATTAGTTCTATAATTTCCATGTCATTCTTTTTTATAACATATTTCTTTAGTGAAGTTTTCTATTTTTTCATTTGTTTCAAGAGAATTTGCAATTAATTGTTGAAGCAATTTATGGTGGCTGCTTTAAATCTGTGTCAGATGGTTCCAACGATATGCTTCATCTCAATATTTCGTCAATTGAATTTCTTTTCTCATTCACATTGTGATTTTTCTGTTTCTTGGTATGATGAGTTATTTTATTGTATCCTCGAATAATATATTAGGAGACTTTTGATCCTATTTCAGTCTTCTATTTTAGCAGGCAGCAGGCCTGTTTAGGTGTCATGTGTCAATTCTGCCCTACTTTTGTGAGCTATAATTCCAGTGACAATATAGTTGTCTGAGCCCTTACAATGCTACTCTGGTCTGCTTTATGCTCTGGCTCTACTTGAGCTCCTGCTTGTTCTCTGCTGGTGCCACCTGTGAGGGGAAGAAGGTACTTCCATGGGCCACCTAGTGTCATTAGGGAGAAAGTCAGGAATGCCAGAACTGTGGGACAGAGAACATTTTTCCTTGCCTGTTCTTGGGCCACCCAGTGCTGGTGGGCTCTCCACTTCATCTCCACTGGTATTTACGGAAGAAGAAATCCCTTAACTGAGATGCCTCCTGCTGGTAGGTAGAGTGCCAGAAAACACAGGTTCTGTATAAGTGTTTGCCACTGGGTGGAGGTTCAGGGATTTGCGAGCCTGGTTCATCTTCTGCCACTCATTAGAGGGGCAGGAGACATTTTGTAAGGGAATGGATTTCTTATATTAAAGACACCTAATGTAATGCTGATATGATATCAGTCCTAGGGTAATTTTATCATATTGCCATGATGGAATGTTGGTGTTTTCTTGAACTATCATTTTTCCCTCCTTTGAACCCAATGTTCATTGCTTTCCAAGACTGTTATGAAGAAAGTTCTAATGAGTGGCAGGAATGAAATATTTGGCACTGGAGAAGAGAGCAGGAAAAAAGCTAGAGTATATGAGACCAAAGAAAGGGGACATTTCATGGCTTTTTTTCTGTTCCACAGAGGATTATCTTGAAGACTCAGACAAGTTGTTCTCCATTTGTGGAACAAAAAAAAAAATAATAGGCAATGAGCTTAAATGGTAGCAAGAGCTATTTTCATCATATACCGATAAAAATTTCCTGACCTTGGGTGGGATTTAGGCTTAAATTAGGTTACAATAAGAAGATGCAAACCAGCCTTCCATAATGTTCCAAACTCCTATCACTCCTAAGTCAAAGGGGACCTAACCACATGATCTCTTAGCATCCCCTTCCACTTATGTGATTCTAGCTACATCAGGAGTCTTTAGAAGTAAAGCCTGATAAATTAAACTAGCAATTACTGCCTTTTAAAATGCTAGTCATTTTAAGCGTTTTCTTTCAAAAGTCCTAGTCAATAGGAGCATAAGACTATGAATAACACAAGAATATTTAGCTGTCTATTGAAACTTCTTTACAGTATCAAATAAAATGGGAACAGATGCAACTAGACCAGAGCTCAGTTAGTAGGTAACAGATTTATTGGACTTACTCATTTTAAAAATTAAGGTTATAAACAACATATGTCAAAATCCTATAAAACTGCTCTGGAAATTATCTTCCTGGAAAGCCAAAATCCCTGCTAGTGTTCTAAATTTGCTTTTCAGAACTAAAAGATGACATCGTATGCATTTGCAGCACTGTTTGAAACAATGCTTCTTTGAAACAGAGCTTACTCTGTGTGGGTGTGCATTCAGTAGCAAGCCCAAAGTTTTAAACACCTGGTCGCTTCCCAGAACGTAATCCATCCAATCCCTTGAGAGAAGACAGCTTCTCTATTTACAAATACAGGTGGTGTTGCTATGAGTTACAGTTTTCTGGATGTTTTCATACATAGTCTATGATTTTAAAGCAAAAGGAAGTCACATGAGAGTGAAATCACCAGATCTTCAGTCTATCCTGAAGGATAGAGACTTAAGGAGAATCTCAACTGGCTCTTTTTTTGTTTTCGCTGTCACATATGCAAGTCTCCTGTTGAATTTCTCTGGTCCACTGTTCCCTCTAATGAAGTCATGTTCTGTGCTCAGTGCAGTAATATCCTCAGAAGCAGATGTCTCCCATAAAGCATGACCTCATTCCTTGGAATGGGAAGAGCCAGCAGTAGACTGTTAGGGTAATATAGGGGGGATGGTTTTGTTTAAAAATAGTTTTTTTTTAAATAATGTGTTCAACATTTTTATAAATTTCTATAAAAGGGTAAATCTAGTTTGTTGTTTTTTGTTACCTCGCTCCTCAATTCCAGAAGAGCCAACCACTAGGCCAGAAGAAACAACCTCACGGAGCATAGATATTTTCATACAGTTGTTTGTTAAAGACAGTGTGACACATTAGGATATAGAAGGGTGAAACTTGGGATTTTCCAGATGCTATATCTAGGCTCCATAGCAGACCCCATGGAATCACAGCCTGGATTTCAGCAAGAATTTTATAACAGCCATGTAGCTCAGAGGAAATAAACTCAAGTGCCCAAGGAAGGTTACTGACCCAGATGCTCTCAGCAAATTAGACAAGTGGGAATATTGCTAGAGAAGGAAAGGGTAGAGAAAAACAGTGGACCAATTAGAAAGATACAGTTTAAAGCCAATCCAAAATTGTCCTGGTAGATGGGCTTTCCAGGCTATTCCTGTTCCAGATATAGGACAGTTCCTGAGCACTGACTTCTCAAATTATTAGGAATAATTGAAATTTATGACACCCTGTACTCTGACAACTTGTAACCAGGCCTTTGAATCACAGCCCACGTGTTCTAGTTTTTTTCCTCACTTCTGTTTGTGTCTATGCAGAAAGTGAGTACCCTAAGGGGGAAAAAAAAGCTCCGAAGAGCTACTTTCCTAAACACAAAAAGCAAAGACCTTTCCACAAACAACATCACAAGAAAATAAAAGGTACTTATCATCTGAGTTCAGTACCTGCAATTTTAAAACAATTTGTAAATTTAATTGCTACATTTTCATAAGAGATCTGTTTCAGTTATAGTTGTGCATTGAAAAATGAAGACATGCCAATAATTCTGTAAATATTAATTAATGGTAATAAATACTGAAATCATATTTTCTTCTCCAACTCCCACATCAGTCTCCTTGGCCAGCAATTAGTCCTCTTCTAAAGAGCAATTTAAGCTTCATCCCTACCATAAAGCAAATCTTTCCAGAGCAAACCTCCCAGACTTTATTTCTCATGCTCCTCGAGTCCATTCATCCTCTTCCCTCCTTCCACACCTCATCTTTCAATCTTCCAACATCTGATTCCTCTGGAGGCAGTAACACTAGTACCTGAAATAAAAGTACACAGAAAACTGATAAGAAAAGATCAGTGGACATTTTTTAAGTTAGTGTGGCTGGGTAAACTGTTAAACAACAACTGAGGTTATGTATCAGTTGTCCCTCAAAGAAGTGCTACAAACTAAGAATGGCAGTAAATTTTCCAAACAAAGGCTATGGTACTTTTTTTCCTACCAGGAGAAAATCCATCCAATGACTTCCCAGGAAACAAAAGAGTTAGGCCCAAAGCAAGGTATTACAGAACAAATCACTCCTTGTGTTCTCTAAACTGTTACAAAGCATAGAAAGAGAAGGAATGCTTTCCAGTTGATTTTATACAATTGGTATAATCTTGATAACGAACTCTTCCAAAACAGCACCAAAAGGGAAACTAAAGGTGTCTCACATAAAAAATCTTAAATAAACTATTAGCAAATCAAACCCTGCAACATAGTTAAAGTATGTCATGACCAAGTAGGGTTTGTCCTAGGAAAGCAAAGGTAGTTCAATAATAGGAAATTTCTTAATATCACATTACATTATCATCTCAAAAGATTACATTATCATCTCAAAAGATCAGAAGCCACAAAGGCATTTGATAAAAATATAATACACTTTCCTGATCATTCTTAGAAACTAGGAATAAAAGGATATTATTTAACATGATAAATATATTAGAGGCATCACTGCCAAAATCAGTAATAAGACAAAGGTGTTTATTGTAACTGTTGATGTTCAACATTATTCTTTAAGTTCTAGCCAATGCAATAAGGCAAGAAACTGAAATAAGAGATATAGGTATTGGGGAATTATGCAAACTATCATTATTTATAGATATGATTCTGTAGATTGGAAAGAAATGATAAATAATAGACATCACCAATGTGGCCAAGTCTTACATTGTCTGTTCTGTGTAGTACAAATATACTACTAAACTTCTTGTGTTCAAACAACATTTAAGAGTTGAATATAATGGAAAGAATCAATTGAAAAGAAAAAAAACTTTCTACAGGAAGTTAAATCCTTCATGGCCATTTCAGAATGTTGCTGTACCTTAGGGTCATAATTCTAAACATCAGTTCGTATTAGACTAAAAGCCTTGATTATTTGAGTTTTCTGTTTGGGTTTTGAATGAATGAAATTTATGTGGTTATGAAATTTTACAAAAAATTGAATTTGTATTTATTGAATGCCTAGAGACAATCTTATACATGCTTTTTATGTTATCTTTTATAATCCTAAAAACAAATGAGATTGCACTCAGAGAGACGAGGTAATTAGCCCAATGTCATACAACAGTTAGTAAGTGGCAGAGTTGGAACTTGAATACAATTCTGTGGCTTATGAACATGTATTCAGTCTTCCTGCAAGGTAAAAAAGTATTTCTTTGGACAAAATTTTACAAAGTACAATGTGTAGAAGATAGCATGGACAGTGAGGGTAGCAATACTGAAAATAGAAAAGACAAGCTAACAATTACCATGTCAAAGGATAACTTTGGATGAAGTCAGGAAGTTATTTATTTTCTTTGGGAAAAAAATAGATTGGCTCTTCATAAGTCAAAGTATTGAACTGCATTTCTATCCCAGGGTACACACTAATGTAAATGACCAGAATACACACAAATTGAGCATCAGAAATCCCCAGTTTATCCCATTACAAGAAGAATCCAATGTGACTCAGCTTGAGCCTCATCTCTGATTAAAGGGACACCTCATGCATAGCAGCACAAGAGCTAGCCATCTTGAACTACTCTGGGACTCTGTCAGAACCATGGTGCCTATGTGTGGTTGTCAATGTAACTGCTGTTTGTGGTATGGCTGGCCAGCTGTCATGGCTGCACTCCTCCCCCAATGAAGGGGAGCCAGAGGACCACCCACCTACCCTTAGCAAGGCTGACAGAATTACTTCTGGAAACACCACATGGTGCCAACCATCTGTGCCCATTGATAGGGTTGACCTGCCCACAGGAGGACAGAGTAGCTCTGATCATTTATGTCATGTCCCAAGTGTAGATTTTCTCTGACTCCTCCACTTTGCCCAACAAAAAAGTTAGGATGATAAATTGCCATGTAACGTTTAACATATTAACGCATTAACACATCTCAACTACTAAAGCACTCCACTTGCTTCATGTGCATACCACATAAAATAATTTCTTGTGTTTTCTTAGCAGTTCACACTTTGCAAAATTTAATTTTGTTTCTGTTATCTCATTGATCTCCACAGCTAAAGATTAAATACCCCAGATATCAAGTCTGAGTGAAGAGAATGGTGCTACCATTAAAAGAAATGAAGGTACTGGCACTCACAGCTTGACCTAGAGCAGTGGTTCTCAACCTTTGCCACTCATTAGAATCTCCCGGGGAGCTTTTAAAAATTCTTATGCCCACGCCCATCTCCAGACCAATTGTATTACTTGGGATGGTGTCCAGACATTGAGTTTTCAAAGTTCCCCAGGTGATTTCAATGTATATCCAGCATCGAGAACCACTAACTTAGACAATTGATTAAATCTGAAGTACATGAGTTTTAGATAATGAGAATGCATTCATGTGTCAGGGTCACAGTGGTAGTTGAAGACATGGCTAGTGATTTAAGGAGTCTGGTTCTCCACAAAGGATGAAGCCTTAGAAAGAAATATACTCATGGGAGAGTGTGTAAGTATAGAAAAGCAGGGGCCTGTGAGGATAACCTTTGATATTCATATTGTCTAGATTTCTCTGTTAACCTAGATGTTTTTTTAAAGGCAAATAATCTTGTAATGAAAAGAACATACATGACTATTAGAGCCCTTTGTGGAAGGAGCTGTGCATATATCTAAAGGGATCAATGGATGTAATTTATTTAGACATTCAAAAAATCATTAATTGAAGTTCTGCAGCAAAGGTTATTATGCTTCACTTGTGTCACCATGCACTGTGGAATTAGAGGGACCATGCTTTGAAGAGGGCTTGAACTCAGGGATAAAGGATAGTGGTAAATGAACATCTTGCTAGGTTGGGAAGCATAAATAGTAGAGTTTCTATAATAGCTCTTTCTGGTTTTAAAACTTTTATTTACGGTCTTGCAGTGAAATATATAAGTTCCCAGATGATAAATTATTTAGTCTAAATACCCATTTAAAGCTCTTCTGCTTAAATAAACCAGACAGAAAAAATTGAAAATCACATGATAACACTTATATGTGGGATATAAACCTAAAGGCAACAAATGAACATGACAAAGAGAGACTCAGGGACAACAGATTAGTGGTTACCAAAGAGTAGGGGGTAGGGGAGGAGGGGAGAGGTAGACAGGGTAAAGGGAGTCAAATATAGAGGGGTAGGGGAAGGGTGAAGTGGGTAAAGGGGGTCAAATATATGGTAGCTGAAGGAAACTGGACTTTGGGTGGTAATCACACAATAGAATATATAGATGTCAATTTATAATGTACATCTGAAAATTATATAACCAATGTTACCCCGATAAACTTAATTTTAAAAATAAATGAATGAATGAATGAATGAATAAAATATGTACAAATTTCCAGTTATAAAAACAGTCATGGGGAAGTAAAGTACAGCATAGGGAATATAGTCAATAATATTGTAATCGCTATGTATTGTGTCAGATGGGTGCTAGACTTATTGCGTGATCACTTTGTAAATGTCTAATCACTATGCTGTACACCTGAAATGAATATAATATTGTATGTCAACTGTAATTGAAAAATTAAAAAATAATAAAAATAAAAATATAAGCTCTGCTGCTTACTAGCTGTGTGATCCTAGACAAATTACTTAACCTCTCCTATACTGTTTCCTCAGCTGTAAAACAAATTGGACATAAACGTCTCGGCTAGAAATTCTATAGCTTAGCTTAACTCAGCTCCCCTTTCTCTCCCTACAATGAAAACAACACATAATCAAGTTCTTTAGTTGATTAGAGCGATGTTAGAGAGTGACGATTATGGGGTCAAGGACCAGAGAAAGCAATCGTTATACAGAATTATTCACTATACAGAGTTCATTGTCACCAGATTGGCGAAGCACTGTTTCTGCCAGCCATCTGCTGGATCATAAAAATAGCTTTGTTGTACAAGACCATCCTTTATAATTGGATTTAACCTGTACCACAGATTTCTTCAACAATAGATTTATAAATCTCTTACATAGCATTTTAGAGCTGAGGTTCACAAAATTTTAGAGTAAGAGGTCATCTAGTCTATACTTATATTTGGCAGAATGAGAGACAAATGCAGACAGGTGAAGTGATTCGCCCAAGGTCAGATAGCAAATAAATCAAAGAGTGTATCCCCAGAAAACTTAGTCCAGTTCTCTGTACACTCAGTTCCAAAAGCAGTCAGAAATATAGCCATTTGAGTCCTCAGGCCAGACCTGTTTTGAAGTTGTTTTGGCAGGCCTGGCAGGTAGGTATGTGGCTTGATAATAATAGTGATGAAAAATGAATGTAATGATTATAGCTGCTATATATCGAGTACCTATATGTGCCAGGCCTTGTGTTAACTACTGTGTATGATCTCATTTAATCCTCCTGACATCCTTCTAGAAGTATATATTATTGTCCAGATTTTCATAAATGAAGGAACTGATTCAGACAAGTATTGCACAAGGTTATACAGCTATTGAATGTTAGAAGGAGAATCCAAACCCAGTTCTGAAAGAATAACAAAACTTGTGATCTTTTCACAACCTCAGTGTTTCCCAAATGACATAATCCAGAACATTAATTCAACAAGAGATAGGTGTTTCTTGAAGTAAGTTCTGTGACCAAATAAGTTTGAGAAATTCCGCATTTCATATTCCATTTTGGAAAGTCACACTTTCCATTCATGTATTAAAAGATCTGAGAAGTCTTCAGTGAAGAAATCTGTCTGCTTTTCTTTAACCCTTTGTATATCAAACTTTTTTTGACCAAGGAGCCTTTTTTCTAAGAGCAACTATTAATATCACACAGGACTCTGTGCACCCTGGAACACGGTGTGAAAAACACTGCACTAGACCACACAGTCTTGCCATTCATCTTTCTAATTCTCCACAGAAATTGTTGCTGTTAGGCCAGGCTTTTTCATCCTAGCCATTAAAGTGACCAAAGACTTGGTGTTGCAAAATATTTCCTTAGCAAGAACACACAGTTGTCACTTAGGGAACATCTTTGGTAATATGAAGAAACCTATACCTCATGGAACTTTGAAACACCATTAAGCTTCTGAAATGTCAGCAGTTAGTGGAAGTTTTTCTTTTTTTTTTAGTTCGCCTGGACCACAGTAATATTTTTTATAACATTTTTACTTCTTTCCCAAAACAAACCAGAACTGAGCCAGAAAATTTTCACAAGTGATCATGACTTAAGTCGTGTTTTTGGAACCTGAAGCCCCAGGCATGAGCCCCTGCTGCCAAGCTAGAGAGGAAATTCTTGGATGAAGAACGCAAGTCTTCTCACATCTCACATCGGAAATACTTTTAGAGATTAGGATGGGATGGAGTGGGGTGGGTGTCAACTTGCACAGCCCTACCTTTTCTTGCCTTTTTGTCATGCTTAGAGCAGATGTTAGAATAGTAATCTGGGCTCTGAACATGGGTATTCCATGTGGTTCTCATTCAAAATCCTCACTCTTTGAAGCTAATGGCTTCCATCTTCTTCAAATGTGTTGAACTTGACACACATATTTGTGCATTTATCTCTGTTTACAATGTAATGATGTGAGATAGAACATGAAATAAACTCTTAAATTTACAAGAGTTGAAGATACAGACCATATTGAAGGTCGTTTTTATTTTTTTAATAAAAAATTCCAATCTTATACCTTCTTATCTGCCAGCCATTGTACTTACTTCCCCCCTTATTGTCTCACTATAGTACCGAAGAAATGTTTGCCATGTCCACTTCTCTATTCAAAGAGAGGCAGCCATGAAATCATAGAGCCTACTTACTACCTCTATAACTGAATAACAAATGAAATTAAATAAACATTTGTTGAGAACCTGCTATAAGCACATTACTTTCAGTTATTTAGGCTGCAGAACAACTCTAAAAATTGATAGAATTATGCTCATTATTCAAATGAACAATTTTGATGCCATCACTATTGGTATTCTTAACATGACTATGTTTTAGTAGCAGGTAGAGTGGACTTGGAGTCAGAAAAATTTTGTTTACATCCCAAGATTACCAATCCTTCAGTTATTTATTCGTTCAAAAAATACTATATTGAGCACCTACTATAAAAGAAATGCTTTTACATGGTTCAGATACAGAGATGAATAAAGCATAGACTTTTCCTTCTGGCAGTTAATCTATTAAATGGAACAATCACAAAATCAGAAAATTACAACTCTGTAAGTGCAACCATTTGTTATGGGAACACAAAAGATATGTTGCCTGAGCAGTCTTAAAGGATGAGTAGGCATTGAGAGAAAGGTGGCCTGGAGAAGACCACCTCAGGTGAAAGGAATGAGATGAAGAAAGATACAGAGGCAGGAGGTATGTGAAAGATGGTGTGGTGGATATAGAGCCAGGGCTTAGAGGTCTATGTTGAACTATATGACGTTCAGTGTTGCTTTTAAACTAGTAGATGTTTTATAAATTTATTTTCATGATTAATAGCCTATGTTTACAGCAGTTTTATGTTTATAGGAAAATTGAGCAGAAACAGAGTTCCCATATACTCTCTCTCTCCTCCCACCCTTGGCAATCACTGACCTTTTTACTGTCTCCATAGTTTTACCTTTTCCAAAATGTCATACAGTTGGAATCACGCAGTATGTAGCCTTTTCGGACTTGCTTCTTTCACTTAGCAATATGCATTTAAGGTTCCTCTGTGTCTTTTCATGGCTTGATAGCTCATTTTTTATCACTGAATAATATTCCATTGTATGGATGGACTACAGTTTATCCATTCACCTATTGGATGGCATCTTGATTGTTTCCAATTTTTGGCAATTATTAATAAAGCTACTATAAATATTCATATGCAGGTTTTTGTATGAAAATAAGTTTTCAACAAATTTATATAAATACCTGGGAGTGTGATTACTCATTTGTGTAGTAAAAGTATGTTTAGCTATGTAAGAAACTGCTAAACTATCTTACAAAGTGGCTGTACCATTTTGCATTCTCACCATCAGTGAATGAGAGTTACTGTTGCTCTATATCCTTGCCAGCATTTTGGTGTTGTCAGTGTTCTGGATTTTAGCATTCTATTAGGTGTGTTGTGCTATCTAATTGTCTTAATTTGCATTTCTCCAATGTCATATGATGTTGAACATCATATGCTTATTTGCCATCTGTGTATCTTCTTTGAGAAAATATCTGTTTGGATCTTTTGCCCATTTCTTAATTTGTTTTTCGATTGTTGATTTTTAAGAGTTCTTTTTATATTTTGAATACAAGTCATTTATTAAATATATGTTTTGAAAATGTTTTCTCCTAGTCTGTGGCTTGTCTTTTGATTCACTTAATAATGTCTTTCTTGGAGCATAGTTTTAAATTTTCATGAAGTCCAACTTATCGATTTTTCTTTCATGGATTGTGCTTTTAGAATTCTACCTAAAAACCTATTACCAAACCCAAAGTCAGTTAGATTTTCTTCTATATTATCTTCTAGGAGTTTTAGAGTTTTGTGTTTTATATTTAGGTCTGTGATCTATTTGGAGATCATTTAGTGAAAAGTGTAGTAAGGTCAGTATCTAGATTCATTTTTTTTTGCACATGAATGTCCAATTGTAACAGTGCCATTTGTCATAAAAACTATTCTTCTCTATTGGATTACCTCTGCTCCTTTGTCAAAGATCAGTTGGCTGTATTTTTTTAGGGGTCTATTTTTGGGCTCTCTACTCTGATCCATTAATCTATGTCTCTATTAGTCTGCCAATACCATGCTGTGTTGATTGCTATAGCTTTATGCTAAGTCTTCAATCAGGTAGTGTCAGCTCTCCAACTTTGTCCTTGTTATTCAATATTTTGTTGAACATTCTGAATCTTTTTCCTGTCCACATAAACTTTAGAATCAGTTTTTTTATATCCATGAAATAACTTACTGAGATTTTGACTGGGATTGCATTGAACCTGTAGATCAAGTTGAGGAGCAGTGACATCCTAACAATATCGAATATCAGAAAACTGAATTTAGCAATACATTAAAAAGATCATACACCATGATCAAGCTGGATTTATTCCTGGGATGCAAGGTTGGTTCAATATCCAAAAATCAATTAATATGATATACTGCGTTAACAAATTGAAAGATAAAAATTATACAATCATATCAATAGATTCAGAAAAAGCATTTGACAAAATCCAGCATCTATTTATGATAAAAGTTCAGCAAAATGGGAATAGAGGTAACATACTTCAACATAATAAAGGTCGTGTAGGACAAACTCATAGCTGACATCATACTCAACAGGAAAAGCTAAAAGCATTTTCTTTAAGATTAGGAACAAGACAAGGATGTCCACTTTCACCACTTTTATTCACCACAGTATTGGAAGTCCTAGCCACAACAATCAGACAAGAAATAAAAATAAAAGGCATCCAAATAGGAAAGGATGAAGTAAAACTGTCATTATTTGCATATGACATGATACTATATATACAGAACCCTAAAGAATCCACAAAAAAACTCTTAGAACTGATAAATGAATTCAGTAAATTAGCAGGATACAAAATTAATATTCAGAAGTTGGTTGCATTCTTATATACGAATGATGAGCTAGCAGAGAAATTAAGAAAATACCATTTACAATTGCATCAAAAACAATAAAATACCTAGAAATAAATTTAACCCAGAAGGTAAAAAATCTGTACTTGGGAAACTATGTCATTGAAGAAAGAAATTGAAGAATATACAAATAAATGGAAGTATATACCATGCTCATGGATAGGAAGAATGAACATTGTTAAAATGTCCATGCTATCCAAAGCAATCTGTAGGTTCAATGCAAAAATACCAATGGCATTTTTCACAGACCTAAAACAAATAATCCAAACATGGATTATTTATTTATTTATATGGAACTATAAAATACCTCAAATAGCCATATAAATCTTGAGAAAGAAGAACAAAGTTGGAGGTATCACACTACCTGATATAAAATTATACTACAAGTTTACAGTAATCAAAATAGTATAGTATAAAAAACATACATGTATATCAATACAACAGAATAGAGAGCCCTGAAATAAGTCCATGACTATATGCTTTTTTAATCTATAACAAAGGGGGTAAGAATATAGAGTGGTATAAATGCGGTCTCTTCAACAAATGGTGTTGGGAAAACTGGACAGATACATGCAAAAAATGAAACTGGACCACCTTCTTACACCATATACAAGAATAAACTCAAAATGGATTAAAGACTTAAATGTAAGACTCAAAACCATAAAACTCCTAGAAGAAAACATAGGTAGTAAACTGTTTGACATTGCTCTTAGTAGTATTTTTTCTGACATATCTTCTTGGACAAGGGAAACAAAAGAAAAAATAAATAATTGGCAGGATTTCACCTTTTCTAATGCTGAGTTACAGTAGTCCATTGTGCGTGTGTCATATCTTAAAAACAAAAATAAACAAATGGTACTACGTCAATTGAAAAAGCTTCTGCACAGCAAAAGAAACCATCAACAAAACAAAAAGTTTATCTACTAAATGGGAAAAGATATTTCCAAATCATACTTCTCATAAGGGATTAATATTCAAAATTTATAAAGAACTCATGCAACTCAACACCAAAAAAAAATCCAATTAAAAAATGGGCAGAGTACTTGAATAGGCATTTCTCCTAGGAGGACATACAGATGGCCAATAGACATATGAAAAGATGCTCAACATCACTCATTATCAGAGAAATGAAAACTAAAACCACAATGAGATATCACCTCACACCAGTCAGAATGACCATCATCAATAAGTCAACAAACAACAAATGTTGGTGATGTGGAGAAAAAGGCACCCTAGGTGCACTGTTGGTGGGATTGCAAATTGGTACAGCCACTATAGAAAAGTTTGGAGTTTCCTCAAAAAAAAATTAAAAATAGAACTACCTTATGACTCAGAAACTCCACTTCTGGGTATTTATCCAAAGAGAACTAAAACACTAATTTGAAAAGATGTACATACCCCTATGTTCACTGCAACATTATTTACAACAGACAAGATATGGAATCAACCTAAGTGTCCATCAGTAGAGGATTGGATAAAGAAGAAGTGGTACATATATACAATAGAATATTACTCAGCCATAAAAAAAATGAAATCTTACCATTTGCAACAACATGGATGAACCAGAGGGTATTATGCTAAGTGAAAAAGTCAGACAAATACCATATGATTTCACTTATACATGAAATCTATAAAGCAAAATAAATGAATGAACAAAATGAAAACAGACTCATAGATACAGAGAACAAATTGCTGATTGCCAGATGGGAGGGGTGTTGGGGATCTGAGTGAAAAAGGGGAAGGGATTAAGAAGTGCAAGTTGGCAGTTACAAAATAGTCATAGGGATATGAAGACAGCATAGGGAATATAGTCAATAATATTATAATAATTTTAGTGTCAGGTGGCTACTAGACTAATCAGGGGGATCATTTCATAAATTATATAAATGTCTAACCACTATGCTGTACACTTGAAACTAATATAAAGTAATATTGAATGTCAACTCTAACTGAAAAATTAAAATTAAAATAAACCAGCCTTGAAACAAACACAAAATACAATACTGAGTCTTCCTATATGTGAACATGGAATATCTTTTCATTTATCTAGACTTTGATTTCTTTCATCAGAGTTTTGTAGTTTTCCTCATTGATCTTGTATATATTTTGTTTGTTTTTTACTTATATTTCTCCTTTTCTTGGTGCTAATGTAAATAGTGTTTTTTTATGTCAAATTCCAGTTGTTCATTGCTGACATAAGGAAAGTAATTGACTTTCGCATATTAGATTTGTATTCCTCAGACTTATTATATTTGTTTATTAGTTTCAGGAGATTTTTGTCAATTCTCCAAAGTTTTTTAGTGTAGAAAATCATGTCATCTGCAAGCAAAGGAAGTTTTGCTTCTTCCTTCCTAATCTGTATCTGTTTTATTTCCTTTACTTGCCTTATTGCACTAGCTATGGTTTCCAGTGTAATGTCAAATAGGAGTCGTGAGCAGGAACATCCTTTTCTTGCTCTCATTCTTAGAGGGAAGCATCTAGTTTCTCACCATTAAGTATGATGTTAGCTGTAGATTATAGATTATTTTGTAAACTTTTTTATCTAATAGACGAAGTTTCCCTCTATTGATAATTTGATGAGAGTTCATATGAATGGATATCGAATTTCATAAAATGATTTTTCTGTGTCTTAATAAGATCATATGATTTTACTTCTTTAGCCTATTAATGTATGATCAATTAATTTAATTGATTTTTGAATGTTGAATTAGTCTGTGTACCAGAAATAAATCCCACTTGGTTGTGGTTTATAATTCTTTTAATGGATTGTTGGATTTGGCTTCTAATATTTTGTTGAGGGTTTTTGCATCTATTTTCAACAGAGAGATTGGCCTGTAGTTTTCCTTTCTTGTAATGTCTTTGGTTTTAGGATTAGAGTAGGCTAGCCTCATAGAATGAGATAAGAAGTGTTCCATCTGCTTCTATTTTTTGGCATAAGCTGTAGAGAATTGGTATAATTAAATGTTTGATAAAATTCACCAGTGAAACCAAATGGGCCTGGTGCTTTCTGTTTTAGAAGCTTATTGTCAATTCAATTTTTTAAATACATATATATATATATATATATATATATATATATATATATATATATGCCTATTCAGATTATATATTCAATTTCTTTAATATATATATATAGAGATTATCATTTGTATACCATTTATTCAGATTGTATATTTCTCCTTGTGTGAGTTTTGATAGGTTGTGTCTTTCAAGGAATTAGCCAATTTCATCTAAGTTATCAAATTTGTGGACATAGATGTTCTTAATATTATTTTATTATCCTTTTAGTGTCCATGGGATCCGTAGTAATGACCCTTCTTTCATTGCTGATGTTAGTAATTTGTGTCTTCTCTCTCTTTTTTTGGTTAGCCTTGTAGGGGCTTATCAATTTTATTGATCTTTTCAAAGAACCAGATTTTGGTTTCATTGATTTTCCTTTGCTTTCCTATTTTCAATTTCATTTATTTTTGCTCTGATTTTTATTCCTTTTCTTTGGCTTACTTAGGATTTAATTTGCTCTTCTTTTTCTAGTTTCCCAAAGTAGAAGCTTCAATTAGATAATTTCCTAAAATCATTTAGATCTTTCTCCTGTTCTAATATATGATTTTCTAGCTATCTTTCTGTTATTGATTTCTAGTTGAATTCCACTGTGATGTGAGTATATAGTTTGTATGATATCTATGCTTTTAAGTTTGTTAAGATGTGTTTTATGACAAAATATTTATCATAGTGAATGTTCCATGTTAACTTGAGATGTTATATCCTGCTATTGCTGGATGAAGTAGTCTAAAAATGTCAGTTAGATCTAGTTAATTGATGGTGCTGTTCAGCTTAACTATATCCTTACTGATTTTCTGCCTGATGGATATTTCCGTTACTAATCAAAGGATGTTGAAGTCTCTAACTATAATAGTAGATTCTTCAGTTTTTGCCTCACATTTTTGACACTCTGTTGTTAGGCACATACACATAAAGGATTGTTATGTGTTCTTGGAAAATTGAACACTTTTATCATTATGTAATATTCCTTTTTATCCCTGGTCACTTTTATTAGTCTGAAGTCAGCTTTGTCTGAAATTTTATGTATCTTTTGATTAGTGTTAGCATGGTGTATCTTACTCCATCCTTTTACTTTTAATCTACCTGTGTCTTTATATTTAAAGTGTCTTATAGACAACATATAGTTGGTTACTGTGTTTTCTTTTACCCACTATAAGAGTTTCTGTCTTTTAACTGGTATATTTAGACCATTTACACTTATATCAACTATTATTAATATAGTTGGAATTGATCCAACTATATTTGTAGCTGTTTTCAATTCATTGTCCTTTTCTTTGCTTCTTTTTTGTCTTCCATTCTTTTTCTGCCTTCTCTGATTTTAATTAAGTATCTTATATGATTCCATTTATGTAGATCCAAGTTTCTACCCTATATTATTTTCCTTCTCTGAAGAACTTTTAATATTTCTTGCAAGATAGCTATACTGGCAACAAATTTTATCAATTTTTGTTTGTCTGAGAAAGTCTTTATTTCTCCTTCATTTTTGAAGGATAATTTTTCTGGATACAGATTTCTAGCTTGGTGGGGTTTTTTTCTTTCGAAACTTTAAATATTTCACTGCACTGTCTTCTGGTTTGAATGGTTTCTTTAGAGAAGCCAATGTAATTTTATCATTGTTCTCCTATAGTTACGGTGATTTCCCACCCCCACCTCCACCCCAGCTTCTTTAAAGAGTATATCTTTGTTTTTGATTTTCTGCAGTTTGAATATGATATGCCTAATAGTCAACTTTTTGGTATTTATCCTACATGAAGTTCTCTGTGCTTTTTCGATCTGAGGTTTGGTGCACATCATTACTTTTAGAATATTTTCATTTGCTATTACTTCAAATATTTCTTCTATTCCTCTCTTTCTTCTCTTTCTGGTATGTTATACCATTTGTAATTGTTCCACAATCTTTCGATAGTATGTTCCATCTTTTTCATTCCTTTTTACTATTTTCATTTTATTTAGGAAGTTTCTATTAACATATCTTTAAGCTCACTGATTCATTTACAACAAAGGCATTTTTAAGTGCTTTTTAAATTTTTCATTCAATCTGGTTTTTAAATTCAATTTATTTTAACTAAAAAAAAAAACAATTCACCCATTTCATTCACCTTCCACCTTCCACCTCTGGCAACCACCAGTCTTTTCTCTATATATATGAGATTATTGTGTTCTTTGTTTTTGTTTTGGTGTATGGATTCCACATATAAGAGAGAATATATGGTATTTGATTTTCTCTGTCTGACTTATTTCACTTAGCATAATGCCCTTGAAGTCCATCTATATTGCCACAAATGGCAATATTTTATTCTTTTTTTATGACTGAATAATATTTCATCGTGTGTATGTGCACACCACAATTTTTTAACCATTTATCCATTGATGAACATTTGGATTGTTTCCATATCTTGGCTAGTGTGAACAATGCTGCAGTAAACATGGGAGTGCATATACCATTTTGAGTTAGTGTTTTCATTTCATTCGTATGAACACCCAGAAGTAAATTGCTGAATTATGTGATAGTTCTATTTTTAATTTTTTGAGGAACCTCCATACTGTTTTCCATAGTGGTTGCACTAATTTATGTTCCATCAACAGTGCACAAGGGTCCCCTTTGCTCCACATCCTTGTCAACACTTGTTATTTCTTTTTTGTCTTTTTGATAACAACCATTCTAACAAGTGTGAGGTGCTATCTCATGGTTTTGATTTGCATTTCCCCAATGGTTAATGATTAAGAGCATCTTTTCATGTACCTGATGGTCATCTGTATGGTTTTGTTTTTTGGAAAAATGTCTGTTCAAATCTTCTGCCCATTTTTTAAATTTTATTTTATTATTTCTGCCTACAGCACCTGGTCTTCCTAGGTGGTCTCCCATCCAAGTACTAACCAGGCTCAACCCTGCTTAGCTTCCAAGATAAGACATCGGGCTTGTTCAGAGTGGCATGGCCATAGACCATGGACCATGGCTCCACTGGGGCGTGAACCCAGGATCTTCTGTGTGTAAAGCAGACGTGCTAACCACTCCACTGTGGAACCATGTCCAAATCTTCTGCCCATTTTTAAATTGGATTGTTTTTATGCTATTGAACTGTATGAGGGTTTTTTTTTTTTTTTGATATATTTTTGGATATTGGCCATTATCAGTTATATAATTTTTTAATCCATTCAGTGGTGTGCCTTTTTATTTTCTTGATGGTTTCCTTTGCTGTGCAGAAGTTTTTTAGTTTGCTGTAGTCCCACATGTTTAGTTTTGCTTTTGAAATCAGATTTTAAAAACTCATCGCCAAAGCTTATGTTAAGGAGCTTACCACCTATGTTTTCTTCTAAAAGTTTTATGGTCTCAGGTTTTACATTCAAATCTTTAATCCATTTTGAGTTAATTTTTGTGTATGATGTTAAATAGTTGTCCAGTTTCATTCTTTCTTTTTCATATGGCTGTCCAATTTTCCCAGCACAATTTATTTAAGAGACTGGCCTTTCCCCATTGGATGTTCTTGACTCCTTTGTTGTAAATTAATTGATCATATATGCATGAGTTTATTTCTTGGCTTTCTATTCTGGTCCATTGATCTATCTGTTTTTATGACAATACCTTACTCTTTTAATTACTATAGCTTTATAATATAGTTTAAAATCAGGGCATGTGATACCTCTAGTTCTGTTCTTATTTTTCAAGATTGCTTTGGCTATTCAGAGTCTTCTATGGTTCCATACAAATTTTAGGAATGTTCTGTTTCTGTGGAAAATGCCATTGGAATTGTGATAGAATTGCATTGAATCTGTAGATTGCTTTTTGTATTATGGATATTGTAACAATATTACTTCTTCCAGTTAGTGAGCACATATCTATCAGTTTATTTGTGTCTTCTTTAATTTCTTTCATTAATGTCTTGTAGTTTTCGACGTACAGGTCTTTCAACTCCTTGGTTAAATTTGTTCCTAGGTATTTTCTTCTTTTTGATGCAATTATAAATGGGATTATTTTCTTTCTGATAATTCATTATTCATATATTGAAACACAACAGATTTTTGCGTATTTATTTTGTATTCTGCAACTATACTGAATTCGTTTATTGATTCTAACACTTTTTTGGTGGAGTCCCTAGGGGTTTTTGTATATAGTATTATGTCATCTGCAAAAAGTGACAGTTTTACTTCTTCCTTTCCAATTTGGCTGCCTTTTATTTCTTTTCTTGCCTAAATGCTAGGACTTCCAATACTATGTTAAATAAAAGCATCAGGAGTGGGCATCCTTGTCTTGTTCCTAATCTTAAAGGAAAGCTTTGAGCTTTACACCTTTCAGTATGATTTTAGCTGTGGGCTTGTCATATATGGCCTTTATCAATGTTGAGGCAGGCTCCCTCTATATACCCTCTTTGTTGAGAGTTTTAATCATTAATGGCTGTCAAATTTTGTCAAATGCTGTTTCTGCATCTATTGAGATGATCATATATTTTTTATCCTTCATTTTGTTAATCTGGTGTACCATATTGACTAATTTGCAGATTTTGAACCATACTTGCATCCCTGGAATAAATTTTACTTGAAAATGGTGTATGACCCTCTTAATGTGTTGTTGAATTAAGTTTACTAAAATTTTGTTGAGGATTTTTATGTCTATATTCATCAGGATTATTGGCCTGTAATGTGTGTGTGTGTGGGGTGTGTGTGTGTGTGTGTGTGTGTGTGTGTGTGTGTGTGTCTGTGTCTGTGTATATGTGATCCTTGTCTGGTTTTAGTATCAGGGTAATGCTAGCCTCATAAAATGAATTTAGAAGAGTTTCCTCCTCTTCTTTTTGAGAAGAATTGGTTTTCTTCTTTTTTAATTTTTATTTTTTATAAAGTTTATTGGGGTAACATTGGTTAATATAATTATATCATTTTCAGGTGTACATTATAATGTGACATCTATATATTATATTGTATTTACCACTCAAAGTCCAGTTTCCTTCAGCTACCATATAATTGATCCCCTTTACCCACTTCACCCTCCCCCTACCCCCACATATTTGACCCCTTTTACCCGTCTACCTCCCCACTCCTCCCCTCACCCACTACCCTCTGGAAACCACTAGTCTATAGTACATGTCCATGAGTCTCTGTTTCTCCTGTTCATTTGGTGCTTTTAGGTTTATATCCCACATATAAGTGATATCATGTGATTTTCAACTTTTTCTGACTGGCTTATTTCACCTAGCATGATTATCTGGAGGTTCATCCATGTTGTTACAAATGGCAGTATTTCATCTCTTCTTGTGACTGAGTAATATTCCTTTGTATATATGTACCACATCTTCTTTATCCAGTCACCTTTTGTAGGACACTTTGGTTGCTTCCATGTCCTGGCCACTGTGAATAATGCTTCTATGAATGTTGGTGTGCAAATACCTTTTCGGATATGGTTTTTCAAGCCTTTGGGGTAAATACCCAGTGGAGGGATTGCTGGATCATATGGTAGATTAATTCTCAGTTTTTTGAGGAACCTCCATACTGTTTTCCATAGTGGCCGTACCAATTTGCAGTCCCACCAGCAGTGTATGAGGGTTCCATTTTTTCTGCATCCACTCCAACATTTGTTATTACTTGTCCTACTGATAACAGCTATTCTAACAGGTGTGAGATGGTATCTCATTGTGGTTTTGATTTGCGTTTCCCTAATAGCTAGCAATGTTGACTTGCATTTCTCTAATAGCTAGCATCTTTTCATACGTTTTTTTTTTCTTTTCATAGGTTCATTGGCCATTTGTATGTCTTCTTGGGAGACGTGTGTGTTCAGGTCCTCTGCCCAGTTTTTCATTGGATTGTTTGGGGGTTTTTTGTTCTTATTGAGTTTTATGAGTTCTTTGTATATTTTGTATATTGGGCCCTTATAGGAGGTATTGCTTACAAATATCCTCTCCCATTCAGGTGGTTGTCTCTTTACCTAGTTGATGGTTTCTTTTGCTGTGCAGAAGCTTTTTAGTTTGATGTAGTCCCATTCATTAAATTTTGCTTTTACTTCCCTTGCCTTTCAGGTCAAATTCATAAAATCCTCTTTAAGTCCAAGGTCCTTGAGTTTAATTTCTATGTTTTCTTCTATGCAATTTATTGTTTCAGGTCTTATATTCAGGTCCTTAATCCATTTTGAGTTAATTTGGATGTGTGGTGATAGACAAAGTCTAGTTTTATTCTTCTGCAGGTGGCTTTCCAGTTTTCCCAGCACCATTTATTGAAGAGGCTTTCCTTTCTCTACTGTATGTTTTTGGCTTTTTTGTTTAAAATTATTTCCCCATATAAACATGGATTTATTTCTGGACTCTCGATTCTGTTCCACTGGTCTGTATGTCTGTTTTTCTGTCGCTTTGTAGTATAATTTGAAGTCGGGCAGAGTGATACCTCTAGCTTCATTCTTTTTTCTCAGGATGACTTTGGCAATTCAGGGTCTTTTGTGCTTCCATATAAATCTGATGATTTTTTGTTCCATTTCTTTAAAAATGCCTATGGGATTTTGATGGGGATTGCATTAAATCTGTATAATGCTTCAGGTATTAAGGTCATTTTAACTATGTTGATTCTTCCAATCCAAGAACACGGAATATCTTTCTATTTCTTTGTATCTTCTTCAATTTCTTTTAATGGATCTTATTGTTTTCATTATATAGGTCTTTCACATGTATCATTAGATTTATTTCTAGGTATTTTATTCTTTTTGTTGCAATTGCAAAAGGAATTATTTTTTACACTTCTTTTTCTGACGCTTCATTATTAGAGTATAGGAACACTATGGATTTTTGAACATTGATTTTGTATCCAGAAACTTTACTGTATTTGCTTATTGTTTCTAGTAGTGTTCTTGTGGAGTCTTTAGGGTTTTTCATATAGAGAATCATGTCATCCACAGATAGTGACATTTTGACCTCTTCCTTTCCTATGTGGATACCATTTATATCTTTCTCTTGCTTGATTGTACTTGCTAGGACCTCCAATGTTATACTGAATAACAGTAGGGATATTGGACAGCCTTGTCTTGTTCTTGATCTTAGAGGGAAAGTTTTTCATTTTTAACCAGTAAGCATAATGTTGGCTGAGGATTTGTCATATATGGCTTTTATTATGTTACAGTACTTTCCTTCTATATCAATTTGTTAAGTGTTTTGATCATAAATGGATGCTGTATCTTATCAAAAGCTTTTTCTGCAACTATTGATATGATCACATGATTCTTATTTTTTAATTTGTATATGTTGAACCATCCCTGTGCCCATGGGATGAAGCTCACTTGATCGTGGTGTACAATGTTTTTTAATATGTTGCTGTATTCGGTTCGCTAGTATCTTATGTAGGATTTTTCATCTGTGTTAATGAGAGATATTGGTCCATAGTTGTCTTTTTGTGTGTTATATTTACCAGGTTTTGGTATTAGGATAATATTGGCCTCATAAAATGAGTTAGGAAGTATTGCCTCCTCTTCAATTTTTTGGAAGAGTTTGAAAAGAATAGGTATTAAAACTTCTTTGAATGTTTGGTAGAATTCACTGGTGAAGCCATCTGGTCCTGGACTTTTACTTTTTGGTAGGTTTTTGATTATTGTTTCAATTTCTGTACTGCTAATAGGTCTATTTAGATTTTCCAGTTCTTGATTCAGTCTAGGAAGGTTGTATCTTCTTAAGTACTTGTCCATTTCTTCTAGGTTATTAAATTTGGTGTTATATACTTTTTCATAGTATTCTTGTATGATCCTTTGTATTTCTGCAGTGTCTGTCATAATTTCCCTTCTTTCCTTCCTGATTTTGTTTGGTTGTGTCCTTTCTCTTTCTTCTTTAGTGAGTCTATCAAGGGATTTGTCAATTTTATTAACCTTCTCAAAGAACCAGCTCTTTGTTACATTTGTTTTTTCTACTGTTTTGTTGTTGTTGTTGTTGTTGTTGTTGTTGTTGTTGTCGTTGTTTTCAATTTCATTGAATTCTACTCTAATTTTGATTATTTCTTTCCTTCTGCTGACTTTAGGCTTCATTTATTCTTCTTTTTCTAGTTTTTAAGATGAAACGTTAGGTTATTTATTTGGGCTCGTTCTTATTTTTTGAGATAGGCCTGCAATTATATGATTTTTCCCCTTATGACCACTTTTGCCATGTCTCAAATGTTTTGCTATGTTGTAATATAATTATCATTCATTTCTGTGTATCTCTTGATCTCCCTTTTTATTTCTTCTCTGATCCAGTTATTCTTCAGTAGCATGTTGTTTAATCTCCATGTACTTGTTCTTCCCTCTTTCTTTTTACATTTGATCTCCAGCTTCAATGCATTATAATCAGAGAATATGGTTGGTATGATTTCAACCCTCTTATATTTGTTGAGGCTATCTCTTTGTCCCAGTATATGGTCAATGTTCCATGTGCACTAGAAAAGAAAGTACAAACAGCTGTTGGGGGATGGAAGGCTTTGTAAATGTCAATTATGTCCAGTTGGTCTCAAGTATCATTTAAGGATGTTATTTCTTTATTAATTTTCTGTTTGTGTGATCTGTCCATATCTGACAGTGAGGTACTTAGGTTCCCTACTATGATAGTATTTTGGTCTGTTTCTCCCTTTAGTTCTGTTAGTAATTGCTTTATATATTTCAGGGATCCCTGATTGGGAGCATAGATATTAATAAATATTATGTCTTCTTGGTGTATGATTCCCTTTATGGTTTTGAAGTGTCCCTCATTATCTTTCTTCACTTTTTTATTTTTAAGTCTATTTTATCCGATATTAGTACTGCTACTCCCACTTTTCTCTGAATACCATTTCCTTGAAATATCATTTTCCACCCTTTCACTTTGAGTTTATATTTGTGTTTGAAACTGAGATGTGTCTCCTGGAGGCAGAATATGGTTGAGTTTTGTTTTTTGATCCAGTCTGCAACTCTGTACCTTTTTATTGGTGAGTTCAGTCCATTTACATTTAGGGTGATTATTGAAATATGAGGTTTTCCTATAGTTATTTTATCTTTTGCTTTCTGGTAGCATAATGCTTTCCATTGCTTCCTTGTCCTCGTGTGTCTGTTTGTTCGTTTTTTTAATTTTGGATTTTTTGGATTTTCACTCTGGTCCTTCTTGTTTGATGTTATATACTTCAGTTATGAATCTTTGGCTGAAGATTACTGTTACTTAATATATAATTAATCCATTTTCTTATGCATGTGCTTCATCTCCATTCCCTTTTGCAAATTTGGATATTTGAATTCTCTCCTTTTCTGTCATTGTTGTCTCAATTTATCCCTATGTATGCTGAATGTTCATTATTATCTTGCAATAGCAAATCTCTCTTTGTTGTTTAAGCTTATAATGCCCTGTTCTTAGTAAGGATTGCACTCCTCTGTTTCTATCTGCCTGCTAGTTGCCTTACGCACAGTTATGTATTTTTTTTATCATTTTGTTTTAGGTGAGCTGACCCCTTATATTGCAGGCCTCGTAGTGGAGAATTCTCTCAATTTTTGTATGTCTGGAAAGGTCTTTATTTCTCCTTCATATCTAAAGGAGAGCTTTGCTGGATACATTATTCTTAGCTCGTAGTTCCTTTCATTTAATAATTTGAATATTTGATTCCACTACTTTCTGGCTTGTAAGGTTTGTGCTGAGAAGTCTGACAATAATATAATGGGTTTTCCTTTATAGGTTACCATCTTCTTTTCCCTGGCTGCCCTGAGAATTCTGTCTTTGTCATTGATTTTTTATCATTTTAATACAGTGTGTTTTGGAGAAGCCTTTTTGGGTTGAGATAATTGGGTGTTCTGTTGACTTCTTGAATTCCAAGCTCTAGCTCATTTCCTTAGATTCGAGAAATTCTCATCCACTATTTGTCTGAAAATGTTTTCTAGTCCCTGCTCCTTTTCCTCGCCTTCGATAATGCCCATTATTCTTATGTTTCCTCTCCTGATGGTATCACCTAGTTCTTGTATTTCTCTTTCATTATTTTTCATTCTTCAGTTTCTCTCTTCTTCTGATTTATTTCTAGATTTCTATCTTTGATATCACTGATCCTTTCCTGCATTTGGTCAACTCTATTTCCCAAGCTTGCTATTTCATTTTTCAGCTCTTACAGTGTGTTTTTTATCTCCAGAAGATATATTCTGTTCTTCTTGAGGGTTTTAATCTCCTTGCTCTGCTCATCTAGTTGTTTTTTCAATTCCTGAAATTATTGATATGACTCATTTCAGAACTCATTGAGTTTTTTCAGAAGTACCATCCTGAATTCTCTGTCATTTAAGTCACATATTTCTATGTCTGTAAGCTTATTTCCTGGAGATTTTTCTCTTTCTTTCTGAGATGACTTGTCCCTTGGTTGTTCATGATGTTTAATGGACTATTTCTCCACCTGGGCATTAATGGAAGTGTATTCTGATGTTTTTCCAGAAAGAAGATTTATTATATAAAGGTCTCTCTTTAGCCTACTACAAAGAAGACACTTTTCTTTTGGTTTCCAGTAGGTGGCGTCTAAGCCTCTTGGATCTCTGCTTTATATTAAGTCTAAATAATGCCTTTTTTATTTTCTTATATGTATTTAATCATGCTTGCTACCCTCTGTTTCAGTCCCTGTCACTGTCAGTGACAGTCTTGACAGCGTTTGCTCAGATTCCTCTGGGGCTTCATGGTGGTCGTTCTTGGAGGGTATGGGGGGAGGGATCCTCTGGGTTGGGAGTTGGGGGCTGCAGCTCAGCCTCAGTTTTGTAACCAGGGTCAGTAAAAATCAGCTGTTGTTTCTCTGTGGTCCCATCCCACTTCTCTGCTTTCTGCCCTGATGACTGGGCCCTGCTGTTGGCTGCGTGGAGCTCATAGCACTTCTAAGCAGGGCTGTTCAGGGAAGTCGCTGCTCCTTCTCCCCTCCCCCTCCTCCTGCAGGGAGCTCCAGAGGCTGCAAGAAGCAGGTTCTTAATTCTCCCAGTCCACCACCCAACACCCAGGATTCCGACCTGTGGTAGCTCTTATGCGCAGATCCCATGCTCAGACGTGCTGGTGTGCAGTTTGGATGTTTTTTGTTCAGTTTTAGATGTTCAGCTTATTGTTGTTTCAAGTGGAGAGATCTGAGGATGTCTCTCACTCCACCATGTGCCCCAAAATCCTGGTTTTAAATTTTTAATGTTGGGTAGAATTAACCAGAGAAGCCATCTGCCCTGTACTTTTGTTTGTTGAAAGGTTTTTGATTACTAATTTAATCTCCTTACTAGTAATTGGTCTGTTCAGATTTTCTATTCATCATGATTCAGTCATGGTAAGTTGTATTTTTCTAGGAATTAATTCATTTACTCTGGATTGTTCAGTTTTGGTGAATAATTGTTCATAGTTGTCTCTTATGATCCTTTATATTTCTGTTATCAGTTGTAACATCTCTTTTATTTTTAATTTTATTTATTTTGAGTCTAGCTAAAGGCTTGTCAGTTTTGTTTATCTTTACTTTTAGCACTTCATTTTTATTTGCATATTTATTTTTAGAGCAGTTTTATGTTCACAGCAAAAATGAGAAGAAAGTAAAGAGATTTCCCATATATACCCTGCTTCCTCACATGCAAAGCCTTCCTTCATTATCAGCATCCCTCACTAGAGTGATATATTTGTTACAGTTGATGAACCTACACTGCCATCCAGAGTTTATCCAGAGTTCATAGTTTACATTACAGTCCACTCTTGGTGTGGTATGTTCTGTGGGTTTGGGAAAATGTATAATGACATCTATCTATCATTATTCTATTATAGAGAATATTTACACTGACCTAAAAATTCTCTGCTCCACCTATTCATCCCTCACTCCCCAACCCCTAGCAACCACTGATCCTTTTATTGTCTTCATAGTCATACCTTTTCTAGAATGTCATATTGGAATCATACGATTCCACTATTGGAATCATATAGCATGTACCCTTTTCAGATTAGCTTCTTTCACTTAGTAATATACATTTAAGATTCTCTCATGTCTTTCTATGACATGATACCTAAATTCCTTTTAGTGCCAAAGAATATTACATCATCTGAATTACCACAGTTTATTTATCCATCATCTACTGAAGGACATCTTAGTTGCTTCCAAACCTCGGCCACCATGAATAAAGCTGATATAAACACCCATGTGTCAATTTTTGTGTGTACACCTTCTCTGGGTAAATACCAAAGAGCATTACTGCTGAATTATGTTGTAGGAGTATGTTTCCATAAGTAGTTGTACCATTTTGCATTCTTACCAGAAATGAATGAGAGTTTTTGCTGCTCTATATCCTCACCATCATTTGGTGTTGTCAGTGTTTCAAATTTTGGCTATTGTAATAGGCGTGTAGCAGTACAGCACTGGTGTTTTAATTTGTATTTCCCTAATGACATATGATGTAGAACGTATTTTCATAATTGCTTGCCATCTGTAGATCTCCTTTGGTAAGGTGTCTGTTAAGGACTTCAACCAATTTTTAATTGCATTGTATTCTTATTGTGGAGATTCAAGTGTTCTGTGCTTGTTTTGGATAACAGTCCTTTATCAAATATGCCTTATGCAAATATTTTCTATCAGTCTATGTCTTATCTTCTCATTCTCTTGACATTGTCTTTTACAGAACAGAAAGTTTTAATTTTAATGAAGTCTAACTCATAAATTATTTATTTTATAGAGTTAAAAAGTTATTGTCATACCCAAGGTCATCTATGTTTTTTCTTATGTTATCTCCTAGTTTTATACTTTTGTGTTTTACATTTAAGTCTGTGATCCATTTTGAGTTAATTTTGTAAATAGTATAAGGTCTGTGTCTAGACTCATTTTTTTGGTATGTAGATATTCAGTTGTTCTAGCACCATTTGTTGAAAAGACTGTCTTTGTCCCATTATATTCTTTGCTCCTTGTCAAAGACCAGTTGACTGTATTTATGTGGATTAGCATTTCCTTTTGATTCTTTCTTAGAGTTTTTATCTCTCTACTTATATTACTCATCTGTTCTTGCATATTGTCCAATTTTTCCCTTAGCACCCTTAGCATATTAATCTTAGTTATTTTAAATTCCAGTTCTGATCATTCCAAAGTATCTGCCATATCTGAGTCTGGTTCTAATGCCTGCTGTACCTCTTCTGTGTGTGTGTCTGTATACATATTTGCCTCTTAGCATGCCTTATAACCTTTGGCTAAAAGTCAGATATAATGTACTGAAAAGTAACTGAGGTAGATAGGACTATAGTGTAAGTTTTCATGTTTATTTGACTAGGAGTCTAGCTGTGTTTACTGTTTACTGTAGCTGTGGTGTCAGAGACAAAAATGTCTTCTATTGTTTTTGTTTTAGTCTCATCGTATTGTCTTTGGGTATCCCTAGAAACTTCTTTAGTAAGGTCTGAGACTTGCAGTTTCCTTAGCTGTAATCCCCTGCTGTTACACAGGAGGCCTGTTTATGTGGTGGTAACGTGTGAGCAGAAGGGAAGTGCTCTGTAGTCCTATGATTAGGTCTCAAAATTTTACTGTGCCTGGGTTAGGTATTTCCTGTCCCACAGGTCAGTTGGGTTCTGGTAAAACCCCCGTCAGACTCTGATAAAATAGTTTTCCTTGAGGGCAGACCTTGTTAAGGAGAATAGGGAAGTCTGGGTCTACTTCAAAATGGCTACTTTTTTTCTTCCCTTGCCAGAAACACAAGGCAATTTTTCTCTAGTCTTCACAGTGAGAACCTGGTAGGGCTCTTAAAGGTAAAACTCATGAAAGTGTGGGGGCCCCTATAAGACTGGACCCCCTTGGGATTTTTAGCTCTTAAGCTAGTCCACACTGAGCCTCTAGCAATCTTGTTGCAGCGTGTTCAAATCTAAGACTCACGGAGCCAATTGAGATTAATTATGAGCCTTGATTAGCCGGCCGGCGACTGACTCTCCCCACTAGAGAATCAGCCCCGAGCCTCCATAGGGGTCAGCTTATATAGCCTAAAACTATGCCTTGGTGGGCTTTGATTACGGAAGCAGGCAGATTACAGAAGCAGATGTTGGCTGTTAGCATCTAAGTGGACAGTTTGTTTACCTGTACTGCAGCGGCAATATTGTTTTTGTTTCTCTTCTTGGGAGCCTTGGGAGCTATTTTCTCCTAGGTAGCTGGCACCTGAAGATATCACTCTCTGTCCTGTCCTTGGGACTAGCTTACTGAGGAATTGATATTATTAACCCGTAACAGCATATTTTCCAAAGTAGTCATGGCCAAAGAAAGAGGGGAGATGTGAATAAGGAAGATGTTATTGAAATGTACTTTTACACTTTTACAATCTTTCCTTTACAGATTTTTTAAATATATTTTTTTAATTTTTCAAGTACAGTTAACATACAATATTATATTCATTTCAGGTATACCACGTAGTGAATAGACATCTATATAACTTATGAAGTGATCTCCGCCAAAAGTCTAGTACCCACCTGGTACTATGCATGGTTATTACAATATTATCAGCTATATTCCCTATGGTGTACTTTACATCCCCATGACTATTTTGTAACTACTAACTAATTATTTGCACTTCTTAATCCCTTCCCCTTTTTCACCCAGGCCCCTAAACCTCCCTTCCATCCGGTAACCATCAAAATGTTCTCTGTGTCTATGAGTTTGTTTTGTCTGTGTATTTATTTTGGTCTTTAGATTAGTGCAATCATATGCCATTTGTCTTTCTTTGCCTGACTTACTCCACTCAGCACAATACCTTCTAGGTCCATCTATGTTGTTACAGATGGCAATATTTTGTTCTTTTTTATGGCTGAGTAATATTTCATTGTATATATGTACCACCTCCTCTTTATTCATTCATCCATTGATGGATACCCAGGTTGCCTCCACATCTTGGCTATTGTAAACAATGCTACAATGAGAATATGGATACACATACCCCTTCGAAGTAGTGTTAGGTTTCTTCAGATAAATAACTCCATTACAGTTTTAAGTGTTCTTACTAATACTGGCTTTAGATGTAGGCTTCCACTCCTGGTAATCTGGGATTCCCTGTATCCACATGTCTGTCTTTCCATCTTTCAGGATAGCAGTTTGCCTTTTGGCTTCAATTCTGAAGGTAGATTTTAACTTTATTCAGTTTGTTTCTTTTTTTAATATTTTCTTCAGTTTTCAATTACATTTGACATCATTCAGCTTTTTTCTTGTTGTGATTTTGAGAATGACAACTTCCAAATTCTTGACAGGTCAAACCAGAAACTGGAAGTATATACATTTATTTTTAAATTTTCAAAACACATCTTAAATAACATGAATCTTTCTGAGGTTTTGGCTTACCTTAAAATACCTATGGGCTGTGTAGCTGTGTTTCCCAGCCAGAACCTCCATAGACATTTTCAAGAATTCTCAAAGCTATTACAAACACAAAAGATAGACAGCAAAGAAAGAGTACAAGAGACTGGGAAGAGAGAAAAGGAGAAAATGAGGATTAAAGAATAGAGATGTATGACTTTTAAGTGCAGCAGGTTGCTAAACTCAACATAAAACATCCCCTGTATTACTATAATCCTACCATTGCCCATGATATTACTTTGTACAAAAAAATCTACACACAGAGAAAGATAAACACTATATGATTTCAGTTATATGCAGAATCGAAGGAATAAAAAGAACAAACTAATCAAAAACAGACTCACAAATATAGTGTCCAATTTGGTGATGGACAGAGGGGAGGGTTGTTCGGGTTGCTGGGAGAATGGGGTGAAGGGTTAAAGAAGTACAAATTAATAGCTGACAGATGGTCACAGGGTAGGGGAGCATGACACAGTGAATGCAGTTAGCATTAATATGTTGGCTAGGTGGAGGATCAGGGGAGGGAGGGAACAATTGGGGGGATCATTTTATGAACTATATAGATGTCTAACTAATGTACTGTATACTTGAAACTAATTTAAATAAATTTCTTAAAAAGTCTGCACAGACATTGGTTTTCAAGGGACCTGTGTAAGCTCTGATGGCTACACTTTGTTTCTTATCAAGCCTGCTCCGATAGAACATCTGATAGAGCCTACTCTCATAGGTAAAGATTATTCCAGGGTTGTTACAAGGATAAAATGAGATGATAGATGGAAATAGGTTTTATAAACTATAAAGCAATATACAACTGCTTGTTGTTCTTTTTGTAAGCTCAGTGGTTTAATGTTGTCCAATAGTGTCCTCATGGGAGTTTGGAACAGATTTTAAATACCTATATCTGAAGAAAATCAAACACACCTACAGAATAAAGAGAATCAAGTCCCCAGGAGGGAAGAACATGTCTAGGAGACACATAAACCATGTACATCTGGGCAGTGATTGTCACCCAACTGTATGAGAAAAGCCTTGGTTTTCTGAGTACCCTCAATTGATTAGAACTATTTTCTTGGGAATTAATTCCCAAGAAAATGCTTGTGACTTCATCGTCGATAGAAATGTTGACACTTCCTTTAAAGTGTCCATTAATTTGTGGTAAATTACAGTGAGAGTGCACGTGGCCCCCACATGAATATACTATGGTTGCACTCTTTTAATAACCTAATTTCAATCATGATAAGGAAGTGACTAAAGAGTAAACTGTCACTGCTTTGTAACTTCCATGAACATGGCCCTTTTTTCCTTCCAGCTTGAATGCATGAGACTTCATGTCAGTTCCTCACCTGAATGCATGATTCTTCAATCTCAGGACTTGCAGAATTATTGGAATGCTGTCCTAAGGTTGAGTTCGATGTTTCTGGGCACCCATTTTCTTACTCAAAAGACTGGAAATTTCTTATTACATCAGTCAGAAAACAGTCAGAAACAGACTGAACAGACTTGTGAGTTTTGATAGTTGGGAAATACATTGCCGATTACCTGGCCCTTGGAATGAGGCTTCCTCAAATTTGCAGTGTCCTATGACTGTCTTGGAAAATAAACACTTTCTGTTAATTTCCAGTGATTTAATTTTCTATTTTATTTTTGTAACAGGTCCAGTTAAAAACAAGAAAAAGGGTAAGTTAAGCTCCTAATTTTATAAAATTGCTATCATGTCATGTCTTTTTCTAAAATTAGAAGAAAAAGAAGCCAGGGAGTAGGATTGTTATATTATAGATTTTTAATGCTGGTTCTCCATTATTTTAGTCAATCACATGGGATCTTGTGAGTATTGCAGCTTCTAAGAAACAAGAGAGATCATCTTTCAGTGATGATCCATGAAAGATAGGATTGCTTCTCTGGCAACATATGAAAGTTGGTTTCACTTTTCTTTCTGGCTCCTTTTCCCATACAATTTAACTTACATATCTTTCCTTTATTCTTCTTGCTCCTTCCCCTCCCCTTCTCCTTTCTTCTTTCTTCCCCTCCTTTATCAAATCAGTGATCAGGTATGAATGAAGTCCTAGGTATACTACCTCCTGAAACATGTTAGTACCCTACTTCTTGGCCTAAAAGCTATTCCTATCCTATTTCTCAAATAGTCAGAGAAGGTGCTTCTTGCTTTGCAGTTTTAATATCATGTTGTATGTAACGGGAAAATTAGGCTGGAGTAACATCCTGATCTTTTATTCTTTTCAAAGAGGGTCTGGCTGAGCTAATCCATTGTGCCATTGTTGGGTCAATAAGCCTCTGGCCTATTTGCCATGGGACTGGCCCAAGAGCGTGTATGAATGCTTGCTTACTTGAAGAGAACACAAAGGCAGAATAGTTTCCAACTATTTGTTTCTGTGTTCTGACCTGGTAGAAAAATAGAGTGAAATAAATTTTTTTTTTTCATTAAAATGCTTTAAGTGAAATAATTGTGTCTTTTAAGACTTCTAGAACTTTATAGAATATAAATTAACAACCCCAAACAAGGCCAAAAAGACTGGCTTCAGCTGATGCCTACCACTTCTCTGAGTACTTGGATACTCTGGTGGCTGGAAAGAAGGTGAGGAATAGGCTACCCTCCTGCAGACCTAGCTGAGCAAAGTTGGAAAACAGCCAGAGAGCTGGAGTCAATGAGGAAACTTTTCTCCGTGGAACCTGGGCATTCACCAAGATATTCTGTCTTTTAAGAAAGTAAATTTGACTTTCAAGCATGCAGTTTTTAACTCTAGTCACATCCCTTTAAGACAGAAATTATAGCAAACCTAGAATGCTCACCTGGCTTGGACCAGGACATCCTCTGCTCCTAACGTAAGCCCAGGGATAACTTACCTTTACAATGAGTAGACTTGAGAGCACTTTTTAATTACAGCCCTTATTTTTTTCCCTACTCACTCATTCACTAGACAGTGGATAAGTACCTTATGTTTATCAGGAGTAGAGATACAGAGATGAAGGAAAATGGTTTCTTCCCTCAAAAATCTCCCAGAGTAGTTAGAATCATAGAAGTATACACCAATAATTACAGCACAGTATGAAAAATGCTGTCATCAAAGTGTGAACAGCGTGCTGTGGGAGCACAGAGGAAGAACGTGTGGTTCCCCTTGACAGAGTGAGGGACCACATCTCAGAGAAAACAGTATTTCACCTGGACTTTAAGGATGAGGAAAAAGGATGGAGGAGGACATTCCAGTAAAGGAAATAGCATCCTTAAACCTCTCATAAGTATGAGATCATGGCCCATTTGGGGAAACGCAAGTAGCAGAGCTCAGGGTACGTGTGTAGTGGAACGCATCAATGGGTGAGCCCTGGGAGAACACGCTCTCTAGTGGCAATAGAAGGCATTTGTCTAGGCTAGAAGCTCTGGAATTGCAACTCAGATTTCAATGCCTCTGGCAAGGACTCCGATCACTGCATATGGACCCTTACTGGAAGGAGAATGAACAGAGACCTTACACACTTACTTTGGC
>CM053505.1:99504563-99552617 GCA_028627145.1 Eidolon dupreanum
ACACACACACACACACACACACACACACACTTTCACTCTCGCTTTTAGTTATTCTTTCAACAATTTAGACTTAACTAAAAGGTTAACAAAATATACCTTTTCATGGAGGTTAGCTTTGAAAAGAATGTATATATTCTTTCATGTAAGACTACAAAGAGTAACTTTCTAAGTACAAAAGTCTCTGGGCTTTTGTATTCTGAAGCACTCTGTTAAAGTAAGGAAATCCAGAGAAAGAATTCAACTCTCTAAAGTCATCTTAGGCCAAGGGTCATGCTCCTCTCTGGGCCAGCTGACCATAAGCATGTGAGTATGAGAAGCACACTTGCCTAAGCCCAGCTGCAGAATAGCAAGGAGAACCAGCTGCAGAACTGGATCACAGCAAGAGCTTTTCCCCAAATGCCTTCTAACATTTTCACGAGTGAGCATTCTGTTTACATTGCCATCATTATTCTCCTTGACTGGAGCTTCTGGCTGTAATTCTTCCAATATTACATTAGCTATCACAGCAGTCTCACAGTCTTGACTCTGAAGTCAAGACGACCCACAGGCCAGCGTCTAGTTTAAAAATCAGTGTTAGGCCTGGAAATTCTGGGACGTAGCACAGCCTAATATGGACTATCCTCTGTGTCTATGCTGCTTGGAGAACAATGAGGGAGAAGCAAACCTTGCAACTAGGCTAGGGAAGTTTCCTGGCTGCCAAGGGTAAGTAATTCCTCCTGATGGAACCTCAGTTTGGGGAGGAAACTTAGAGAAATCATGGAGGCCAAACTCATCATTTCACCAATGGAGAAACTATGGGTCAGGGAGAGGAAAGGATTTGCCCAAGATGTGTCAGTGGCAGAACCTGGGCTTACAGGCTTATCTCCTGACTAGCTAGGACTGAAAGTTGGGCACTGGATAAGCCTGACTTGGAAGCTGCCCAAATCTAAAGGGAAATGACTTCCCCATTCGGCATCGTGAAATTGGCTAGATCTAGAAACTGAGTAGATCCAGTCTTTTGCTGCTAAATGCAGGGAAAACACAAAAGCTCTTGCCTGGGGTTTTTCAGGGACTGTCTGGGACAGGGGCTCTCTGGACCTTCCTGCCTTTCCTCCCTGGAGAAACAGCCCCATAATGACCCTGGTGTTTTATTCCAAATGCAGATGTGGTCAGACATGAACAATTTGTCTTTTGAGCAGTGTTGCCATGGGGATTGGGTTTCTTGAACATGCAGCATTATTCTTAAAGGAGGATCTGATAAATCATCATAGGCTTCTACTGCCTGAGAGTCTAGGGAGCTGGGAGTTGGAGTCAGTAAGGAGGTATTTAAGTGAGACCTGAGAGGGTTCTATTTTAAATTAAGAAAGTACCACAGGTGAAGTCACAATGATGAAGTCCAATGAAAGGTTTCCACTCCTGGGATTTTCACAAAATCATAAGAAAGTGGTGAACAGAGGAAGGAGACACCCACCTGCGACCACCTACACTGCTTGAATTGGGGTACACAGAGCAGAGGAAGTAAACAAGAGGAGCTGGAGTCATAACTGCACTTACACCTCAGTTAACATAAGTGCATCCTGGTGAGAATGTTGGAAAGACCAGAATATGAAATAGCAGGGCCAAGACTGCTCTGAAAGGGAGGAGTTTGTGGGCTTCATTAATAATACATTTGAGAATAAGTCCTCTGAGGAAAGACTCTGGGAAGCTGGATAATTTAGCCTATAAAAATGGAGGTTGATAGGTGACAAACTCTTTGAGCATATAATGGTTATTATGTGTATAATGGTGACTATTCTCTAACTACACAAAGAGTAGAAAAAGCTTCAACTGCCACACATGAGACTTCAGTTTAAAAAAAATAGAACTTCCTAACAATGAGAGGTGATAAACATTGGAACATGTTACCAAGGAAGTGTGCAGAATCTCTTTTCCCAGAGATCTTTTTAGAGTAGCATTTTGAGAGGTCAGCTGAAAATGCAAAACCTGTGTGCTGCCTCCTTTTTATCTCCTTCAACTCTCCACCTTTCCTTCTTTCCTTTTGTCTTTCCCTCTCCCTCTCTCTCCCTACCACCCTCCCCGCCGCAGTCTGTCTCTCTCTCTCCATCCCTCCCTCTCTCTCACCATGCCACCCACCCCTCACATCCCCAACTTCTAACCATTCCTCATTCCCAGCTAGCCCCACCTCTATCCCCCCAGTTCCTGTACATTGATGACTCCTAGAGGAAATCTTCCTGGAGCTGATTGTTGTTCCTAAAGGCAGGCTGTCCCCCCAGCCTCCTCTTCTCATCCTCATCAAATCCACCAGACTGGGAAGTAAACATGAAAGCCATGCTCTTCAACAATACCCTAATTCTCAATTCTAAAAAGTGACCCATAGGTCTGGCCACTTGGTAATTCAGATCCTTTGAACTCAGCTGAAATGTAATTCTTTTTTTTTTTGAAGCCTTCTCTGACCTCTTCAGCATGTTGTCCCTACTGCTAATGTAGTACTTCTTTCCTGTAACTCTGTCTGTTTTTCCACTAGACTGAGCTCCTTGAGAGCTATTTATTTCTATATCTATCTTCAAATCCAGCTCTGTAAATGATTACTGATGAAAAGGCAGATAGAGACACAGAGAGACAGAGAGAGATGGTAAAGGTGTTTGTCAGAAACTCCCAGAGGGCTGACTTTGTGTTTTCAGAAGTCAGTAGAACCCTGACAGCACACTCTCAGTCAAAAACTACAACTATAACACTGGATCTTATCCTTTCAGGAAAGAAGGCAGGACCTCCTGGGCCCAATGGCCCCCCAGGACCTCCAGGACCTCCAGGACCCCAGGGGCCCCCAGGGATTCCAGGGATTCCTGGAATTCCAGGAACAACTGTTATGGGACCACCCGGCCCTCCAGGTCCTCCCGGTCCTCAAGGACCTCCTGGCCTCCAAGGACCTTCTGGTGAGTTCCTTACTCTAATAGAGCAAGCGTGGGTGATCCCAAGAGCAGTTTCAGATGGCACTGGTGGCATTGGTATGCAATGAGAAATGCAGGTCTCCTAGCTCAGTGTAGAGCCAAGGATCGAACAAGCCAGTAGGGCCTGACCTGTTCAATGCTTCTATCACAAGCCCTCCCTCATTCTATGCCTCCCTGTAGTGGACCAGTAAATACATGTGAGCCTGAGATAGAGGCCATGAGGGTTGCCTGGAATTCTGGTAGGAAATGAATGGGGTCTACTCTAATTCCCAGCATGTAGCTCCACAAGCTGATTAAGAAACAGGCTATAGGGAAGAATGTTGGGGTCTGGACAAAATGACCAGCCCTAGGGCAGTCTCATCCCATGAACTCTAAAGTGCCCTGCTCATAGAGGTAGACAAGTAGTCGCTGATGGTCAAGGAGTTGAAGACTTAGTAGTCACTCAGGCTGTGGTAGAAACAAACCCAGGCACCAAGGCTGTCCTGTTGAGGAACCAAATGCTGCTTGCTCCCTGCATTGTGCATTCAAATAGCATTTGCTCTGCATCTTTCCCTTTGGGCCAAGAAGGGCATCCAGGACGTACAGATGCAGATCCAAACCTGACAAAAGTCAGACAGCCTGGGCTTTCATCAGCTGTTATTTCTTTCCCCTGCTCCCCTCTTATATCTTGGGGCATTAAAGAAACAGACTCTTCATAGCTGATTTCTCTAGATCCAAGAATTCTACAGCAGGACTCAGCTTCTTTGACTCAATTCAAAGGGGGCTAATCAGCATTACCGTGTGTGCAAGACATGGAGTTGAGGTTTTTTTCCAATCTTTCCACAAATATTAATTGAGCACTTTCTACATGTAGGAGATATATTGATAAGTGGTCCCTGTTCTCATGAAGTTTATGTCCTAGAGGAGGAGACAGACAATTAAAAAAGCAAGATCTTTCAAGTGGCAATGCATTCTATGAAGAAAATTAATAGAAAGGGAGCAAAATGCTAAAGAAACAAACAGCATTGTCCCAGAGTCACACAGGGACAGGACAGCTTTGTCATTTGGCTCTGTGGGTGCTCAGTGGGGCTTGCCTTGGGCCAGCACTTTCCCTGCTGGGTGCCCGGCCCACTAAAGATGCAGGTCAGGGACTAGTAAAAGAAGGAAGGGGTGTCCTCTCACATACCGGGGCTTGGCCACAGGGAGCAAGGCTCCCTGCTACTGCCTGCCTACGTGAGGAGAGAGGGAAGTAGAGAACGCATGGCCTCTGATTGACCTGTCCTATTTTTCAGGTGCTGCTGATAAAGCTGGAACCCGAGAAAACCAGGTTGGCTGGGAATTGCTTTCTTCCTGGGGAGGAGGGAAGGCCACAAGCTAGAGCCACCTTGGAGTTGGCTTCCTATTAAATTTACTGAGGCTTTATCCTGTGGGGATATCTTGGAGGTCCTGAGGTTATTCACTCACAGTCCCCTCTCACCTCCGAGTAGAAAAGTTTTGCCCCAGGGTCTACCCTGAGCTAAGAGAACTGAATCTTGCCACAGCCATTTCCCCATTCCACAGGAGACACAATGTCTCGGTAGTCAGCTTAAATGAGCTGCCAGAGAGGCCCATTCGCCTGGGCTTCGGAATTCCCAGTCACCTCAGACATGTTGTTGGTACTCAGACCACCTGGGATCAGGAGCTTCAAAGTTTAAGAGTGTGTCCTTAAAAATCAGCCAACCAGCTCCAGGCCAGGCCCAGCCTGGGCTCCTGCCTTAATGGCCGGAATGTCTCCACCCTAGTCTCTGAGCTTTCTAGTCTGTCTCTATTGACATATTCTGCCGCCTTACCTCCTCTCATCTCAGCCTCCCTCATTACAGCTGTTTGGCCACAGCTAAAACTACACAGCTACAAGGTTCTTGATGGCTGGCAGGACAGTTTTGCCTCCATCACTTCATTTAATCTTCAAACCTCCCTGTGAGAGAGGCCAGGCAGAGATTCTTATAATGCCCACTGTACGGTTAGGGAAACGAGGCTCAGAGGTGTTACATTCAGCTCAGGTCACATAGCTGGGAAGTAGCTGAGCCACAAAATCATGTTACCATCTACTAGTTATGTGATCACCAGCATCCTAAGACAGGGGAGAGGGTCAGAGTTAGGATATGAAAGGGGACTAGAAGTCGGAGGTCGAAACGTGGATCCTGGTGCCTGGGCAGGCAGTATTTCTCACAGTGACCCCTCTCTCTATCCTTCTCATCCTGCCAGCCAGCTGTGGTGCATCTACAGGGACAGGGATCAGCGATCCAAGTCAAGAATGGTAAGAGTCAAAGCAGGCACTCTCACTAAGAGGAGCTTCCAAATAACCACTCAGCCCTCTTCCCGGTTCCCCAGAGGCACCCTTGGCGCTGGGGGTCATGCTCTACTCCATTTTGCACTCTGTTGACTGTCTTGGGTAATTACTTGCACCAAGAGTGGTTTCTACACCTAAATGGCAATTAGAAACGCTGATGAGGAAGATAAAAGAGACTTGAGACTTCATATAGACTGAGAATTCTTGGGAGACGGAGGTTATTTCCTAGTCATCACGAGGATATGTGTAGTTTGATCAACATGTTCACACTACGAATTAGAGAAGGTAAAAGATCATGAATTTAAATTCTTGTCTGATGGGTCAGGCCTTTCTCTCTGGGAGGTGGGGAGCATGTGATGCTAGTGTCTACAAAAAGGGGCAACAGGTTTAAGGAGGTTAAGAAACACTGACTTAATGTAATCCCCTCATTAAAAAGAGATTGGATAACACTGAAATAAATCATCCTGCCTAATATTTGCGTGGTACTTTAGAGTTTCCAACATGCTTTCTTTGTCTTTTATTTTATTTGATCCTCATGACAACCCCGTGAGGTAGGTATTAGCTCCTTCTTACAGAGACAGACACTGAAGCTCAAAGAGCCTAACTGGCCCAAGACATCAGTTAAGTGTGAGAGGTGGGATTCAAAGCTACACCTGCCTGACTCTTTACACTGCACTGTGCTACTTCAGTAATGTGTGTGTACACTCCACTGAATGGTTAGGTTTATTTTTTTCCCCAAAGAGACATGAACATTCATTAACAAATAGCATTTTGAAATAATGTCCAGTCCCCAGGGTGCACAAAGCATAAAATGCATAAACCCCCAAGAGCCTTGGGAGGCAGCAAGCCAGCCAAGGTGCCAGCTGCTTACAGAGCTTAGAGGGGAAGGAGAGGGCCATGAGCGCAGGTACAGTCAATGAAGATTAAGAAACCTGCCACATGGGGATGGCTTTAAAGATCCCGGTCAGCCCTGCACTGGCTAGGCTGAGCTTCCTTGATGATCCGGCTTAGCTGCACCCTGGATACCTGATTTAACAGGCTCAGAAATATAAGTAGAAACAGAATGGCACTAAAACCAAGTGGTCCTTCTGGCACCAGGTGCCCTGGATCCCAGGGCCCTGGGTGGGCTGTGATCTCTACCTGTCCATGAAGGAGTTAGGCAGGAAATAGATTTGTTCGGGTGTCTGGATGGCAGCCTCAGTGTTTATTCTGTGCCAGAAGCTACTGGTTTTACTTGCATTACCACATCACAAGACTGGTTCCCACCCATCTAGCCCCATCTCCAGTGGTCATCTCTGCTGGTCTGTAGTTCCTCCAGGAGCAGAAGCAAGGGGCCAGGGACGGGAGGACATCATGCAGAGCAGTTCTGAAGTGGCTGAGCTGGACATCTTTTCCTAAATCCTCCCCATCTACTTATCATCTCAAGGGAAGATGGCCAGCTCTTCCAGAAGGCTGCTTTCCTTACACCTCAGAGAGGCATGCCTCCTGAGACTAGCCAAGGATGGATGCTCACACCATAATTTCTTGGGTGAAAAATGACCAGTTTCTACAGAGAAGTCTCCCAGGGCTTGGCCTCTCAGTTCTTATGTGGGATGGTACCCCACTTTCTATAGGATGGAATGGGGAGCCTTTCCTCTACCCTCATATGCTGGCTCCCTGTGTCTAGCCAAGCCAGACTGACTACCCCTCCACCCCAAATGGGTTGAGGCTGAGAGATGGACCCTTTGCCAGAGTGCCTCAGCTCCCAGACACCCTTGCCACTCCTTTGGCTTGTCCTAATGCTGCTCAGCAGTCGATCCCTCCTTCTCATAAATACCCTTTTCTCCTATGGGGCCTTATTACTGGTGGTTACATGCTCTGGCTGGCGTGAAGCCTGACTTACCCCTCATCCCTAAGGTTCTCCAGGAAGACAATTCCTTTAGCTATGTGGTTTCCTGGGGGCACTGGGAGACTTTCCAGAAAGGAGTGGGCATGGCAGAATCTCTTAAGAAAGAGAAAATCCATGAACATATAAGATAGGAGAGGGATCCAGGAGTTACGGCTAGTGAAATAAAATGGAATAATAAGACCTAGCCTGCCACTCAGTGTCTGAATTTTGCCTGTGCAGGCCCCAGAACAACAAAGAAAATAGGTCAGTGTGCCCACTCTCTTCTCACTCCACACCCTCTGGTTCCAGCTAGAAGGGGTTGGTTAAAGACCCTTCCAGATGGAAAGATCAGGAAAGGAGAGAGAAAGAGAGCCGGGTAGACCCCAGGGGCCTGAGGCCAGCTTAGCAGGCACTTTACAAACAGAGCGCTTTCTTTGCTTCCAAATGCTGCTGTTAAAGCTTGGCCTTCTGGACTATCCAGGTTGCATTGCGACAGGGGTGGGATTTGTGTGCTGATTGATATTTCTTGTTTCTACTGCCCAGATTATTGACATGTATTGAGTGACTGCCCTTCTCTCATACTGAGATCTTTCAGGTGGAGTGCTCAATGACTGGTCTCGCATCACTATGAACCCCAAGGTGTTTAAGCTACATCCCCGCAGCGGGGAGCTGGAGGTACTGGTGGACGGCACCTACTTCATCTATAGTCAGGTAGAAGTGAGTACGGTCTTAGGCCTAACTCTTCTTATATCCATAATGCAGATCCGATGCAGGCCACATAGGGGCACTGTGGAGCCAGCCAAGACTAGCCAATGGCTAACTTCATACTTTGGTGGGTGAGGGGGCTGGAGGCACCACACCTGGAAGGCCTTGAAAGCAGGAAACAGAGAGGGGGGCTGTTTGTTTTTTTCCTAGCCAGATATCATTGAAAAACTGAAAGGAGGCCCCTCCCATGCCCTGCCATTTGATTCACTCCCTCAGGGCTCCAACTCCTTGCTTCCCTTGCTAAGCTGTCTGGTTCTACTGCCAAACTTGAACTCTGTCTCGGTAAGTTCTTTGAAAGTCAGTTCCAGGAGTGCTGAGAACCCCTTCCCCCCACAGCCTAGCTTTGTCATGAAACTCCACCTCAAAGGATTTCTGACTATCTTTCCTTCCTCTTTCTGCTATTTGTTTCTCTACCTTTCTGGTTTTGTTATTCTTGCCTCCTTCCTGCCATCATTCTCTCTCTGCATTTGTCCTAGTCCCACTTAGGGCCCACTCCCCATCCACTTTCACCCCTGTCACTTAGCCCCACTGATGGCTCCTCAGAGCTAGAGATAGATTAGCCTTGAAGTTGGGGCTTCCGTGAGGCGGGCAGCAGGCAGGCGGGTGGATGGATGATGGAGCCAGCAGAAGGGCCTCACAGGACAGTGGCCAGAGAAGGTAGGCTAACGAGCATTTGCTACACCCACCAAGCATCTTGGCACAGATCGGGTCCTGATCTGAGAAATTGGGTATTATCTGAATACAGTGCTCTCTCCTGAAGAGCTCATGGAGGGAGCAAGCTTTATGAAAGTGATTTAGGGTGAGAGATGAGGGTCCCAATCCCCAGGGTACACATGGGTGTAATCTCAATGTCCTATGGGCTATTTGTCCTAAACTCCATTGTCGGGGGAGGGAGTGATCAAGCTCAGGGTGGGATATGACAGATAAGGGTAGTAAAGGATAAAAAATTAATTTTCTGGACCTGCAAGAGACTTGGGGGTGGCCTCAGGGTATTGACACCATGTACACTGAGAAAATTCCCTTGACAGCAGGCCATTGAACACAGCTGAGCCGTTCCTTCTGGCCACAAAGTACAATTAGGGGTCTCAGTTTTGCCCTTCCAAATTCTTTATCTCATTTGTGGTGGAGAGCTCTCTATCTCTCTGGATCTGTTTCTTCAGTCATCAGATGAGAGTGTTGAGAACACTGAGAATCAATGAGAGGAAACCAGCCACCATAGGGGGGTGTTGGGGAGGCTGCAAGCTGAGTGAGTGGCCGCCATTAAAGAGCTGAAGGAATGGCAACTTGTCACTTTCCGCTCTCTGGGAAATCAGTGACTTCTCAGTTTATCTGCAAACAGTCCTTGGGGCCTGAAGCTGGAAGTTAGTCTATATTCCTTTGTGCAGAGTAGTATGCTTCCCACCAGAGGGGTCAGAGGTGATGGGGAAGGGATAAAGAGGCAAATAAGGCATGGTTATTGCCCTCGCAGTTTACAGCTGCTGTGCTGTCAAAGGAAAGATTTTCTCAGCCACTCGAGCCCCATAGGGTCAGGGAAGGACAGTGCCTACTGGTGGCACTGCCCCTTCCCAAGGTGTCCTAGCAGCTCATCTGTGGAGGCCCATCTGTCCATTGTGGGGAGGTCCCCCTCTAGTGCCACGCTCCCCCAAACCCTCCATGCCACCTCTCGCCCAGGTGTACTACATCAACTTCACGGACTTCGCCAGCTACGAGGTGGTGGTGGATGAGAGGCCCTTTCTGCAGTGTACGCGCAGCATCGAGACGGGCAAGACCAACTACAACACCTGTTACACCGCAGGCGTCTGCCTCCTCAAAGCCAGGCAGAAGATTGCCGTGAAGATGGTGCATGCCGACATCTCCATCAACATGAGCAAGCACACCACCTTTTTTGGGGCCATTAGGCTGGGCGAGGCCCCCGCATCCTAGATTCCCCCGTCTTGCCCCTGCCTTTGCCCTTGCCCCAGGTTTGGGAGCTGGGACCCCCTGGAACATCTAAGAGCTGCTGTGGAGTGAGGTATATGGGTGTTGCAACTGCAGCGACAAATGCCCCACTGCTATTTATTCCATAGTGACACCAGGATGACGAGGCCTGCTTGCCTTTCCAGAATGACTTCGAGTTAACAGGACAGTTGATGGAGCCCCAGGGTTTACATGAAGCAGAACCTTCTTACTTGGCTCCATGTCGACTGGCATACAGTCTTCAACCTCAAGATCCCCGTTGTCAGTTATTGTTTGTTGCACTAAAGCGAGGGTCCAGGACAGCAGGTGAGAAAAAACAGAGGTGCACTCGAGACTGTGGGGACAAACTGCTGATCCCAAGGGGGCTGCTGCTCCTCTCAGGTGGGGCTGGAGACAGGGGAGGGTAGGGGTAGAGGCCAGGGGAGAAAGCTGCCTGGCAACGGAATTAATGTCACTGCCCTGCACTGCATGCAGCCAGCCAGTGGGCCACAATGCTTTTCCCACTAAGGCTGAGAGCCATGTCGTGGCAGCTTGCCAAGCGTTGGGGACAGGCAGTGTGCTCTTCCTTGGAGTGATTGCAAGGAATGGCCACAAACCTTCCTGTATACAAACCTGAAGCCAGACTTGGGGCCACATGTATTTCACTTTGTTTACAGCTGTGCTTCAGGCTCAGAAAACTCCCTGGGTCCCCTCTTGATCACCCCCCTTCCCAACCTGACTAGAACGCGTCTTCTTTCTCCACAGAGCCTACCTCTGTCTGAGACAGGTGCCTAATCTGGTACCTGTGCTTATGTGGGTTTGGGGTACTCTTTAGATTACCTGGGCACAAAGAGAATTTTCCATTTATTATGCAACACAAATATTCATCTAGTCATGTTGTGTCTGGGGTAAAGTGTTGGAATGGATGGCCTGCAGAAGTCCCTTCGAATCCTAATCTTCAGGCAGCTACCTTAGTGACCTACTAAAACTCCCAAACCCTAGTCTGCCCTTGGGTATCAGCGAGGCACAGCTTTTGTACCTGACCCAGAAGGGATGAGAGGTGGGGATAGGACAGGGTTTTTATCAAGTTTGCTACAAGCCAAGTGGTCATTAGCCCAGGTCTTAGCTGAAAGGACAGCAGCTAATTCCCCACTCAGCCTCCTTTTCTTCATTCTGGCTTCAGAAAGCCATAGAAAAGCATAGTCACCATGGATTCTGGTGCTGCTCCCCTGAATCCAGGCTCAAGAGAAGCCAGCATCTAGGTGTTGGGAGGGCTCCGCCTTCTAGTCTGGTGCAGATATATCCACACTTCCCCCAACCTTCCCACCAGGTCATATGGTAGGATGATTCGAGGGCCTTATTTCTAACTGCCTGGGCCTAGCCTGACTCCTGGGTGCTGTGTCCAGCCCATAGCTGGGAGGGCTGGTCTCGTAGAGCCTGCTACTCTTGCTCCTGAAACAAGTCTCCTTTCGAGGAGATGGGGAATAAGTCCCTTTAGCCAGCTGAAATGTACCAAGAGCAACAGGTACTCGTTTCTCTGCTGTGCTTTCCCTTTCTAAGCAACTATACTGCTTAGCCCTTCAAGTGTCAGGACAAGAGGTGGTAGGCTGTGGTGCCATTGTCTGGTTTCTAATAACAGCCTTGCACACCCAGGGAGATAAACTTTAGGCACGTGTCTGGCCCTGGCTCCTTTAAAGTGCCTTAGTCCTAGGTTATAACAGGAACAGGTGAGAATTTCTCCTTAAAGTCTGGAAAATACTTTCTCTCTTATTATTTTCTTTGATCATATTACAAATCCCATTGTCTAGATGAGGCTCAGAAAGGTTAAGTGCTTCGACCAGTATCTCACCCAGCTTAACTCACAGGCCTGGGGCTTCATTTAGCCAGGTGTGACTCAAAAATCATTCCATTGCACTGCAGGGTTGTGTTGAATTTGGGATCCAGAAAGAACCAATGAAAGTGGTGATGTGAACCCCAAATCCTTGAAAGTTCTAGGGAGGCATGCAGAGATGCTCATTTTCATCCCTTGGTGGTAATTCCTGTTCTCTTGGCTGCAAGGGGCTCTGTGGCAAAAGAGTAGAACGTTTCTTTGGGAAACAGCCATCAGCCTCAGAGCTGGCTCTTGTGTTTGGAAGAATCATCTTGGCACCATGTCCAAGCAGTGGGCCTTAGCACCCACAGAACTAACACCCCTTGTGTTCTTTCACCCATCCAATGAACCAACTGCAAGTAAAGTCTTCCTCCGGTTGCTCTACAGTTGGGTTACAGGAGCTGGCCCACTTCCCACAGCTACTAAGTGACTCCGTATCTCTTTCCACCATATCACTGAGAACTTGGCACCCCAGGATTGCTCAGGGATGGAGGGAAGAGCGGGGACTGGTCCTAAAGCCAAAACGCTATGAGTAAATGGAAGGACAAGGCTTCATAACTGTGCCCCAAAGGACATTCTGATACCCAGCCTAGTCTCCCACTATGGAGGGGATTAGACATGAAATAAGATTTGCACAGGACCCTTTATGCATTTTGAACCCTCAAAAGGCACCCGAGAGGGAGGGCTTCATGACAGAAGCCATAGGTAGCTGGGGAGCCCTGTTGCAGCCAAGATATTGCCAAAGTAGTGAAGCAACTTACTAATAAGAGACTGTGGAAATGGATTTACCATTTGGAAATATGCTGATGTGACTTTACCAGAGGGCCAAGGCTAGCATGGAGAATGGGACAAGGACATTGGTAAGCAAGCAGATGACAAGTTTGAAGGAGAAATGCATAGCAGAATCCTTTGGACAGCTGCTTGGACTTCAACAGCCAAAGCTGGCACAAAAGGTAGCTGTCAGGGGCTGCTCAGTCCCTGGCTCCTTGGAAAATGTAATCTTTGCCTTATATCCCCCTTCATTAATCCTGAGCCAGATTTTTTTTCTGAGCAGGAAAGGGCTAGAAACCCTGCAGATGGAAAAGATTTTGATCCATGTATGAGCTAGAAAGGCCCTTAGAGAGAATCTAGCCCAACCTGCATTATATCCCATTTTACTCATGTGGAAACTGAAGCCCAGAAAGGGAGGGTGGCCTACCCAAGGTGAACAAGCCATGACTTGCACTCAGCAGAGTGACAGGGTCAAGCTGTACCTGTTCCACTCGGCCCCCTTCAGGAACCTGGCCACACAGGGAGAGAGTAGCTACAGCCTTTATCAGAAGTCTTTCTCCCTTTAAGGCATTCTCCCAACTCCTGCCTCTAGACTGGAAGGCTCTGGACTATTCTAACACTAGGAAGTCCTGAGGCTGCCCTGGCATGGCCTCCCCTGGTCCTGCCTGGAGGCTCCCCTAGACCATGTGAGCACAAAGAAGGAGCTGGATTTTTTTAAATATGTTTCAGGGCTCTCTCCAAGGGGAGCTGGGGTGTATTATTTCTTTATTCAAAAAGCTTTCAGCTGGGGGGGGGGTGGGCTTTGTCGTGAGAATGGCCTGGAGCAGGCCCAGTGCTGCTTTGGGGGTCAGTACCCAGTGTGAGATGCTGTGTATATAAACTATACATACTGTATATAAAACTGGGATGTAAGTTTGTGTAAATTAATGGTTTATTCTTTGCAAATAAAGCTTTTTTTCTCTCTGTTGTTGAAATCAGCTTGAGCACTTCCTACATGCTAGATGCTTCTTTGTAAGTGATGCCATACATGAGCTAGGGGAAAGACCAAGACACCCATCTCAGAGGGGGGCAATGGAAGGAAGGAAGATAGTCTGAATTTGCTGTCAGAACATTCCACCTCCTCTCTGTGCCCCAGACCACACACCCCCACCTCCATCACTGTAGGTCTTTTCCTATAACTGCACCCTCAGCTTGAGACTGTGGCATCTATAACAGAGATTTCAGGCACAGGGCAAAAACAGCCTCCACCTCCTCATGATGTGTCACCCAAGTTTGCAGATGGTGAGACCAATGTTCAAAGACTAAATAGCTCACCCAGGGTCACCCGATTAGAAAGGTTGCTTAGACTTTCAAAGGACTGTTCACAAGGCTCTACTCTGTAAACTTACTTTTAAACATTGGGATGCCATGAAATTTAGGGCATTGTTTGCTCAGGGACAGGAAATGGACAAAATGATTATGGAAGAATAATTTTGTACAGTTCTCCCAATTTACAAAGTTCAATCACATTCGATATCATTTGATCTTCCCAACAGCCTTTGAGATAAGCAGAAGAGGGCTCATTAGTTCCATTTTACAGATGAGGAAACTGAGGCTCGGAGCTGACTGACCACTCCAAGTCACAAGGGTTGAAGGCAGTAAAACCCAAACTCAAAGTCCACTGGATTTCAAGGCACCCAGTCCTGCAGGAGTCTTCATACCAGAAGGTCGAACTGCTTAAGAGCTAAAGAAGGAGAGGTGAATGGGGAGCACAAGCAGTATCAGAAGATAGGCTCTTTATTCTGTTCATTGTTTTCCTCAATGCTGATGAGTAGGCATATGCAAGGGACTTAAAGGGCACCTCTCCCCAGGGACTTCCCTGCCTTTCAGAGCCACCTCTCTCGTGTTCCCAAGGAAAAGGCAGGGAAGAGATGGAAGGAAGACAGACATGAAGGAGGACGAAAACAACCAAATGGACAGCCCCTCCTCACATCAAGGACCAGCCAAATCAGGAGCAGGACCCACATAGGTGACGTCTGTCCCATTTTACCAGCTCCACAATGTACGGCCAGAATGAGAGGCTGCTGGAGATGTCTGTCAATTTATCACCAGCTCCTGAGTTTCTGATATGCCATACTTGGTCTTGTGCTCGTTAAATAATTTCTTCAGGGCATCGACATAGATTGTGTGGTATCGAGCCACAATCTTCCTGCTTGGCTGTTCAATCTTGAGCATAAATATGGGCTTCCCAACTGCCAGAGCAGACAGAGAAGGAAAAGAGAGAACAGTTACTCCTTAGGATGGGCCTCAGGCCTGAAGCCCAGCTTCTTCCCATCCTCACCCCCACCTCATCATTCATACTGGTCAGCTTCCCTACCTCTGGACACAGCCAAAGCCAAGATTCAGCCTCAAAACTGGATCTATATCCTAGACAAGGCTGCCAGCAGAACGGTTCACTCACCAACAGTGGTTACAGGCTGAGCATAGGGTGAGAAGCCCCAGGAGTTCTCAGTGAAGCTGCGCCCATAGAAAACATTAGGGTAGAAGTGTGCCAATCTGTGGATCAAATTCTGGAAGCAATTGATCAAGCCTCCGGGAGGGAAAACGTGCTTATCATAGAGTTCTGTCTCCCCAAAGGCAAAGGCAGGGATTATCGCTGCCCTGCAGAGGAAAGGCATATACTTTGATGGCCAGAAAGGTAGAGACTCTGCTGAAAGCCAGACATACTGACCTCCAGTGGTCCCTGGGTCTGCCTATAGGCTTATTGACCCCTAACTTAGCTGGGCTTAGGTCTAGGCCAAGTGTGGGGACCCAATGGTCTACCGCTGCCTGTGGGGCAATGGAGGAGCAAGCTAAAGGAATGAAGACCCAACCGTCCTGGGAACCCACAGGTCTGAAACATGGGAAGGTAAGACCTAAGGAACATTTCATTTAGCCTCCTTTCCTTTGACCTGCATAGTAATTTTACCTTTCTCTGAGCCACTGGCCCAGATGAGAGGCTAGTGTGAGGGACACCAGACTTGGGGCTGGCCCACTAGCCTTTCTTCATAAGGAGAAATGCCTTAGGGCCCAGCAGCCCAGATTTTACTCCAACACAGAAGCAGCTTCCTCTCCAGTTTTAGATATAATTTCCTCAAAATCCCTTCCTCCTTCTCTGGTGGACTTTTGGAACCCTTCTCCCCAGTCTGGAGCAGAAGTGTCCTGACTCATGCTGAAGAGCCTTGTTCACAAAGCCGTATCGGTTCTTCAAGAAAATTGTACAAGAGTATGGCATGCTATAGTTACACTCTTCCACGCCACCAGGTAGCAAAATCAACATGTTGCCTGTGCCCTTACGGGTAAGGAGAAAGTCTATGGAGGAACGGCTCACAGAGCAGGCTCCTAGCAGGCAGAAAAAGCCAAAAGGTCAATAGCCAGTTCCCAAACCTAGCTTTCCTCTCTACCTCTTCAAAGGAGGGGAGAACCTTGTATCAGGCAGGTGAGCTTTGAATGGCTTTTTAAGACTAGAGGGGATCACAGAGTTGGCCTTGCTCTCACCCACTCCCCCATCACTTCTTTCTCATTCTTGCTTTGGTTTTATGCTCTACAAGCCAACTCCCTGAGAGACATGACATAGTCTCTGAGGAAAGGCAGCCAGAAAAGGACTCGCACTGCGAGAACATAAGGGGTCATGCCGGGAAAGAGCTCGTTCAACTCTGATTTATCTGTGGCAAAGTTACCAAAGCATGAATGGGCCATCACTCCATGAGGGTGGTAGGCCATGATGTAGTTGTGGTTGGGGGGGATATCATGAGTCTTTACAAGCTGTGAAAGAAAGTGGAGTCAGGAGGGATATGGCCAGGCAAGAGGACTGCTATGTCTGTCCATGCAGGTTGGGTAACACATTACTTCAGGGGGCATCATTCTCACAGGCCTTGATGTGAGTGATGTCCCCAACCCCCATCCTGGACTTCAGTCTGGTCCCGGGGCCCACATGGGGATCTTGGGCTACTCACCTTTATTGGGAAGTAATTACAGTACGGTTTTCACACTTGCAAATGCCTAACATAGGAAACCCAGCTGCCACCTGAAAATAGAGCCAATGTAGCAAAGGTTTGCTTAGCCCAAGTATCTTCTTCAGAGTTCTTTTGGCCCTGCTGCAAGGTACTCTCACCCTCTGCTGTTTCCTGGCCTCTTAAATGACAACCAAGATAGCCTAAGTATGTCAGGGCCAGTGTAGGACAGGCCTAGCTTTCTGCTTTACTAGCTGCCCCTCCCCTAATCCACTACAGTCCTGATCTGGGCCTTCCTAGCACGTTAAAAAGACCCCTTCCCACAGCTTCTCTAACCTAGGGAAGGACAGGCTGAAGGGCTGCCTGGGAATTGGCCAGAGTTGCTCAGGATTATAAGAAGAGAAGAGAAAAGAGCATGTGGCAGATAGCAAAACAGTCCTAGTAGGACACTTACCTTGCTCAGGGGCCTTCCTGTCAAAAACCAGCCAAGCAAGAATGAGCACAGTGACAAACCAGTATGGCATGAACAGCAGGTAGACAGTGATAGTAGTCCCAAGTAATACTGCAGAAAGCCCAGCCCAGAGTTAATGACTTGTAAACAGTTCCTCAGGCTTGCCCTGCCTATAGGACTCTGTCCACCCCAAGGTCACATACACCCTCAGCCAGGCTCACTCAATGTTTTCACTTCCTCCCCTTGGCACATGGTCCACGTGATCACTTCCCCAGCCCTCCACCTCCTCTCTGGCTTTGGAAACCTGTTTTGGGTCTGGAAGGCAAGGTGTTTTCCTCCGCAGCCGTGATCCATGCAATAAGCCCTTTATTCCCCAAGACCTGCTCCATCACTGCTCTGGGTGGCATTCAGTAGCCGAGAGCCACTGGTGGTTCACACTGATCTGGCCACCAGAGATTGGAAGTCCTACAAAGACAGATCCAGGAAGAGTTTTCCTCCATCTAGCACTTTCCTCTGCATCTCTGCAAAGTATCAGTGGAAAGGATGCCAGAGAAAGAGAAGACCCACCTTCAGCCAGGATAGGAGCACACATGATGGCGAACAAGAAAAAAAGGCAAGTGTAAGCTGGGATAGAATAAAGCTGAGGCCATGTTAAGCTCTAATAAGATTAGGAACACTGTGGGTTAACATAGTTATGACAGACTTAATGACTCATGGGGAGCCACATTCACTCAGAATTTTTCCTGGACTCAGTTTTTAAGACAGACATGAATAAGACTCTGTGAGAGAAAATGGATCAAACTAAAGGTAAGAAAAGACAGAAATTGAACATGGCAGATTGAACAGTTTTTATCTTGACTCCTTGCTGGGGCCTCACAAAAATTTCCATGAGAATGTTTTAAAAGATATACATCCACAAGGAGAGAGAGATGCCAGTGGTGAGTGAGAGATATTAGCAAAATGTTTGCTGGCTGGAAAGTATAAAGAACCGTCTGGGACAGTTTTCTCCCTGTACTCATCCCCTCTGCCAGCTCACACTGGGACCTGAACCTTCAGTCTTGCCTTCTCCTTTTCTCCCATATCTTCTGAGCATCAAGTTTCATTTATTCTACTCCAATTTCCTGAATTTCTCCTCTCATTTTCCCTTCTCGCCATCTGATTACTGTTGATGTAGCCCAAATCCCACCATCTCTTACATGAGTCATTGCAACAACCTCTTCCTATAATCTCTTTGCTACAAAGTGCTATAGTGATCTCTTTTAAACACAAATCTGATGCCATTGCCCTGTGACAAACCCAAATGTGGCTCCACATAACCATCAAGAAACTGTAAACTCTTTCCGACAGTTTACAATGCCCTGCACCATCTGTCCCCTGCCCGCTTCTCCAGTCTCCTGTTTCTTCTCTCTCCCATTCATTCATCCATTCATTTACTCATTCAATATCTATCTATTGAGTGTCAATTATGTGCCTCTCACCCCCTCATCACACATATCCACTGGCAGCTCCTCAAATGCTTTATGCTCTCTCCTCACCCTTTATTGCCCACTCTGCCCAGAACACTCTTCCTTCTTCACCTATTTCATATTTGTCCTTCAAGAACCAACTCAAATTCAATAGAAAAACAGGCAAAGGTTATGAATTGGCAGCTAATGGAAAAGGAAATACTAATTGCTAATAAATATATGAAAAGATGCTCAACCTAACTCACAGTTAAGCAAGTAAGAAATAAGACTACAAGTTGTTATTTACCTATCACTTTTGGTTGGAGGAAGTAAGTAGTGTGCATGAATTCTTCACTCTTTTTCCTTGTCCTGCTGTGGTAATCTCTGAAACCACATTTCACAGCATCACAGTTTGGTGGGGCCTCAATTAACCTGAACATTCGTGTCCACAGAGAACATAGACTTCCACCAACCTGTGTTGGACATTTAACATGACCAGTAAATAAACATTTGCTCAGTTAAGCTACAGAGATTTCAGGGTTAATTTGTTACCATGGCCTACCTAGGCCATCCTAATTAATACAATTGAATATACCCATTTCACAAATGAAGAAAACAAGACTCAAAGACAATACATGACTTACTAAAGTTGCACAGATAGTAAGTACTAGAGCTGGGATTTGAACATAGGCAGTCTGGCTCCAGAGCCTGTTTTTAACACCTATATTTTACTGTCCCTTAGCTATAGGTGGTGCTGGTGGTGGTGGTGGTGTGTATGTGTGTGTGTGTGTGTGTGTGTCTATAAATTTTGGCTATATACATGCACACATACACACACACACACACACAACATTAACGATTAGGAACTGGATTGAGGAAGGACAGATATTAGCCTAGAGGCCCCAACCCCCTCCCTACATGTAACCTGGCCCAGGGTGGCCTTCAATAAATGATCATGCTTCCACCAATGCAAGTGTCAGGTCCTAGGCCTTGGGGACTCTGCTCTCTTCTGAGAACACAGTGGCAGTAAGGGGAGCGGAGAGGGTGGTAGTGAGCTAAGTTTGTGAGAATAGGACAAAAACTCAAAAACAGAACAGAACCCAATGTCCTAAAGTTTCCGAGTCAGAGCAAGGTCAACAGGCAGGAACTGGTTGCAGGTGCCATAAGGATACTGGCTCTGCTTTCTGAGAAAACTGGAACCAAAGCCAAAGAAGACAATGGCCTTGTTAACAGAGTGGAAGAAGCCCCAGCCCAGACAGTGAAGTTCTCTTTATGAGAAGAGTAGCACCAAATGCCAAAGTTACCATTCACTGGAAAAAGCAGATGCTAGAGCAATCCTCCTCTGAAAAGACCAGTTCTGGCAGACTCACCTTGGAGTTTTTTGAGCCCCAGTAGCTGGAGTAATGAGAGTTAGGAGAGCTGCCACTCCAACCAGACAAGGACCTCAGCTCTTATTGAAGAGAGTGCCCCCAAGGTTTGTGCCACATGGAAGGAGACTGCAGAAGCCCAGCTGGAGCCCTTGACCTCGGTAAGAGGCCATTCTGAGCATACCTGTTTTTACCTTTCAGTAAGGAATTTTACATATGCAGAAGGCCTAGTTTCCTCCTTCCTCTCTGGCCTAGCATGCACTCTAGGGACATGTCCATACCCAACCTCACAATCAGCAGTAAGTGAAGAGATGCAAGAGGTGGGGAAAGGAACCATAGGCTAGAATCATGCCCTTGTAGGCTCAAACCCCATGTCCCCTTCTCCACTTCCTATCTGTGTAATCTTCGCCAGACCACTTATACTACATAAACCTCAGTTTTCTCTTCTGTACAATGAAGCTTATCAGGCACAAAAGGTGCTTAGAACACTTCCTGGCATGAAAAAAAAAGATGCAATAAATGTTAGCTAATATTATATGAGTTGTAGCTATCATCATGAGTGTGTAGTTATTAGTTTGTATTATTATACATAATAATAGTTTCTACCTTATAAGGTCGGCATGAGGCTAAAATAAAATAATAGGTTTGAAAATACCTGGTACGAAGAACCTAATGCATATGAATTTCTTTCTCCTGGTCTCTTCCAGCTCTGATTGCCTGGTGGTCCTGGTGCCCACCCCAGAGAGGCCTGTAAGCCGCCATTCTCTGTCCTCTAGCCCATTCTCCCTATTCAATGGCAACCTCCAGGTATTCTTCGTTCTAAGATATCTTATGAAGTCATTTAGTTCATGCCCCTGCCTCCAGCCAGCTGACAAATTAGAATTTTTTTCCAGACCCCCCTCACATAGGGGTGCTTTGTTTCAGCATCTAAAACATAGTGGTGAGCATATAACTAACTTTCACACAGTGTTTGTGATGGAAACAATACAAAAAGTGGACGGATAGATGGATGATTTCTTCCAGTCCACACTTCTGCAGAGCCTCTGTCTGTCGCCAGGACAACTGTCTCCCACCAATGCTCTGTCAAGTCCCTAACACTGCAGCTAAGCCCTTTTTCTTGGCTAGCGTCAGTGGAATTGCTCCTCATTTTCCCAAAACATGCCCTCCATGACCGAGTGTAGACCCAGGAGGATTCACCATACACATCTACAACAAGTCTCTCTCACACACACATGCCCACACACCCCTACATAGGCACATACCCATATGCACACACACATATCCACATGTACATTCACAGATCTCATGAGTACCATGCCCAGGTATGTCAGACTAGAGGCCAGGTTGACTAACCATTTTGATTTGCTGGAAACAACCCAGGTTTTAGAATCAAAAATCCTTCTAAACTGTAAAATCCCTCAGTCCCAGGCAAACTCAGATAATTGATCACCCTACAAAAGGCTGAAAACTCACGTATAGAGTACATGGTGAATACCATGTAGGAAATGGCCAAGATCCCTAGGGAAGTCGTGCTGTCCTTCTTGGAGGGAAAATGCATTATGCCCAGAGTCCCAGTTGCTCCAGGTAAGTGCTATTCAACTGCCCAGCTGCAATTGATCCAGGGGCCTGCAATGTTTCCTCTATTCAACAACCCATGCCTAGTCTACACATTCCTATCCCCACTCCTCCACAGGATCACAAGACTACATGACACCTCTGCTTATCCAATTACATTCAGCTATCTACCCACTTGCACTTTTATCCATTTGGATATGACCTGGGCTAACACTGTGACACCTCCTTGCATACCTACAAAGAGAAGTGTGGTGTGGGAAGTAAATAGGCGTGGGGTTAGGGCTTCTGAAAGACCTTCAGGGCCAATGCCAGTGGGAGAAGAGGAGGGCAGGAAAGAGCCCAGGGCACACACGACACACAGGGCTTGCATTTCTGTTTCTGAGGTCCAGCTGTCTATGGTCTTTCACTGACAGTGATTGCAGGGGAGGTGAGCAATCACCAGCCATGCCTAGAAATACCTTTGGCCTTTCCAGGAGAACACACTACTTTCTGTGACCAGATATCAGATGTAATTTATAAGCATATAGTAGGTGCCGAATACATTTTTTATTGAAAGAATAAACAAATGTGAGTGCATATCCAAGTATCCTGTGTACATGAAATTCTAAAATAGGTAAAACTAATCTATTGTGAAAAAATCAGAGCAGAGATGGTCTCTGCTAAGGAATTGACTAGGAAGGGGCATGATGGAAATTTTGAAGGTGACAACAATGTTCTGTTTTGGCAGAGCTTTGAGTTACACCAGTCAAAAACTCATTTGTCAAAACTCAACAAATATAAATTTAATATTTGTGCATTTCTCTTCACAAAATTTACATGAAAAGTAAATAAATATTGAACTTGTTAATGCTGAAGAATTTGAGGGTGAAGAGTACAGATGGCTGTATCTTTGTACATACATATGGGATGTATCGATGGCTCAAGGGATATGTTAGATGTATGATAAACCTATATAATGGAATAAGTGTATAAGGTGGTGGCTATTCACTGCACAATTCTTTCAATTCTTCTATAGGTTTGAAATTTTGTACAATAGGATTTTGTAAAAACAAAGAGGTCTATCAAGATCTTAATAAAAGTAAATTTTTTAAATGTGGTTTCTCCATACATGCATATGTGCACATGTGACCTCTGTGTATGCATCTATGTGTACAAAGGTAAATATGTAATAGTTGTCAATAGATGCTTATAGACCCATATCAATAGGGGGCATCTACAGGTATATGTCTGGGGACTATGTGGATTTGTGAGTGTGAAAGCATCTCAGTCCAGGCAGGTGTGTGCTACAGGCCACTTAGATGAAACTGTGTAAGACAGAAACAATTTCTCAGTGCAGCACATGATCACTAAGGGTCCAGTGTATGGCGGGTACTGTTCTAGGCAGCTGCATTATATTACTAAGCAAAACAAATTTTAAATTTCACAGTAGCCAGGACATGGAAGTAACTGAAGTGTCCTACAAGAGATGATTGAATAAAGAAGCTGTGGTACATGTATACCATGGAATATTACTCAGCCATAAGAAGAGATGAAATACTGCCATTTGAAACAACACGGATGGACCTCGAGATAATCATGCTAAGTGAAATCAGCCAGACAGGAAAAGTTGAAAATCACATGATATCACTTGTATGTGGGATATAAACCTAAAAGCAACAAATGAACAAGACAAACAAGCAGACACTCATGGACATGGACGATGGACAGGTGGTTCCAGAGAGTAGGGGGAAGGTGGAGGGGGAAGGTGAACAGAGGGGAAATTTAAATCAGTTCTTCAATTAAAATAATTAATTAATTTAAACAAACAAATAAACAAACAAACAAATAAATAAATAAATAAATTTGATAAAAGAGAGAATAGGACTAGGTCCTATCAAGCTCTACCTTAAAAAAATAATAAAATAAAATAAAAATCATACTTTCGTGACAATTCACATTCTGGTAAGGGAAGATAGATGACAGAAATCAAGTAATTAATAAACAGATTATATAGTGTGCTGCAAAGTGATAAGCACTCTGGCAAAAGAAAAATCACTGGGACAGAGTAAGGATTCAGAATGCTGAAGGTGGGGAGGATGGGGAGGGAGGACAGGCTTCACAATTTTAAAAGGTGTGCTCAGTGAAGGCACACTAAAAAGGAAGCAATTGAACAAAGGCTTGAAGGCAGTGGGGAAGCAAGCCACGCCGCTATCTGGACTGTGAATGTTCCAGGTAGAGGACACAGCCAGTGCACAGACCCTGAGGTGGGGTGTGCCTGGCAGGTTTTGAGGAGCAGAAGACTGAAGCCAAGTGAATGAGAGGAATTGAGAGGGTGAGGTCAGAGAGCTTGGTGGGGAAAGATGGTGTAAGGTCTTGGCCTCTTGCTATGACTGAAATGATGAGCTGTTGTACAGTTTTGAGTGGAGGAGACAGGATTGCCTTGTGGGTTTCAGAGGGCCAGGGAAGAAGGAAGAGCTATCACAATAATCCATGTGAAAGGTGATGGTGGCTCAGGCCACACTGGTGGTAGGCAGGATAGTGGGAAATGGTCAGATTCTGGATATCTCTTGTAAAGCAGAGGCCCCACCTGGGCACTTTCCTCTCTGAGACTCAGATGCTGCTACAAGTTAGTCCTGTTGGTGGGTACCTACCATGGACCCTGCCTCAGCCTGGGCACCTTCCTTACATTAAGTGCAGTCCCAATCAGTTATGCAGGAAATATGTGGACAGTGTTGGATGCAGCTCACCTGCTTGGATGGAATAGTGGTTCTGTGAAGCAGTTGGTGGGAAGTGAGGCTGAAAATGGCGGCAGAGCCAATCTCCAAGAGTCTGGACACCAGGACAAGGAGTCTGGGCTTAATTCTGCGGGCACTGAGTGGTGAGATTGGCTTCTGAGCAGGAACGGTGACTGGTGCCAAGTGCCACATGAGGATAACTTTCAATTGCAGTGTAACTGTCAGCTGCCTTCATGATTGACACACAGGATCACCCTTTTCTCCTTTCTTAACACCTAGCTGCAAGATTAGCTCCACCTCCACACAAAGTCAGTGGAGGGGCTGATGAGACTTTTCCCAGCACAGAAAGGCCTACTGGACCGGCTCCATCTCCCATTAGAATTCTGCAAAATATATATATTTGACAAAAGGGTGCGGGTAGGGGAGGGAAAGCTTCTGCAAGGCCCTGGGGGAGCCTAGTAGGGAAATAATTTGTACTTCCCTGCCAAGGGGAAGCTGCTATAGTAGGCCCTAGGCCAACTGCATGGGGCTCAGAGACACTTCCAGGGGCCAGCACCAAGGGAGTAAATGGAGATTATGGCCAGTCTGAAAAGAGAAGAACTGTTATTGGAGAGGAAGAATGGTTGAGGTTGAGTGGTCAACCCCTCCACTGGGCCACTACTGAGGGAGTCCTCATTCATATCCAGCCAGCCCTAAGGACTTGGACTTTGTTATTCCTGCCTCAGTATGCATCTGTTCCCCAATCCTGATTTCTCACCCCCAATCGCGGTCTGGGGGCTTTTGGGAGCAGAAACTAGGTGATACTGGGTCATACTGTTCTCATTTGCCTAACCCCTAATATGGATCACCTAGTAGGCGTGCAATGATGTTTGTTATAAAAATGCCTGAGTGGGTGGAGGTCCAACCTGTGCGACTGTCATGAGGCAAATCTCTGGGGCTTGGTTTCTTCAAATGTAACTTGGAGATGATTACTCCCTCTCGGACTTGTGAGAATCCACACAAGTAACAGATGGCCAACCACTTTGTGAACTTTGAAATGGTGTCCACATGTAGGTTGCTGCTGTCTTTATCATGAAGAAGGGGGATGAGGAGGGGAGGGCTGAGCACTGAGGAAAGAAAACCTAGAGTTCAACTGGGCCTGCCATGCAGTGGGCTGCCCTCCCAGCAGTGTTACCTTGGAGAAAGGGCATCAGAAACTCAAGAGCAGAATCAGTGACAGTATGAGCATTTGGAATATTGCAGAAGCTCTGACTCCCCATCTGCACAGAGAAGTCCATGTGCCACCTGATGCATCTGCATGCATCCCACCATCCTAACACCATACAGAAAAATGGTCAAGGCTGTTTAGGGGCTTCTAGTCTTCAGTCCTACCCTCCTCTGTCATCTGCCCACCCCATTCTCTCAAAATCCCTAGAGATTATGAGACTCCGAGACTGTCAGAACTGGAAAGGCTCTTCAAAATTTCTAATTCCAAGCCACCCAGAAAGGCTCCTGATGGCCTTCATTGAGCCTCCTGTCAGTGAAATCCTTTTTCCTGCTCTCAGACCCAGGCACAACTACCCACTGGTCCTACTCTAGGCCCCAGGAAACAGACACAAAAGTAAAGCTAGTCCTTCCCTTACATGACAGTTTTTACCCTGCCCAGGAGGGTTACCAGATGAAACAGGACACCACTTAAATTTGAATTTCACCTTTACAATCATAATGTTTTAGTATAAGTATGGCCCAAATATTGCATGGCATATACTTATACTAAAATATTATTTGTTGTTCATCTGAAGTGCAAATTTAGTGGAGTCCTATACCTTCATTTGCTCAATTTAGCAACCGTAAGACCTAAGACCATGTAGTAAGCAGTTGGTGCACTGTGGCATCCAAAGCCAGGCCTTGTCTATCACATCCAGACAGCAGACCCTACTCAGTTCTTCAAGAGGCCTGTGTATCACCCTCAGCTTCTCAGCTGTCCCAGAAATCAGGCTAGCCCCTAACCCCTATCCCTGACACTTAATGGTTTATTCGAATTCTCCCAAAGTTGTCCTCATTGTGCTAGGGCATTTTTCCTGCACATCGCATACCCGCCCCCATCCTATCCATTTCCTCTGTTTGCTGGGTAGAGTTTTTAAGCATTCTGGTTTGAGTGTCAGTTTTCCCTTTCTCTCATCTGGCAAACTAAGAATGATCAGGTGATGGAGGCCTGATCGAGAAACCAAAACAGGAGGTTAGTGATGGAGAGCAGGAGAGGCTGACGCTGATTCAGCTGGAAGGTGCCAGAGTGAGCTCCAAATGCCTCAAAAGATTGAAGATGGCTGCTCTTCCCTGTCCTTCTGGGCAATGGGTTCCTTTCCTGTTTCCAAAGGGCACCCAAGATGTGGGAGCCTCACTTGGCCATTTTTCCCAGGAGACTCACCCACACCTCTAACCTCATGCCACTGGTAACAGTAATGGGTCTCAGACTCTCATGTGTACTCATGTGGCCCCTTAGCAGATGCAGAAGGGGACAAGAGAAGCTACTCTTATTATACAGACCATTGATGAAGAGAGAAAAAGGGAGAAACATGGCTAGGACCCTAGTCAGGAGTGAGATTGTAAATCTCTGTTTCAAAACTCAGCTTTCATTTTGCATATCATTCTGTAGGTACTTGTTTTGTGTCTCTTCCCCTACTTGGCTGTAAGCTCCTTGAGGTTAGGGATCTTTGTTTATTTTATTCATTGCTATATCCACAGCGCTTAGAATGGTGCCTGGCATATAGTAGGACTGATAAATGGGCGCTGAATGAATGAATGAATGAATGAACAAAGTAGGTCAGGGATAGGAGCAAGGTCAGGAACAAGATTGGGGGTCAGTACAGAAAGTAAGCATGAACAGAACAGGAAACTCTTGTGACTGTCAAGCCTAAATGGACAGGTGGGAAGATGAGGAAAGAGCAAATCCTCAGTGAGTTTGGTTCCCTGTTGCCCAATCTCCCGTACACTTTACTCGCATTCTCACACCTATAACCCAGTGATATAATCCCTTATCAGTGAGTGCTGGTCAGAGAATGATTCTCCAGATGCACAGGAGCTATGAGCCGTGAACAGGATGAGATGAATTCCTCACATCCTGTCTTGTTATACCAAAATAACATTGTGTGCTCTTGTGTCTAATTAGGATGACTGAAATATAATGGCTTATGTTTGGCAATTTCATAATAGCCCTGGAGATCACTCGAAAACTTTCTCTGATATGAGTTAGGAACCCAGTCCAGACAGACACTTAGGGACCATTAAACTCCAAACTAATGAGGATACTTATTACCATGGAAACTGCTGTCTCTGGTGGCCTCTGAAGGGGAGGAGGAGTAGGTGTGGTAAAGTGCAAAGGGGAGATGTGGGAAGATGAAATGGTAGCAGGAGCTAGAAGATAAGGACTAGGGTATGGTAGAGGGAAGGACCTGCCATTTATTATTGTCTTCCTTGGTACCAAGCACTGAGCTGGGGGCTTGACAACATTTGATCATCACAGCCCCTTGCAAGATAAGCATTAATTTTCTTGACCTTCCCTCCTTATTAACTGGCAAAGCATATGCTGTGAATCAGCAAGACAGCTTATCGCCATTCCCAGCGCTTCTCATTGGAAAAGGTAATCTTGAACTCCCAGCCATCTAATCTTTATCAAAAGCTGAGTTGTGAGAAATGATACTCACAGAGAGTGGCCTGAAAAGCAGGCAAACAATCCATTGCTGGGGATGTGTGACTCTACAAGGCAGGGCATGTGACCTGAAGATTGTATCATAATCTCCAGATGGGAGACTGTGTGTTGGAAGAAGGTAAGGGGTGGAGGGAGGCGGAGGTAAGGAAGGTGGTAGACTTCAGTGCAGAGCTGCAAAAGGCATATTCTGTATTATAACATCTATGGTTTCCTTAACACAAACTACATATGGTAAAGCTCAACATTTACAAAGCTGGTTTTTCTGCACTTCAGGCCACAAAAACAAACCCACGCAATGGAGCTTGACATTCAAAGGGAATTGTCACCCCTTCTGCAGAATCTGAAAAAACAATCTTGATTGCAGCAAATAAGCAGACTCTATGTGACCATTACTATTATGCTATCAAAGTCCAAAGTCCAAAAGCCTCTTTCAGAATTGGCATAATACTTTTCTAAAATTATCATTGCATTGATTCATTTTAAGCCATGGTATTTAATTTCTTTGAAAGATACAAGTGACAGTAAGGAAGGGTGTGAAGTGTTTCTGTTTATTCAAAGTAATATGAAGGATGATGGAATAGATGTACTTTGCCCTATTCCTCTTGCTATTACAAGTAAAAACCTGGGCTTTGTGTATAAAACAAACCTAAGAAGACTCTGAAAGAGAGAAGAAGGCAGGCCACCTAGGTCTTCAGGATGAGAGAAATGACATGAATTTTCTTTTTGCCTCATATATCCCAGATTTGGAGCTAAAGAAGTCAGCAAGCCAGACACACCAACAGGCATAGACTAAAAGAGTCCCCACCAAGACTGCTGTTTCTAGCCAAAGGACTAGGAAAAGATCAATCTAGCAAGACAGAAAATCTTTACATAACGATCATCTGACTCCAGTCAAAACCAGAAAACAAACCATGGCCCTGTCCCCGCCCCATACTACAAAGGCTAACTGGGAAGCTTAGACATGCCCCAACAGCTCCAACCCCTCCCTGTTGAGGTGGTGTCAGAGAAAGCCAAGTACAGAGAAGGGACTGTCATCCCCACTGGCAGGTAACAAGACGCACCCAAACACTGTCAGTAGAGACAATGTGGGGATCCTAGAATTTCAACCCCACATGGTAGTAATGAGGTGCCCCCTCTTTATCTCTGAGCTGATGTCATAGAAGACCCAGTGGAGAGTTGGGACTTTCACCACTGCCCCAAGGTAAAGAAGCCAACCTCCCATCCCTAAGGTCAGAAGAGGCAGTAAAAAAGGAAGCAGTAACTCAGTACTCCGACCCCTCCCAGGCAGTGAGCTATTGGTGGAGGCCTAGTGTAGAGCAGAAACTCTCACCCCTGCCCAGCAGAAATGATGGGGGCCAAGTGAGGAACCTGGACTTCTACCTCTATCTAGTAGTAATGATGTGACACCCTTCTTCCCTGCTAAAATACATGAGGCCAGTGTCAGAGGAGTCCAGCTAAAACAGATGATTTAAATGAGTTTCAGAGTCTCATGACATAATACCCCAAATGCCCAGGTTTTAATCAAATATTACTCAAAAACCAAGAAGATCTCAAACTGAATGAAGAAAGACAATAGATGGAAGTCTGAACCAAGATGGCAGAGATGTTAGAATTATCTGACAGAGGTTTTTAAAGGGACCATCATAAAAACACTTCGACAATCAATAAACATGTGTGAAACAAATGAAAAGAATAGTCTCAGCAAAGAAATAGAAAAAGAGAAAATTAGACAGAGAAAAATAAAAAGAGATAGAAAGTGTCAGCACAGAAATAGAAGATATAAAAAAGAATGGAACAGAAATTTAAAAACTAAAAAAGAAAAAAGAAAAATTTAAGAACTAAAATACAATAACAAATATTAAAAACAAAAACTCAATGAATACACTCAGCAGAGTAGAAAAGGACAGAGGGAAAAATCAGTGAACTTAAAGCAGAACAATAAAAATCACCCAATCTGAACAACAGAGAGAAAACAGACTTAAAAAAATTAAGAAAATGAGAAGACAAGCCACAGACTGGCAGAAAATATTTGCAAAACACACACCTGATAAAAGATTGTGATCCAAAATATTAAGACTCTTAAAACAAAGTCTTATTATTAAGAAAATGAACAACCCAATTTAAAAATGGGCAAAAGACCTGAACAGATACCTCTCCAGAGAAGATATACAAATGGCAAATAAGTATACGAAAAGATGCTCAACATCATATGTCATTAGGGAATTGCACATTAAGACAATGAGATAGTACCACATCTTCTTTACACAATTGTCTATTGATGGGCACTTAGGTTGCTTCCATATCTTGGCTATTGTAAATAATGTTACAATGAACATAGAGGCATATATCTTTTTTAATTAGTGTTTTGGATTTCTTCCAATAAATACCCAGAGTGGAATTGCTGGGTCATCTGGTATTTCTATCTTTAATTTTTTGAGGAACCTCTATACTATTTCCCATAGTGGCTACACCAATTTACATTCCCACCAACAGTGCACAAGGGTTCCCTTTTTTCTACATCCTGGCCAACACTTGTTGTTGGTTGATTTATTGATGATGGCCATTCTGACAGGTGTGAGGTGATAACTCAATGTGTTTTTAATTTTAAAAAAAGAGATAGAATGGTACACCTATTTGGAAGACCAAAATCCAAGACACTGACAGCACCAATAAATGATGTGGAGCCACAGGGACTCTTAGTCATCAATGGTGGGAATACAAAATGGTAAAGCCACTTTATAAGACAGCTTGGTGGTTTCCCACAAAACTAAACGTATTTGTAACATATGATCTAGCAGTTGTGCTTCTTGGTATTTACCCAGATGAGCTGAAAAGTCCATGCACAAACCTGCACACAAACGGGTATAGCAGCTTCATTCCTAATTGTCAAAACCCGGAAGCACCCAAGATATCCTCAGTGGGTGAGTAGAGAAACAAAGTGTGGTCCACCCAAACAGTGGACTAGGATCCATTGCTAAAAAGAAATGAGCTCTCGAGCCATGAAAAGCCATGGAGGAACCTTGAGTGCATATTCCAGAGGGAAAGAAGCCAATCTGAAAAAGCCACATACTGTATGAACCCAACTCTATGACATTCTGGAAAAGGCAAAACTATGAAGACAGTAAGAGGATCCATGTCTGTCAGGGGCCAGAGGAGTGGGAGGGAGGAAGATGAGGAGCACAGAGGGTTTGCAGGGCAGTGGAACTAATCGATCTGACACTGTGATGGTGGACACACATCATTACACATTGGTCCAGAATGTACACCACCAAGCGGGAACCCTGATGTCAACCAGGGACTTTGGGTGAGGACAATGTGCCCAGGTAGGTTCATTGGTTATAACAAATGCATCATTCAGTGGGGGATGTTGATGGTGGGGGAGGCTGTGCATGTGGTGGGAGGCAGGGGGTATATGGGAACTCTATGTGCTCTCCATTCAATTTTGCTGTGAACTTAAAGTTGCTCTAAAAATAAAGTCTATTAAAATATTTTTAATTGCATGGAGACCCAGGGACCTGCAGGACAACAACAAAGGTTCTAAAGTTCCAGTCAGAGTCCTAGAAGAAGAGGAGAAAGAGCTGAAAAGGTATCAAAGAAATTATGGCTGAAAACATCTCAAATTTGGTAAGAGATATAACCCTACGGCTTCAAGAAGCTAAGCAAAACCCAAATGAGATAACCCCAAATAAATCCATAGCAAGATATGTCATAGTCAAACTTCTGAAAACTAAAGACAAGGAAAAAAATATTTTTTTTGGCTTTATTGAAATATAATAGACAATTAGGAAAAAATTCATGAAAGCAGAGAGAGGAATAACACCTTATCAATAAAGGAAAAACAATTAAAAAGACAGTAAGTTTCTCATCAGAAACCATGGAGACCAACAAAAAGCAACACATTTTTTAAGTGCTAAAAGAAAAGAATCATGAACCCGAAGTCCTACCTCCAGGGAAAATATTTCTCAGAAATGAAAGGGAAATCAAGACATTCTCAGATGAAGGAAAACTAAGAGAATTCGTGCAAGGAAACCAACCTGAAAGAATGGCTAAATGAAGTTTTTAAACAATAAAGATAAAAGAAGACAGGTTGGAAAATCAAGAAGGAAGGAAGAATATAATATGCAAAACTATGGTTAAATACAGCAGACTTTCCTTGTCCTCTTGAGTAGTCTCTTATGTTTGAAGGTTGAAGCAAAAATCAGGAAGCTAATGTGGTTCTGAATGTATGTAGAGGACATTTAAGACAATTATATTATTGAAATGGGTGAGGGTAAAAGGATGTAAAAGGAGATAAGATTTCTATGCTTCACTCAAACTCGTAAAGTGACATCATAGATTTTGATAAAACACATGCACCCACACCCACACACATACATACACAAACACAAATGTACCTAGAGCAAACACTAAAACAGTTATACAAAGAGATACACTCAAAAACACTATAGATAAATCAAAATCGAATTCTAAAAAATATTCAAGTAAGCCAAAGGAAGGTAGAAAAAAAGAAAACAGAGAAATTAACACAGAGGAACAAACAGAAAACCAAAATTTAAATAGCAGATTTAAGTCCTAACATATTAATTATTACCTTAAGTGTAAGTTATCTATATACACCAATTTAAAGACACAGATTGGCAGAGTGGAGTGAAAAACATGACCCGACAATATGCTATGAAAAACTCACTTCAAATATAATGATATTGGGATGTTGAATGTAAAAGGATAGAAATACATATTTATAATATATATTATATATAATGCAAACATTAATAAAGAAAAAGGAGTGGTTATATTTATATTAAATAAAGTAGATGTTAGAGCAAAGAAAATTACTGGAGACAGAGAGGAGCATTACATAATGATAAATGAGTGCATCCACCAAAAATCAAAGCGATCCTAAATCCTAAATAGAATTTGCAACAGAGGTGTAAAATATGTGAAGCAAAACTTGATAGCATTGAAAGGAGAAATAGAAACAGCAACAATTACAGTGGGAGACTTCAACACTTCTCTCTCACCAATAAATAAAAGACTTAGAGAGGATATAGAATTCAACAACACTACCAGCCAGGGGAATCTGAACATTTATAGAGCATGTCACCTAACCATAGCAGAATACATATTCTTTTCAAGGGACCATGGACCATATGCCAAGATAGAACATATTCTAGGCCATAAACAAGCCTCAACAAATGTAAAAGAATTGAAATCAATAAAATAAAAGAATAAAAGAATCGAATCAAAGTAGAAATCAATAACAGAAAGATAACAGGAAAATCTGCAAACACTTGGAAACTAATAATTCACTTTTAAATAATCCATGGGCCAAAGAGTCTCAAGGGAATCCAAAAAAATGTATTGACCTGAATAAAAATAAAAATACAAATATCAAAACTTGTGAGATAGTTAAAGTAATACTGAGAAGATTTATGGCACTAAATGCATCCATTAGAAAATGAAGAAAAGTCTCAAATCAATCATATTAGCTCCCATCTCAAGAACCAGAGAAAAAAAGAGTGACCTACACCCAAAGCAAGCAGAAGGAATGAAAGTAGAGCAGAATTCAATGATATGAAAAACAGAAAAGCAATAGGGAAAACCAATGAAACAACAAGCCGGTTCTTTGAAAAGATCCATAAAATTGACAAACCTCTAAAGACTGACAAAGACCAAATAACAAAAGAAGACACAAATTATCAATATGAGTAATGAAGCAGGGGATATTACTACAAATCTGGCAGACAAAACAATAATAATACAAACAACTCTACACACATAAATTTGACTATTTAGATGAAATGGACCAATTCCTTCAAAAAATGTGAACTATCAAAATTCACTCAATATGAAATAGTTTGACTAGCCCTTTAACTGTTAAGGAAAAAAATTTTTAATTTTAAAACTCTCCAAAATGTTACCTTTTGTCCCAGATGTTTTCGCTTAAGAATCCCAGCAAACATTGGAAGAATTAACACTGATTCTAAAAATTCTTTTTCCAGACATAGTAGAAGATAAAGCTAGTATTACCCTGATTCCAAAGCCGAACAAAAAAGTACCAAAAAAGAAAACTGCAGACCAATATCTCATTAATGTAGATTTAAAAATCCTTAACAAACTATCAACAAATAGAATTCATCAATATATGAAAGAATGATAAACCATGACCAAGTGAGGTTTATTCTGAGAATACACCACTGGTTCACTACTTGATGATCAATCGATGTAATCTATCATATCAACAAGCTAAAGAAGAAAAATCACACAAACACTTCAATCAATACAGGAAAAAAATAACAGAATTCACTACCCATTCATGTTAAAAACTCTCAGAAAAATAGAAATGGAGGGAAACTTCCTCAACTTGATAAAGAGCATCTACAAAATCCTATAACTAATATGATATTTAATGATGAAAGATGAAATGCTTTCCCTCAAGATCCAGAACAAAGCAAGGCTTCCGGTCCTCTCCACTCTTATTCAAGATAGTGCTGAAAGGTATAATCAATGCAATGAGGCAAAAGAAGGAAATAAAAGGATACAGATTGGAAAAGATAAAATTAAACTGTCCCTATTCACAGACAGCATAATTCTCTATATAGAAAATTCCAAGGAATCTGTAAAAAAAAAAAAACCCTCCTAGATATAGTAAGTCCACTGAGCAAGGTCATTGAATGCATGACAAACATACAGAAGTCGACTGTACTTCTATATACTAGAATGAACAGGTGGACACCGAAATTAACAATATAATATCATTTACAATCTCTCAAAAAATGAAATGCTCAAGTATAAATCTAACCAAAAATATGCCAGAGTTCTATTCTGAAAATTATAAAACATTCATTAAGTAAATCAACAAAAATCTAAATAAATGGCAATACATACCCAGGTGTCAATTCTCCCCAAGTTGATACACTGCTTTAACAAAATTCCTCTGAAAATCCCAGCAAGATATTTTTGTAGATATAGACAGGATTTTTCTAAAATTTATATGGAAAGGCAAAAGAATTAAAATAGTTAAAACAATTTTGAAAAAAAATAAAATCGAAGAAAAGGGTCTACCTAATATCAAGACAAATTACATACCTACTGTAATCAAGACTGTATGGTGCTGGGGGAGTAACAGACACATAAATCAATGGAAAAGAATAGAGAACCTAGAAATTGTACCACACAAATATGCCCAACTGATTTTTGACAAAGATGCAAACCAATTCAATGGAAGAAGCATAACTTCCAATAAATGATGCTGGAGCAATTGGACAATCATAGGTTAAAGACTGAACCTCAACCTAAGCCTCAAACTGTATACAAAAATAAACATAAAATAAATAGATCACAGATTTAAATTTAAAACCTAAAGCTATATGTTTTTAGGGGGAAAAGGTGACAAAAATCTTTGGGATCTGAAGTCAAAGTTTTGACACCAAAAACACAATCATAGAAGGGAAAATGGGTAAATTCGACTTCGTCAAAATTTCAAACTTTTGCTCTGAGAAACACCAGGTAAAGAAATGAAACAACAAATTACAGGTTGACAGAAAGTATTTGCAAACCACATATCCCACAAAGAACTAGTATCTAGAATATATTTTAAAAACTCTCAAAATGACAGTTTAAAAAAAAAAGGTCCAGTCATAAAATAGGTGAAAGACATAAATATTTTACCCAAGAGAATATAGCACAAATGGCAAATGAGCACATGGAAAGATGAACATGATTAGCCATTAGGGAAATACAAATTAAAACCACAGTGAGATGACACTATACGTGTATCAGAATGGCAGAAATTAAAAAAAAAATTATGACCACACCAAATGTTGGTGAGGATGCAGAGAAACTGATCCCTCATACACTGCTGGTGAGAGTACACAAGAGCACAGCCCTGCGGGAAAATAGTTTCTTAAAAATAAACATACGCATATAATATGACCCAGCAATTGCACTCATGGGCATTTTTACCAGAGAAATGAAGATATGTTTATACAAAAACCTGTATACTGATGTTCGTAGCAGTTTTATTCATAATAACTCCAAACTGGAAATGACCCAGATGTTCTTCAACAGGTGAATGGTTAAACAAACTACAGTACATCTATATCATAGAATACTACTTAGCAATAAAAAGGAATGAAATTTTGATATATGCAACAACTTGAACAAAATGTCCACTTTCCTCATTTGTAATGGGGAGGGTTGTCTCAAGGTCCTTTCTATTTGAAAATTCAAGATACAGACGAGCAGGATGGGACAGGATGAAAGCGTATTTGAAAGAGCTTAGGGCTTTTTAAATTTTAATTTAGTTTAAGAACTTTTAGAGATTCAAAGTAATCAGAAAAAAAAGTGACTTGCTGAACGCCAGCTATTGTGTTTCATGAGCATCCTGGCAAGCCCATTTTGGAAGATGGGAACCCAGGAGAACAGGAGTTTAGAGAAGGCACATTTTGTTGGCACAAGCCGAGGTCTGCGTAGTTGTTGTGAATGGCTGTAAGGAGCGTGGCTGTCGCCTTTTTACTTTGAAATAACACAGGGTGGATTTGAGTCCTAAACTGAAAGGACCTAAATGCAAGGGAATGTCTCTGTTCTGCTACACAAAATTAAAAGTTCTCCAGATAAGGAACCCGAAAAACTGGAAAAAGCCACATTTCCTCCTGAACATTAGGAGTAATGGGAGGGTCAGTGTCAGAGCACATTCAAGCTGAGGTGTATTTGGCATCTGATTCTCAAGTGCAACCAGTCTGCATTGTGTAGGGAGTGAGAATACAAGAAAAATTATGCAAGCCCAATCACTGTACATAACATGTAAAGGCGGAATTTTGCGGGTCGAATTTCGAACTCCGCAGAGACTGAAGCATCCGTTGGTACGGGGTCTACTGGGGGCGTGTTTAGGGTCTTCCAACAGCCAATCCTAGTGCCAGGCACGTTGATGGGCGTGGTCATGGAGAAACAGTAGCCAATAGCAGAGAAGGAGATGAGTAGGAGAGGGCTCCTGGCCGCTGAGGTAACCAGAGCTGCAGCCGCTAGGGGAGAGTGGAGACCTGAGCTGTTTGTCTGCTCTGTGACCGGCACTTCAGCCGCCATCACACTCCGGTACTCACCTACCGACCAACGCCATGGAAAGGTCGCAGGACGAGTATCAGCGGATACTACGACGCCATCAACGCGAAAAGAAAGAGCTGCAGGCCCGCATCGTGGTCATGAAGAGTGAAGTTCCTAAGAGCGAGAAGAGGAAGAGAAAGCAGTTGCTCCTTGAAGTGGCTCGCCTCGAGGCCGAATTAGAGCAGAAGCACCAGCAAGAGCTGGAAAAGTTCCAGGAGCTGTTTCCTGATAGCAGCAGCCTCAGCTCTGTCACTGAAGATCTGGCCAAGATGGATCTGGAGAACCAGCCTCCTCGCATCCTGAAGGCCCAGAAACGGCGTGAAAGAAGGGTGGCACTCGAGAGGGAGCGCCAGGAGAGGATCGCCGAGGCTCAGATGGAGCACCTGGCCAGCTTTCGCCGCGACGAGGAGGAGCGGCTGGCCACCATCTTGTCTGCCCGAAATCTGGAGCTGAAGGACATCCCGACCGACGGCCACTGCATGTACCGGGCCATCCAAGACCAGCTGGCGTTCTCCGTGACCGTGGAGAGCCTGCGGAGCCGCACCGCTGACTACATGCGGAAGCACGTCGACGACTTTCTGCCCTTCTTCAGCGACCCCGAAACCGGCGACGCCTACACCCGCGACGACTTCCTGCGCTACTGCGACGACATCGTGGGCAACGCGACCTGGGGAGGCCAGATTGAGCTGAGAGCCCTGTCGCACGTCCTGCAGACGCCCATCGAGGTGATCCAGGCCGATGCGCCCGTCTTCGTCGTCGGGGAAGAGTACACCAAGAAGCCGGTCATCCTGGTCTACATGCACTTCGCCTGCCATCTCGGAGAGCACTACAACTCGGTCAAGCCGCTGGAAGCTGGAGCCGTCGGAGGTGCCGCCCCGCGACTCTTCTAGGCTGCCGCGGTCGCCCTGGCATCGTCATTCCCGCCGTTGCCGCTGCCGTTGCCGTTTCGGTCACCGCTGCTGCTGCCGCTATCGCTGCTGTTGCCGTTTCTGCCGCCAGTGCCGCTGCCGCTGCTGTTGCCACTGCCGCTGTCGTCGCCACCGCCGCCGTCGTCGCCACCGAAGCCGCTGCTGCATCTCCCCAGTAGGCTTTACCTTTTCTTTTGGTTTTCTTGGGTTTTCCTTTCCTGGTCGCACTCCAAATTCAGCCCCTCCCTGCTTTCCTGCCTCCCCGCTGGCCTCCTTTCTTGGTGCACTGCTTCCTTCGCCCGGCCGGGCGCAGGGACGTGGTTGCCCTGTCCCAACTCACCTTCCGTGAGTCAGTTTGATCAGTTCCAACCACTTCTTGCCCTTAAGGGCCTCTGCCCCCCCTCACTCATGAGAATCGGTCATGTTAGAAATAATTTGGGGATAAAAATGGAAGCTTGGTTTGTTGTATTAACTTGGGAAATATCAGTTTAGCTTGGAATCTTCATATTGTCCCATAAATATATTGGATGACTTAGATAAAGTTGGCTTTTACATGCTCAAAATGCTTTGTGAATACCTTTTGCTTAGTTTTTTGAAACATAAAGTATCGTGGCCTGTTTGGGGTCGCTTTTGACTTAAGCTTGCCTAACCAAGAGATGTATCCAGTTATGAACAAGAGCTCCTCCAGTATTTTGCTTTGTTTTTCCATAAAAATAAGTGTGGTTTCAAATTATTTTACCTATTTAGATGTTTGCTAAATTCTAAATAATAGTGTTTGTTAAATTTAGAAGCTAGATTTAAGTGCTCAGTATAGGTTTACATATAAATATACACTGATAGGATAGGTAAGGTTTATTTTAAGATGTGAAAGATCTCAACTTAATTTTCTTTATTAAAGATAGTAAGGAGTATGACTTTATTCAAGTTGTTGATTCATTTCGTTATAGCTATAGCTGGTATGAAGCAAAGAGAGAAACTGATAGGAAGCCTAATTTGCTGTAAGGGGTGAGATCTGAACTAGTAAGTTTCCTTTATTTTCACAGACATGAAAGGGTAGGATTTTATTCAAGTAGTTGATCCACTTTGTTATATCTACAATTTGTATGAAGTGTGAAAAATGTAGACTTAGTAACTTTCCTTAATTCTTAGAGATAGTAAAATACTTTTAAAAGATTTGAAACTGTATTAAAGTAATTGACCCATTTCGTTATATCTACAATTGACATGAGACAAAAAGTGAGCAATATACTTCTGTTGATATTTCAGAGTTGTTGATGTTTTGAATTTGCCAAAAGAATAGTAAAAGTGAAATGATTTACAGTAAACAATTTAAATTTGTTTTAATCTTCATATCCTGTATTTCACTGAAGTTACTTAAATTCATTTTTAAAAATTCCTTGCACGCTTCAAATGTTCTAAAATAAAATACATACGTTTCAAATTTTTTTAAATGGTATTTGTTTACAAAATAAAAGCAGTTTAAAAAATACCTGGGTCTCTATTTTTGTGTGGTTGATTTAGTTCATATAGAGTTTGTGTCACAGGATCTACTTTGACAAAGAAATCCTGGGGGGTTATGGAGCAGGAGTTGGGAGGGGACAGATGAGGCTTTGGGGAGGAGGAACGGGCCTACCGTCTTGGTGGTGGCCTGGAGTGGAGTGTTTCCCAGGGAACATTTAGGAAGGAGCTGTATCTTGAGGCTGTCCTGAGTTGATGCTTCACTCTGAAAAAAAATATCATGAAATGATTTCATTTAAGGATGTTCTAATTGCTATGCATGAAAAAGAACTCCCACCTCCGAACTCTGTAGTCCAAGGCTACACCTCAGGAGGGAAAGAAATGTCACTGCTTTATTTTTGGAGGGGACGGGGTGTTCCCAAAATACAAATAGGGAAATCTTGTGCAAATGTGTGTATTGGGTAAGTTTCAGATAGCCAGCTGGCTGAAAAGAGGAGGTCCCTGAGAAAACCAGGTATTTGGGTATGAGAAGAGACCCTTTACTGGAGATGAGAACACTGAATGGGGAAAGGAGAATAGGCCGGAAAGGGAAGCGTGGTCCATAGAAGTCTGCCTGGCTGGGACGAAGAGTGGAAATTGGGGAAAGGGTCAACCTAGGAGCATGAATGGGACATGGCAGAGGAAAGGGGAATGGGTCGAGGTGAGGAGAGGGCACAGGCTAAGGATACTGGCTTGGAATGTGGCTCAGCTGGTGGTTATAGGGGAAGCCTGCCTAGCCAAGGAAGGGAAGGGAACCGGCCTGGGGAGTTGACATTGCCTGGGGAAAGGAGCTCAGCTGGGGAGGAAGACATAAATAGATAGAGCCTGCCTAAGTGAGGGGGCCTGGCTGAGAGAGGGCATGGCTGGGATCCGCAGTACAGGCAAGTTAAGGGAAAAGGGGGCCTGGTTCTTAGTATAGCTTGAGGAACAAGGTTAGGGAAGTGGACATGGGTAAGAAAGGGGGAAGAGTCTGGCGACAAGGACCAGAGACCTGGCTGGTATAGGGTATAAACTGGTATAGGCTGAAAAAAGGATTCCTGGCTGTTGAAGGGTGAGGGCTAGGGATTAGCACCTGGCTCAGGAAAGAGGCTGGCTAGGGATAGGATCTGGGGCAGGGGGGTTATCTGCATATAAAGGGGGGTGCTGGATGGCGATAGGGCAGTTGCAGGGGAAGGGTGCACTGACCAAGAAAGGGGATGTGGGCCCTGGCTGGAGAAGAGGGCACTGCCTGAATAAAATGGGACTTGCTGGGAGTGGTGGGGGGTGGCTGGTGCTACCCAAGAAATTCTTTGGCAGAAGGTACCAAACGAAGACAGCAGAGTCCCATTTTACAGGCTTGTCCTTGAATACAAGAGAAATAACTGTTCTGGTCTTGAGAATCCTTAAGACCTCACTGATCCTGTCCCAGCTGCCTCTACTGGGCCTGCTTTCAGCTGCAGAGAGAGGGAAGAGTTAACCCAGGCCAGTTCTGACCCAAGAGGGACCTTCACTGTGGGATCCAGCAGGACCTGAGGGGTTTGCATCTGTTCCATTTTATACCAGTGACCACAGTTACAGTGGATAGTGACTGTTCTGGGCAATTTCATGTGAAAAGCTATAAGGCATTTTTCCCAAAAGGATCCAATTCCAGAAGCAACTTTCATTCACTTACTGTTTTTCACTTACTCATTATCGTGTCCTTTCCTCTTTCGCCATAGCAGCCAAAAATAAGGTACATCTATCTGGGTTTGAAGCCAGCTCATCCACCCACTTTCTAGTTTGTCACCTAATCTTTCTGGGCCTCAGCTTTCTCATCAATAACATGGACAATTAATACTTGTCTTAGAGGTATCTCTTGGGATGTTAGGTACGTTAAATGAAAATATATATAAATTGCCCAATAAATTTTAGCTACTGTTAGTTTCATTATCTAGGAGTTCAAAATCATAACATTATCAGCTGTGGCAGCAACCATCCCTGTATTGTATCTATAGTGATTTTCGGATCCACTTGGCTTCTTCCTACAGGTTCTGCAGTGGAAGCAGAACCTCCCCCAGGGCTATCTGTCCAAGCTCTTGCTGCCACAGCTTCCTGGGCTGCAGTGTTGAAAGCAGAAGCCACCGGCGCTCACCCAAAGTGCCCTCCTGGGACAGGGTGGCCTCCAAGCAGAGACTTCTCAGGCCAGTCACTATCTTCCTCCCCAACCTTTTCTACACAAGCACATGCTTTAAAAAACAAAACTGATATTCTACTCAATCTATTTTTTAACTTAAAAATCCACGATAAGCATTTCTTTGTGTCCTTAACAGTCTTCAATAGTTATTTTAATGCCTACATTCTAGCCTGTGAATGTGCCATAATATATTTATCCTATTCTATTATTTGACATTTAGATTGCTTTTAATTTCTCACTACTATAAATATGCCACTGTAATATCCTTGTAGTTTAATCTTTGTATTTCTGATTATTTCCTTTAGCTAAAATTTCTAGAAGTGATGTAGGTCAAAAGGAGAGACTTTTAAGGCATAGTGATGTATTGCCCTCCAGAAAGATTGCCCAGTTTATACTCTCAGGGTCTGAGAGTGTTATTTTCCCATATACTTGCCAACACTGAAAATTGCCATCTTTACTAATTTGTTAGATGAAAAATGTTTTATTAGTTGACCCTTTGTAGATTACTAGTGAAGTGGAATATTATTCTGTTTATTAGCATGTCTATTTCATTCAAGCAGAAACAAATAATTCTTCATTTATTGCCTATTCCTGAACTTTCCTTAATTTTCTATGGTTAAATTTGCCTTTTCCTTATGGATTTTTAATAGGTCTTTCCACTTGTCATTTAGATATTTTAAAAATTAGTTTTTCCCATACAGTATTAGCCTTTCAGTTGTTTGACTTTTTGCATATGCTGAAGTTTACAACTGTAATGGGATCTCTCTATTAATCTTTTCTTTATGGTTTCTGCCCTGTTATCACACTTCGAAAGTGTTTTCCCAACTCAAAGTTGGATCAATATTGGTGTATACTTTCAAGTTTCTTATGCTTTCTCTTTAAAATTGACTATATTTAACATATCCACCTGAAAGTTACTTGGATGTAAGATAAGGACATAAATTTATTTTCGCAATTATGAGAATTAACCAGTTAGTCCAACACCATTTATTGAATAATCCAGGAATCTATACTACAGATATAGATCACTCCATATTGTGTTTCAAGGGTGTTCATTATAACATTGTCAAAGCAAAAATCTAGATACAACCTAAATATCCTTAGTAAGGGCTAGTTGAATAAATTTTGGATCATCCATATGAATTGTTTTCTCTAGGGGGAGGGGTAGAAATGAGTGGGTAAAAGGAAGAAGATGGTGAGCTTTTATTTTTAAACTATATACTTGTATATAGTTGATTTTTTTATTGTGGATACATATATAGCTCAGAAAATTTACTATTTTAACTATTTTTAGTATACGGTTCAGTGGCATTATGTACATTCACATTGCTGTGCAACCATCAGCACCACCCATCTCCAGAAGTTTCTTATCCTCCCAAACTGAAACTCCACATCCATTAAACAATAACCCAGTGCTCCCTTCCGCCAGTCCCCAACAACCACCATTCTACTTTCTATCACTCAATTTGACTACTCTGGGCACCTCATATAAGTGGTATCATACAATATTTGTCCTTTTGTGACCGACTTATTTCATATAGCATAATGTCTTCACGGTTCATCCATGTGGTAGCATGTGTCAGAATTTCTTTCCTTTTTAAAGCTGAATGATATTCCATTGTATGTATTCACCACATTTTGCTTATATGTTATACTGTTGAATTTTCATGTAGAAAATTTTTTCTACACATTATCTAAAAAATAGAAAAAATAATTTTAAAAAATTAGGACAGTTTTCTTTCTTCCTTTTGCTCTGGAATAATTTAAATAGCATAGGAATTATTTGCTCCTTTAAAGTTTGAAATAATCCATTCACTTGTGAAACTGAGCCTGGGCCTTTTTTGAAGTGAAACTCTGTCAGGTACAGTTCTTGGAAGAAAAGCTGTACAATATAAAAACAATCATAATTTATCTAAAATAGAGAAAAATTGGAAAACAAAAAAATTGAATGGTAAAAGTAGATGTGACATTTTTTTATCTGTCAGAGGATGAATCAAAGATACTATTTCACTTTTTTTAAGTTTAAAAATTGAGATATAGGCTTAAGAATGGTGCTAAATATCATAAAAATAACCTCCAGTAGAACTAAAAGCAGATTGTTTATGATCCCATTTAGAAGATCAAAAAAAGAAGAAGAAAGAAAAGGAAAAAGAAACCTAGCCTTTGGAGCAACAGATAGAAATCAAAGGAAACAGAAAAAAAATGTTTATGGACCTTTTGTCATGGGGGCGGTGGGAGGAGCAGGGTAGCTTGTGCATTTTTCTTTTGGTGTCTTCATTTTTACTTTGGTTTGAATATTTTGCATCTGTAGATACCAAAGTGGTCCTATGCTGCTATTGTCTGTACCTAGTTTCAGAAAGAAGACATCTCTTTTTGGTTCCTTTTTATTTCAATGGGTGTTTCCTAGGAAATTATGCAAATGCACATTTACTCAAACATAAACTTCACTTTGAAAGGAAAAAAATATGCTCCCTAAATATATTTATTGCTCCTGAATTAATCTTGCCCAAAACTTCATGAACCACTGACCTACATGATCTCTGTGGGCCTTTTCACCTCTCTCTGTGTCTCTTCTGTCTGTCTGTCTCTCTCTCTCCTCTCTCTCTCTCACACACACACACACACACACACACACAAATTTAGAACCTGTCTCTGAACACATTGCATGTGACCTCACAACACCATAAAGCAGTTTTGGTTAGACATAAGAAAAAATGTTCTGTTCTGATAATCAGGTATTCAAAGATAAAAAGAACCATTTCACAAGGTGGTGAACACTAATCGGAGGTCTGTAAGCTCAGGTTGGATAACAACCCCCTCACAGAGGTTTTCAAGCATCTAATGGGAATTTAGAAGTTTTCCATTTCACCTGAGCAATTAGAAAACGAAAGTGATTTATTTCTCTGGGAGGTGCAGAATGAACCAGAAGACAAGCCCAAAAAGCCCAGGTGTGGGAAACTTGGCACTAAAGGAGGTTTGCTTAGCCCCCTTCAACCTAGCTGAGCCCCCTTTCTAGAACCGCATAAATGATAACCTCACCCCCAGGCCCTGATCCATCTGCAGAAGTTTGGGAACATACCAGCGGTGTTGAGCTGTGAGAGTGCCCCGGGGTGGAGACATCACAACTGCTCCTGCCAACTCGGAAAGTCCCTCAATGGACCTGTACTAATGAATAGCCTACAATGACTGGAATACATTCTCAAGTGTGTAAATAGTGCATCTGAAATATTTGAGGAGGCTTGAAAACAGCTTGTTCTTTTAAGTAGCCTGTTCAGTTCAAGCAAATATATCGAGTATTTTCAAAAGGAGATTCTGCTGGCTGGGTAGGGGCCCAGGAAGGCCAAGCCAGGAGCCCCAAAATAATTAATACTGCATTTGTGCTCTCAAAGGTAGCCTCACAGCCTTGGAGGGGAGATCCACCCAAATTCAGGTGACTGCCAACCCAAAGCCCACCAGGAGTGCTGTGGTTCACTAAGAAGATGGAGAAATTAAGTGCGTATGCTTTGGGCCGGTTCAGGGTTGATTGGGGCAGAGAGAAAGAGGGAATAAGTAGCCTTTAAAGGTCAGCTTAGATGTAGGTAGGCAGCCCTAAAGACAAGGGTGTTCCAGGCTGAGAGGACCGCATTAGGCAGACACGCAGAGATGACAGTGGGTGAGGCACCAGGAGGACACTTGTTCGTATCTCCAGCATTTGTTTCCCTCCATTCCCGCAAAAGCCCCAACCTTCTTTCTTCTTTCTGTGGCACCGTCCCTCCCGTCACCCTCTTGGGGTGAAAGAGGTTTGCTGCCAAGTCCCTTCCCCTTCAGGCCTACCAATCAAATCACCACTTCTTCCTGGCGACACTGATTGGTTCAAGATGAATCCTGGGCCTCTACAATATGAGTGGAAACCAGAATTGGATGAGCGCATGCGCTTTGTTGTTGTTGTTGTTGTTTTGAATTTGGGAGTAATGGAATCTGGCGCCATCTTCCAACAGTTGTGGAGCGGAGGGGTGCTGCGGGAAATCAACAAATTGAATTAGCTCCTAGGAAAAAATCTGTACTGAAAAGTTAGAATGTTACTCTAGAGGTAGTAGATTCCATTAAAACTTTATATTTCAGAAGGCATGAGATATCAGAGCTACGCTTCGGGAATAAGAAATCTGGTGGTATTTGGGGGAAAGGATGGGTTGCAATGAGACGTTGGAGGCAATAAGATGATTTGAGAGGCTTCTTTTTAATCCGTGAGGATGATGCTGGGGCTGTGGCAGCAGGGAGAGAAGAGAAGACCAAAGTGATGGACGATGGGAGTAGAATTAACATTTGTTTTATGTGGGGAGTAAAGACGAAGACAGGATTAGAGGCGATTCCCTGGTTTCTGGCTGGAGTAACTCAAGAAGTGGTTCATTGAGATAAGCCCTTAAAAATCCCTTAAATTGCCAATCAAGTAGAATATCTCCAATTTCACACATACAGCCTTCCTACACCAAAGCTTTTTGTACCTCTGAGCCAAACTAAAGGAGTGTGTGAGTGTAAGTATGGACTATCTTAGAATGGATACATGAGAAACTCCAAGGAGACAAACTCAGTGGCTGAGATTAGAGTGAGAATGCATTGCTTATTCTAAGTATTAATGCAGTTTAAAATTTGAATTAACAAGCCAATTGTATGTCAACAGTCACCCAGCAGTAACTCAGTGGTACAGTGACCAAACTGGGAATTATTCAGTTGATAATAATAAGGCGGGAGCTTCAGCAGAACAATGCAGGGATGGCTCTGCACTATTTGACCAGTGTCCATAGCCTCTCTATTTGACATACACACATTCCTCCCCTTTCAAGGAAAGCAAAGATTCTCAGCGGTAATACTTTAAATCCACATTTTAAAAGCAATATAATTTTTTCCTGAATTCAGACCCACGATGTATTTTGAATTTTGCATCCTTTACAAAGCACTTTTGTTTTTTCTACTGGTGCAGAGACATAAGGCCCACTACAATATCATGTCCTAAAGCAGAGCCACTAAACCTTGGTGACACCAAGAAACTATAGCAGAAGCTCTGAAATTCAAGAAATTTTTGTTTTGTTTTGTTTTGTTTTGTTTTGTTTTACTTTGAACCAGGTTAAATTTTTGCTTTGGTGTATTCCCCTTGTTGCAGAAAAGTTGCAAAAATCAGACTGGCGAGAAACCAAACAGTACTCAGAGAGTTGAAGAACTGGGGTTTTTTATGCTTGCAGTGCCAGAAAAGACAGCCCCAGAAAAGACAGCACTCTGAAGATCTGGGCCCCGAGCTCAGCTGCAACATTCCTTATTTTTACATGGGCTGATTGATTAATTTGTCCTAGGTGGTTACAAAGCATGGGAGTTGCTAGGGGGTACAGGCAGTTACATTTGTTGTTTAGACAGAAAAAGCAAAAGGGGAGATGAGTCTTTAGTTAATTTAGAGTACAACCTATGCAGCAAGCATATCTACAGAAAAAATAGCTGATTAGACTTTTGAGTGAAAATTCCTCTTCACACACACTGATCTTTGAAGATAGGAGGGAAGTTTCCAGAGGCTAAGGCAGGGAAGGTAATAGATAGTATGGCAGGAGTAACTCTTACAGTTTCATATGCATAGAATAAGCAGGGCAAGAATAGACACCACTGTGTTAAGAGAGGTTTTCTCCCAGTGGAATTATAGGTAAATTTAATTTCTCTAGATTATTGACAATGAGTATATATTATATTTTATTCTACATTGCGTTCCTTTTTAATTATGTTCGACATTTAACATTATATTAGTTTCAGGTGTACAGCATAGTGGTGAGACACATAACATAGTTTATGATCCAAATTAGTCTAGTACTCAACTGGCACCATACACAGTTATTACAACATTATTGACTCTATTACCTATGCTTTCTTTGACATCCCTGTGCCTATTCTGTAACTGCCAATTTGTACTTCTTAATCCCTTCACCTTTTCACCCAGCCCCCTCAAACTTCCTCCAAACTCTCTCCCATCTAGCAACCACCAGTTTGTTCTCTGTATCTATGAGCCTGTTTTAATTTTATTTGTTTATTTGGTTCTTTAGATTCCACATATAAGTGAAATCATATGGTATTTGTTTTTCTTTATCTGACTTATGTCACTTAGCATAATACCCTCCAGGTCCATCCATGTCATTTCAAATGGTAAGATTTCATTTTTTATGGCTAAGTAATATTCCATTGTATATATGTACCATGACTTCTTTATCCAATCACCTATCGATGACCACTTAGGTTGCTTCCATATCTTTGCTATTGTAAATAGCAATGCAGTGAACATAGGGGTGTATATATCTTGTTGAATTAGTATTTTAGTTTTCCTTGGATAAATATCCAGAAGTAGAATTGCTGGGTAAAAATGCAGTTCTACTTTTAATTTTTTGAGGAACCTCTAAACTGTTTTCCATAGTGGCTGCACCAATTCGCAATCCCACCAACAGTGCACGGGGTTCTCTTTTCTCCACATCCCCACCAACACTTGTTGTTGGTTGATTTATTGATGATAACCATTCTGACAAGTATGAGATGATATCTCATTGTGGTTTTAATTTGCATTTCTCTGATGATTAATGACATTGAGCATCTTTTCATATGTCTATTGGCCATCTGTATGTCCTCTTTGGAGAAATACCTATTCAGGTCTTCTGCACATTTTTTAATTGGATTGTGTGTGGTTTTTTGGTGTTGAGTTGTATGAGTTCTTCATAAATTTGGATATTAACCCCTTAT